>JBAIZL010000010.1:32641649-32671649 GCA_036971475.1 Prosapia bicincta | reverse complement strand
AGGATAGACACAGGAAGGGGAAACCCAAATTAGAAAAGACCAGAGCTCTATGGTAACTTCTTTATTTTTTCATACTTCTATTCCACCCATATAGCGCAGGGATACCATTTATATTAATGTATTTTATCAATGGCTCCCAGGTCTATCATTTCTGGCGGTTGTTCTCTGTCGCACTCGTCTCACCCCCCTTGCTTTTTACGCTTTCCATCTCGCTCTCGCTCGCTGATTTCATATGCAAAGAGCAGTTTACGTGCTAATTGCTAATAATAGCAACGGAGAAGCAGTCAGAAGTTCACGCTCTCCCTCAATTCGGGGCAGCCATTTTGTCTATAAACTCCATTTTGTATATTTGTTTTCTCTGTTTCTGGAGATGCTCTGGTTGCGAACAAATACGATACAAGTAAAGTGGAAATGCTTCCCCCTTCTCTACCTTCTCGAAACCACTAAATACCACGGGTAATCGTAAAGTAGAAACAGCGTTGCACTTAGTAAGCGCGAACATGTTCCCTTTCCGTTATTGCCAAAGAAGATTATTTTTAGAAACTAACATCATATTATCAAACTCTGTTTACACAATTTTAAACATTCTCTGTTCAGTGAGTAAACTTTCTAATTAAGTTTACTTTTCATATCCAAAACTGTCTATTTATGTTACCAATGTCTTTAAAACGTGATTAGATAATGCCGTTGCCTTAACAAACTCTTGTGGGAGAGTGATTGATTTTATCAAAACATTAAATACTGTACAAGAGTTACCCGATTTATTACAAATACATTTTAAATAAAAAATAGTTTTCTAGGTAAGATTTATTTTACTATTTTATAGAAGTTTAGTGTCAACATTTTTGTTAACATACATTAAAAAAAAATATTCTGTTTTCTGATATTATTTAAAAAATTATTCTCTAGAATGTCTTCTCTTCATGGGAAACACCTTTTTATAGAATATAATTATTTGTTAGAGGAATTTTTGTAAGAGGTTGATTACGTGGATGTTAATGCAATTGTAGGCTATAAGTTATTGATTTTATCGAAGTACTTGACATCATAGGAAATATTTTTTTAAATAGAAAAATAGTTTTGTAGATTAATTTTGTGTTAAAAGTTGATTTTTTTAAAGAAGTTATTGTTATTGTATATTACTTTTATTTAAAACATGATTTTATTTTAGTACTTAATTTTGCAGTTAATAACATGTTTGTAAAGCAAGGGTTTTGTTAGTGAGAAGATACATTTTTATGTGAAGGTTCCTTAGGAATTTTAATGCAATTGTATTGTATATTGATTAAACTGAAGTCCTTAGTTTTGTGGGAGACAGGATGTTTTGTTGAAATGTTGATATTTGAATGAAGTTCATTTATGAGTATAATCATACCAGTTATTGATTTTATGGTTATTGTATATACATTAAAATTATTTGAAAGATATCGCTATATGAATTTTATTGTTATTGTATCTTATATTGAATTTATTTAAAGGATTGCTTAATTAATTATACTTGAATTTGTAATGTAATTGTTGGAAAACACTTTTTTTTACTTTCTTATTTTGTTAGTAAAATAAATTGTTGCGTGAAAGGCTGATTATAAGAATTGTATTGTGTTTTATAGCATTGCTTTTATTGTCAGGCTTGATGTTGAAGGAGTGATTTTTTTTTAATGAATGGTTTTTATGACTTTTGTGTGAAAAACATATTGTATAAAAAAAGTCGTCTATTGATTTTATTGATGCTTTTGGTTTTGCGGAAAGTGACAAAATGGATTTGTGAGATAATTGTTTTTGTGTAAAAGGTCGAATTTGCAAAACATTTCAATAAGTGGTTATGTGATTTTATTGTAAATTATTTTTTTTTAATATTTGGTTTTATGGAAAATTTTGCTTTAAAGACCAGAACATTTTTTGGAAAATACTAATTTTTATGCGAGAGGATTACTAAAGATTTTTTATTTTATTTATGGTCTTTTCATATCATGTACTTTTTTCTTTTTAATTTCAATTTAATGCACATATTGACCATTTGAAATGGTAGTACCTACGGCAATAGTTAAATCGGGGGGGAGGGAGCTGTTTTCATGGTTAGTTGAAATTATCATAAGTTAATAACATTTTAAGCAGTATTATTTTCCTTATGACGTATAGTCTAAATATCTTAACATTGTTTGATAAGTATAAAGTATTAGCCAAAATAAATACATAATGCAAAATTATTTAAAAAACTGTTTACTAAACGAACAAGAGTAAATTTTTGAAGTATCACAACACACCATAATCCACAAATTGTAATCGAAATAATGAATAAAAGACATTGTAAAATATTTAAATATACTCTAAACATTTTAACTTTGTCAGAATGCACGTAGACGAAGACTGATTTTTGAACGTTATACTAAAAATGCAAAAGTTTAATTTTATTAAAACAATTAGTCGAACTAAAACTCAACTAAAATAAATCTATGCATAGACAGACGTTTTCGAGCGAACCAAGCTATATTCTTCATTATCTTAGTTCACTCAAGTACGTAGTCTCAGTTGCTTTTTTGTTTTTGTTTTGTTTTGTTTGTTTTATTTTTATTACAAATGTTTGCTTTATATATAGATTACCCATGGACCAAGCTAATAAGGACATTCCATGGAAAATCAGGAAATATTGAAGTAAGAGTACACAATCCCGCTACAGCGGAAACGGGATGATGTAAACCTGGAAGGAAAGTATCCCTGCCAGGAGAAACCACGTGATTGAAGCGTGAACCCAGGTAGTGAGTGTTGTCTCAGTAATTTCTTTATAAATTTACTTTAAATATAAATTCTGCATCCTGTACTATAAAGTTCGCAGTACCCTATAAACAATAAAACTTACGAATTAAAATTTACTTTGGCTGATGTTTTTTAAAGTTTGTATATTTATTTTGGAGAAACGTTATAGGTTTGGTCAAAAAACAAATTATAATATGGAATGACAGTTACTATAAAGCTAATTTTATTAGCCACTTCCAGATAGAAAATCCTCCAAATATAGACTACATAGCCTATTTGATCCATCAAACACACACACACACACACAAACATAAAAGCACACATACAACGCACAGTGTGTGTGTGTGTGTGTGTGTGTGTGTGTGTGTGTGTGTGTGTGTGTGTGTGTGTGTGTGTGTGTGTGTGTGTGTGTGTGTGTGTGTGTGAGTGTGTGTGTGTGTGTGTGAGTGTGTGTGTGTGTGTGTGTGTGTGTGTGTGTGTGTGTGTGTGTGTGTGTGTGTGTGTGTGTGTGTGTCTTGTTCAAATTTTCAATCGGTAATAAAATACTTTTTATTCATCTACTCAATTTCAAATACGTTTCTTTAAACTTGTAATGCATGACGCTTGATTTTTTTCAAATATTAAACCATTACCTATTTTTTATAAATAATTTCTCTTTCTATTTTGCCACCTAATATTGCAATTTTCTCATGTGTATATAAGTATTAATATTAATTGTAATTATTCAATAAAAAGTAACCTAACAATATTTTTTTTGTTTACGTAAGGAGTTAAATTTAATTTTTTTTAAATATCACTCGTTTACATAATTTTTGTTGTGTGGTAACCTATAAACGTTACTATAAAGTATTTTTCTACGGTAGTTTCCGATTGAAACCACTTCAGCTATAATTTATAGAATCCTTTCGTACCAGTACGCTTTCTCCATCATGTGGAATGACTATTGTTACTGTAATATCAAATCAGCGAATATTACTTGAACCTAAACATTAGCAATGAACTATACTTAGTCATGTTAACTTTTATGTTGTAGTGTACATTAAATTTTGTAGTAGTGCCTGTCTAAAATAAATGATTACTTGGCAATGTGAGTAAACATGTACTACAACTAAGCACACGTTACTACACGGATCTTCTTCACTTCTAATAGGACAATAAATGTAATTTGATTGGAAGTAATATTTTTTTCATTAAGATATAATCTAAATATTGCGTAGTTGGAAACAAGATCAAAGTGCTAAAAATAGTTATAAAAAATATATATTTTACAAGCTATGGTTTATATTTTACCCTATTTCAATTCATTTGTATTAAAATGTTGGAAAAGACCAATTGTAAATATTTTTTTAAAATTTTGAATTACTTTTTAAAGCTAAAGTGGTATTATTCTGTTCTTTACTGAAATCGCTATAAAACAAAACTATTTTTGGAGGAAACTTATGTTATTAAATACGAAATAAAATTATAGAAACTACTTTTTTGAGAAGATAATCAAATTTATGAATACACTGGTCAGACTTATTACTTTATGAATAATACAGAAGGATTACAAACTTGTGTAGCATACCAAGAATATTCATCCCCATGTGTGTGAAGCAAATATGCATAGATGCCACGTTCTTTATATAGTGATACTCTTAGATAGGTAATTACAGATCTTTCTCTCCTCCCCCTCTCTGTCTCTCTCTGCCTGTCTGCCTATCTGTCTCTCTCCCTCTCCCTCTCTCTCTCTCCCTCTCTCTCTCTCTCTCCCTCTCTCTCTCACTCTCTCTCTCTCACTCTCTCTCTCTCATTCTCTTATATAGGAGTGGTAAAATGTGCATTTAGAATGTTCTCTCTTTCCTCTTAAAGTTTCATTTTTCGTATGGATCTATGCTTTTACAATAGGCGTAGATGGGATAATATTCAGAATGAATTTTATAAAAATTTTAGGTTTTATCAGATGAACTTTATTTACCTTGATTTAGTTTTTTGTTATTTAATTTTTCTTTAATAATTTTCAATTCAATGGTATTATAATTATTTCGGAAAATAATATAAATGTGCAATATGAAGGGCTAATTTTTATGAAGGCTAAAATAAATAACAAAATTTGTACTGTGTTTAAGGTTAATGACAGATGACAGACCAATTCATGCTTCTACGAATACACTCTACGTTAAGGTTTTCTATCAGAAAAATCTTTGCAAGAGCTAAAAGTTTACTAATATAATATTAAACTTTAATTTACAGTTTTTAACATTGATAAACAATACTTTTAACGCAATTAAAATCAAATATGTCTATATTCTTATTAAATATTAACATCTACAAGTCACATTACACTACTCTGGGTCAAATATTTTAAGGTATGAGGTTTTTAATATTGAACTTTCACTACTTTTGTTTATTATCCTTGAATAAATTTTTTATCTAATTTTAATAATTAGTAACTGATAATATAATACAGAGTATAACATATGAAGGGTAAAAAAATACGTTTTAAATATGATATGCTAGAACTTTCATAGTGTAAACTTTAATAGTATTAAAGTGATTTATATTATTAGAATTTAAGGAATTTTTAAAAGGCTATTTAATTTTAGAGGCACTTTCTCAGAATGTAATATGAATTATGAAGCCACTTGAAAAGTTATAGCTAGCGTTGATAGAGGAAAACATAAATCACAAGATGTAATGATCGTTTTCCATGTGGCTGTTGTAGTCATTTTTCAGGAGTCATTACCATATACCATATCATTATACAAAGGCATCAGCCACTTGACAACGGGATGCAGAGAACTGCGGATACTTCCTAGCGCTTTGCACACACTCATTCCTCATATATTTTAACGATCAAAATGGCTTCCTTTTCCACAGCTCAATGCGCGATGTAAAATCATACTGACAATAAAAGCGGGCTTATATTCGTTTTTATAGAGAGTTAAAGAGGCGGTTAAGGAAAGTCCTAATACGGAACACAGGTTGTAATGCGGGATGCGTCATTGTCTGAAGAGAGGTGGCGGAGTGGTGGATACATTATGTATGCGCTGCCTTCAACTCCTGCTATGGCTACTTAAGATTTCAAAGAAATCTGAATATATAATGTAAAGGAATGATATGATAAATCGTATTCAATATTCTGACATCCGCAACGCTGCAACGATCTGTCAAAACAAACTTTGTGTAAGCTTACGTCATGTTTCACAGTGATACAGTGTTTATAACTATATAAACTACTTGACTTTGCATTAAAGTTTAAAATCATTATTAAGTGTGTGTGTGTGTGTGTGTGTGTGTGTGTGTGTGTGTCTGCCTGTGTGTGTGTGTGTGTGTGTGAGTCTCTCTCGCCCTCTCTCTCTCTCTCTCTCTCTCTCTCTCTCTCTCTCTCTCTCTCTCTCTTTCACTCTCTTTCTCTGCGCATAATTTAAACGTATAAAGACCTAGATAGTTAGAAACCAGTTGCATATGCAGTGGAAAAGTACGAAAATCTGAAGTACTCATGAATAAACAATTTCATATTAATTTTTTATCATTATTAAAGTTATTTTAATCATGGCATTTTACTGAAAGTAAAAATAACAACATATTATTTACCTCTTATTAATAAAATCAATAACAGATATTTGTTCAAAGAACTGTTTTATAAAAGAGCCTAATTTATATAGCAATACACACATTCCCAAATAAACAGATGTATACACACTAAGAGATTACGACAAAGCATGAAACTTGAATAGTAGTCAGAGTTCTAATCTTGAACCCATATAGTCGTTGCTAATAAATAAAATGGAACAGAATCCAAATGGAGTTATGGTTCACAAAAGACCTTTCTGGTGAAATTGGTTCTGTAAAAAAAGTGGAAAGGGTATAATAGAAGGGGAAGCAAAGAAGGATAAGGTTATTCATTAGTCAGGTAGATGATTTCAGGGAGATAGGAGAGAAAACGGCTCTTATTAAACAAAACAAAATAGAGAAAATTCCAGTAAAGCAGATATATTTTGCCGTAGCCTATAGAGGTAATTTTTATGGTGATTATATTTTGTTTCGCCCAGGACGAATAGAAATACGTTTACTCGGTGTTGTTTCAATGGTTACAAGTTTTGAATCAAACTTCTCTCTCGACTTTACGATATAATTCCTAACTTAATCTCCAGCCGCAGAAAATAATACCTTCTTTTGTATCCCGGAACAATTCTTTTGCTTTTTTTATCTGAAATATTATCTTATTTCTAAACATTTTAAAACTATTTATTTTAAATGTATATTTATAATGTACAATCATAAGTATTAAATTATATCTACATAAGCTATTACAATAATTAATTAGCCCTTATTTGTTTACATTTATGCTAAAAAATAATTTGGAGTTAGGTAATTTTTCCTTTCCTGACAAATATATAACAGTTGTGCCATTTTAATTTTATTTCTTTAAAACAAATTCCTTTTCTGATGAGAAATACCGTATTACTACAAAGGTTAAAATTAGAAAACATATTTCATGATTTTGGATGAACATATTATTTGAATAACAATCAGTACCATTATTGTGTTTCTTCGCCTTTACGTTCTCTTAATTATTTTATATAATTAAACAATCTTAGTTATCTTCCTTCTTCTTTTTAATTCTACATTATTTTTTCACGCAAAAATCATTATCCTCATTCTTTCTCTTTTTATTTTCATAATTATATAATAATATATAACATCTTTGTTCTCTTGATTCTATTTTTTTCTTCTCCTTTAACAATAGTTTAGTACCATTCAATATATTTTATGTCTAATAATCTCTTACTATTTCCACATTGTTTTCATATTGTTCAACATCGTCATTCTCTTTCTCTCTCTTCCTTTTACTATTTTCACAATAAATAATTAAAGACCTACTATTTAACATCTATATTCTCTTTTCCCTTTTCCTCTTAATTATTTAATCAAATTTAAATCCTTTCATCTTTTACATATTGTTTTTTCTACATTATTTTCATTCTATACAACTTTTTTATTTTACTCTTTCTTCTTTTGGTTTATACATTATTATAATTCAATATTTTTACTATGTTATCGTATTTTATCACAACATTAATTTAATACAATTTAACACTTCTAACCTTTTACTTCCTCTCCTTATTTTCACATAGTTTTATTAGAATTCATTAATTATTTAATTATTTAATAATTATTTTCCTTCTTCTTTATATTTCCACGTTACTTTAATCCTATTTAACATAGTTATTCTCTTCATTTCTGTTTATATTTCCACATCATTTCAATACTATTCAACATCTATATTTCCATTTGTATTATATCATTTCTACAATATTTGGACATGAATAACAATTCATTATTTTCTTTTATTCATTTTTTCTAAATATTTTATTACCAATAATACTCAATATTTCCTTCTTCTTAATTAAACATTATTTTGGTATCTTTTTAAAAATGTCTATATAATTTTTTTGATATTTTTAATTTAACTTTCACTGGACCTTTCTCAAACAACATATTACACGTAATCATTTTTCATAAAGATCAATTTTCTCTCTTGTTTAAAATACTCCATCTTCCTTACACTTTAGTCAGACATCCACTTCCTAGGATTAGTGAACCATTACGTTTACTTTTTCACTATTTTATGAATTTTAGAGGCTTCAAACTTGTTATATAATGTTTAATAATGTACTTCGTACTAGAAACCCCTCAGAGCCTATCCATTATATTTAGTATTTTAATTTCAATTTGAAATGTATAAACCTTTTTTTTAATTTTTTTTTCATGTCGTTTGAAAAATTAATTTTAATTGCCGTTTATATATATATATATATATATATATATATATATATATATATATATATATATACATATATATATATATATATATATATATATATATATATATATATATATATATAAATATATATATATATATATATATATATATATATATGATGAATAGTTACTATCTGGAGTACATCCGTTCATTCTGCAATCCATAAATTCACAGTAGAAGAGCGAGTCTACTGTTGTTGGGTTCACCTCGTCAATGCTGGATGAGATTCTAGCGAAACGTCGGAACTGCGAATTTATGGACTGCAGAATGAACGGATGTACTCCAGATAGTAGCTATTCATCATATTTTTCCATCCGTTAAGGAATACGTATCAGCATATATATATATATATATATATATATATATATATATGAAGAACACGAAATAGTTAACTTTAGGACTATGTATATTTTAACGAAACATGGACCACATTTAGAGTGAAATAAACTACGACATTTAGGAGGGATAATGGTTAAATAACCGTTCTCCTATAAGACTATTACAACACTATTGAGGTTATATTAAATAGCATCAGTTTTTAGAAACACATATTGTTGAACATGATGCCATTGTTTTTATATTTAATTAATTAATCTTGTATTATCTTCAAATAAATGCTCTTTGTGTAAGGCTTCATGATTTAGTTTATCTGTTATCCGGTAGAACCTCCCTTCACCTGTTAGAGAGTAAGTCTACTTCAGGTCCTGTACACGCTCCTGCCTTTCTATAAGGGGGTGTAACAGGTAGACACCTCTTTACGATTCTGATAGAGAGTAAGTTTCTTTCAGAACTATGAATATCTCTGAAAGGGGTTTTGTCTCTACTTTAGCCCCCTGTAATGTCCACTCTCCTACTTTTCTACAAGGGGGTGTAACGGGTAGACACTTCTATACGACTCTGATAGAGAGTAAGTTTCTTTCAGAACTATGAATATCTCTGAAAGGGGTTTTGTCTCTACTTTAGCCCCCTGTAATGTCCACTCTCATAATTTTCTACAAGGGGTGTAACGGGTAGACACTTCTATACGACTCTGATAGAGAGTAAGTTTCTTTCAGAACTATGAATATCTCTGAAAGGGGTTTTGTCTCTACTTTAGCCCCCTGTAATGTCCACTCTCATACTTTTCTACAAGGGGTGTAACGGGTAGACACTTCTATACGACTCTGATAGAGAGTAAGTTTCTTTCAGAACTATGAATATCTCTGAAAGGGGTTTTGTCTCTACTTTAGCCCCCTGTAATGTCCACTCTCATACTTTTCTACAAGGGGTGTAACGGTTAGACACTTCTATACGACTCTGATAGAGAGTAAGTTTCTATCAGAACTATGAATATCTCTGAAAGGGGTTTTGTCTCTACTTTAGCCCCCTGTAATGTCCACTCTCCTACTTTTCTACAAGGGGTGTGACGGGTAGACACTTCTATACGACTCTGATAGAGAGTAAGTTTCTTTCAGAACTATGAATATCTCTGAAATGGGTTTTGTCTCTACTTTAGCCCCCTGTAATGTCCACTCTCATACTTTTCTACAAGGGGGTGTAACGGGTAGACACTTCTATACGACTCTAATAGAGAGTAAGTTTCTTTCAGAACTATGAATATCTCTGAAAGGGGTTTTGTCTCTACTTTAGCCCCCTGTAATGTCCACTCTCATACTTTTCTACAAGGGGTGTAGCGGGTAGACACTTCTATACGACTCTGATAGAGAGTAAGTTTCTTTCAGAACTATGAATATCTCTGAAAGGGGTTTTGTCTCTACTTTAGCCCCCTGTAATGTCCACTCTCATACTTTTCTACAAGGGGTGTAACGGGTAGACACTTCTACACGACTCTGATAGAGAGTAAGTTTCTATCAGAACTATGAATATCTCTGAAAGGGGTTTTGTCTCTACTTTAGCCCCCTGTAATGTCCACTCTCCTACTTTTCTACAAGGGGTGTAACGGGTAGACACTTTTATACGACTCTGATAGAGAGTAAGTTTCTATCAGAACTATGAATATCTCTGAAAGGGGTTTTGTCTTTACTTTAGCCCCCTGTAATGTCCACTCTCCTACTTTTCTACAAGGGGTGTGACGGGTAGACACTTCTATACGACTCTGATAGAGAGTAAGTTTCTTTCAGAACTATGAATATCTCTGAAAGGGGTTTTGTCTCTACTTTAGCCCCCTGTAATGTCCACTCTCCTACTTTTCTACAAGGGATGTGACGGGTAGACACTTCTATACGACTCTGATAGGGAGTAAGTTTCTTTCAGAACTATGAATATCTCTGAAAGGGGTTTTGTCTCTACTTTAGCCCCCTGTAATGTCCACTCTCCTACTTTTCCACAAGGGGGTGTAACGGGTAGATATGTCTATACGACTCTGATAGAGAGTAGGTCTCTTTCAGAACTATGAATATCTCTGAAAGGGGTTTTGTCTCTACTTTAGCCCCATGTAATGTCCACTCTCCTACTTTTTTACAAGGGGGTGTAACAGGTAGACACTTTCATACGACTCTGATAGAGAGTATGTCTCTTCCAAAATTATGAGTATCTATGAAAGAGGTTTTATCTCTACTTTAGCTCACAGTCCTGTACACAATCCTGCCTTCTACTAGGGGGTGTAACTGGTTGACACCCTTTACGACTCTGATAGAGAGTATGTCTCTTCCAGAATTATGAATATCTCTGAAAGGGGTTTTGTCTCTACTTTAGCCCACAGTCCTGTACACAATTCTGCCTTCTACTAGCGGTTGTAACGGGTAGACACCCTTTACGACTCCGATAGAGAGTATGTCTCTTCAAGAACAATGACTATTTCTGAAAATGATGTTGTCTCTACTTTAGCCCTCAGTCCTGTACACAATCCTGCCTTCTACTAGGGGGTGTAACTGGTTGACACCCTTTACGGCTCTGATAGAGAGTATGTCTCTTCCAGAATTATGAATATCTCTGAAAGGGGTTTTATCTCTACTTCAGCCCTCAGTCCTGTACACAATCCTGCCTTCTACTAGGGGGTGTAACTGGTTGACACCCTTTACGGCTCTGATAGAGAGTATGTCTCTTCCAGAATTATGAATATCTCTGAAGGGGTTTTCTCTCTACTTTAGCTCAAAATCCTGTACACAATCCAGCCTTCTACTAATGGTTGTAACGGGTAGATACCCTTTACGACTCTGATAGAGAGTATGTCTCTTCAAGAACTATGAATATTTCTGAAAGGGGTTTTGTCTCTACTTTAGCCCTCAGTCCTGTACACAATCCTGCCTTCTACTAGGGGGTGTAACTGGTTGACACCCTTTAAGACTCTGATAGAGAGTATGTCTCTTCAAGAACTATGAATATTTCTGAAAGGGGTTTTGTCTCTACTTTAGCCCTCAGTCCTGTACACAATCCTGCCTTCTACTAGGGGGTGTAACTGGTTGACACCCTTTACGACTCTGATAGAGAGTATGGCTCTTCCAGAATTATGAATATCTCTGAAAGGGGTTTTCTCTCTACTTTAGCTCACAATCCTGTACACAATCCAGCCTTCTACTAGGGGTTGTAACGGGTAGATACCTTTTACGACTCTGATAGAGAGTATGTCTCTTCAAGAACTATGAATATTTCTGAAAGGGGTTTTGTCTCTACTTTAGCCCTCAGTCCTGTACACAATCCTGCCTTCTACTAGGGGGTGTAACTGGTTGACACCCTTTAAGACTCTGATAGAGAGTATGTCTCTTCAAGAACTATGAATATTTCTGAAAGGGGTTTTGTCTCTACTTTAGCCCTCAGTCCTGTACACAATCCTGCCTTCTACAAGGGGGTGTAACGGGTAGATAAGTCTATACGACTCTGATAGAGAGTAGGTATCTTTCAGAACTATGAATATCTCTGAAAGGGGTTTTGTCTCTACTTTAGCCCCATGTAATGTCCACTCTCCTACTTTTCTACAACGGGGTGTAACGGGTAGATACGTCTATACGACTCTGATAGAGAGTAGGTATCTTTCAGAACTATGAATATCTCTGAAAGGGGTTTTGTCTCTACTTTAGCCCCATGTAATGTCCACTCTCCTACTTTTCTTCAAGGGGGTGTAACGGGTAGACACTTTTATACGACTCTGATAGAGAGTATGTCTCTTTCCAAAATTATGAGTATCTATGAAAGAGGTTTTATCTCTACTTTAGCCCACAGTCCTGTACACAATCCTACCTTCTACTAGGGGGTGTAACTGGTTGACACCCTTTACGGCTCTGATGGAGAGTATGTCTCTTCAAGACCTATGAATATTTCTGAAAGGGGTTTTATCTCTAATTTAGCCCTCAGTCCTGTACACAATCCTGCCTTCTACTAGAGGTTGTAACGGGTAGACACCCTTTACGATTCTGATAGAGAGTATGTCTCTTCAAGAACTATGAATATTTCTGAAAGGGGTTTTGTCTCTACTTTAGCCCTCAGTCCTGTACACAATCCTGCCTTCTACTAGGGGGTGTAACTGGTTGACACCCTTTAAGACTCTGATAGAGAGTATGTCTCTTCCAGAATTATAAATATCTCTGAAAGGGGTTTTATCTCTACTTTAGCCCACAGTCCTGTACACAATCCTGCCTTCTACTAGGGGTTGTAACGGGTAGACACCCTTTACGGCTCTGATAGAGAGTAGGTCTCCTTCAGAACTATGAATATCTCTGAAAGGGGTTTTGTCTCTACTTTAGCCCCATGTAATGTCCACTCTCCTACTTTTCTACAAGGGGGTGTAACGGGTAGATACGTCTATACGACTCTGATAGAGAGTAGGTATCTTTCAGAACTATGAATATCTCTGAAAGGGGTTTTGTCTCTACTTTAGCCCCATGTAATGTCCACTCTCCTACTTTTCTACAAGGGGGTGTAACGGGTAGACACTTTTATACGACTCTGATAGAGAGTATGTCTCTTTCCAAAATTATGAGTATCTATGAAAGAGGTTTTATCTCTACTTTAGCCCACAGTCCTGTACACAATCCTGCCTTCTACTAGGGGGTGTAACTGGTTGACACCCTTTACGGCTCTGATGTAGAGTATGTCTCTTCAAGACCTATGAATATTTCTGAAAGGGGTTTTATCTCTAATATAGCCAACTGTCCAGTATTCGCTCTTGCCTTTCTATTAGAGGGTGTAACGGTTAGACACCTCTTTACGACTCTGATGGAGAGTAGGTCCTTTCAGATATATGAATATCTGTGAAGGTGGTTTCAATAACTTGGATATATTCCGGTAGAGGAGAAACTTCAAAATATGTCTTGATAAATGTGTTATCTTAATATTTGTGTTGACACATCGATTTAAAATGTTAAGGGATGATATCTTTGTTCATGTGTTTTTTCACCTTATCACAAAAAATGTGTTTTACCTTCTACCCTGCCATTGTTGTTGTGTATTTATGTCGTGTTTTTATGGTGTAGCCTATTTTTTTGTTTTAATTTGTTAGAACTAGAACTTTATTATTTCTATTTGATGTTGTGGATTTGTTTTTAGATGTTAAAATTTTATAGCATACATTATTCTATCAGTAGTAAATATTCAAACTTTATATATATATATATATATATATATTATATATATATATATATATATATATATATATATATATATATATAATATATATGGGAATAATTTACACATTTTATTTTTAAACGCTTAGTTATTCTCATGTAGTTTGGAGGATATATAAACATCGCTTTTAAATGATTTCCTTAATTAATCCGCGTTTTAAATTATTTAGTGTAAACGTGATCATTGTTGTTTATCCGGGGGCGATTTATTGTTTTTCCTTAAGGATATCACTTACCATAACATAAATAAATAGAAAAATGTAGTAATCACAACATATTTATAATAATAATATAACTAATAAATAAAGACAAATAATGTAAAATAAATATAAAAGAACAAAATCCTTTTTATTCTGAAATATATTATTAATAATGATTCCTTATATAAAATTAGGTTGACTTAGGAAAGACAGAGTGTAGCTGTCTTTCTTGACATGTATGTACGGTATCCAAGGAAGTGATGTGGGCACTGTGCTTTAACCTTATGCACTCACTTTCAAACGCTGGATCGACCTGTTAGCCAAAATGTGCACAACAATTCTTTAGCCGAACCCGGATTGAACCCAGATTTGACAAATGATCCTTGAAATAGTTTTTAAGTGCCCTATCCACTAGAGTACTCAGCCGCCCTAAATTACATTAGACGGAATGAGGTATGTGCAAACCTTAAATTAAAAGTTAAATAAATCTATCCCACTATGTTTATAGTTCAAAACACCACCCTCTTGACATTGCACAGCTGATTCGTGACAGTGTTCGTATTAATTCATTATATCGTCAAGGTTTACGACCTGAAGATGAAAAAAATGAGTAAATTAATTTGCTTAATAGAACTACCAATTTTATTAAAACAATGACTCCGTTTAGTGGCATTGAACCGGAGGTTTGTGTATTGTCTTTTCTATTTTGTTTATATTCTAAGACTTCGCTTACTATAGTACCGTCACTTGTTTAAATTAGTAACACAGAATGAGGGCGTTGTATTAAAACGTTTGATTAAATACTCGACGATAAAGAGAAAAATGGAAAATAGAGATAACACACGACGTAAATGGCATTTCTCCTCTTATATTCTCACAGTTGTTCAGGCTCTGGGGTTTGACTAAACAGACAATTCGTATGGATTTGAAGAGGTTTTTTACAAAGCCACTATTAAAACGACTTAGCACCTGAAGGAAGAAAACATTGGGTTGCTTTGGAATTAACAGGATCCGGTTGGAGCGATACGGGCATCGTTTTAGACCTCTATAGGAATAAATTGAACCTTTAGGTTTAACGAATCATTTATAAGTTTGTTTCTCTTGTATTTTTCCATTTTATATGATTTTTTTCCTGGTATAAAATGACCGTATGATGTTATTATTAAATCGAAACATTCGCTGAAATTTAGTTTCAGAACTACGTTTTCTTTCTATAAGGTGATTAATGACTGCGTGTTTGTACACCGTTTGTAGCTAGTGTCGTAAATAAATATTTCTTTAATATATAACAAATTTGTTTTACAAATAATTATATTTAAAGATCTTGAACATTGTTTTTATTATAAATAAATCCACGTTTTAAACCATAAGAAACATTGTTGAGTTAGTTTGTAGTACCTCCTCTGAGGATGATTGCTGCGCAATCGAAACGTACATCAAGACATAAATAAAACGATTTGTAATTTAACAGGTTTCATTTATTTATAATCTTCAAGTTATTATCTTGACATTGAATTATTATATAGAATCAATAACTCAATAATTAAAAGTCCAGCTTTCCACAAACTCTCAAATACATTGAAATACACGCACGCACAAACGCGCGCACATCTTTCACACTTCTATTCTACAAACTTATATTCACAAAGGCATAATTAATTTTGCTTCTCGTATATCAACTAGGATGAAATTGCCTTAACTGCTTCCTCAATATCTTATATGACATTCTATCTTCTGCGTTAACTCTCACATCCGATAATCAGCCTTATGAATATTCATTCAAAACAACGAGGAGAGGACAAATGTAAAAAAATCCCGCCCTTCACCCTTTCCTGTAACTTTTTCCACCCCACCTTCCCCCATCCCTATGCCTTATACTCAGGACGCGTTGATTAAGGGAGTTACTATTAGGGGTTGACGGGGGAAAGGAATAATCAGTATTAAGTCCCCAGCCCTGCCGATAATACAGAAATGCCACATTCAGGGAATACATTTTCACATGTATACATAATAACAATACGTTTTAATGGATAGGGTTAAAACTTAAAGTTACCCTTCTAACACATTTCTTGATAATTCCCTGTTGTGAGGAGTGCGAATATTAACACCCTTCATGTTATTTAAAAAGCTTATTCTTTGTAGTGAAAAAAAGTAATGACTTCAAACTTGACTAAAATACTATAGGAGACAAACAGGTTTTTATACACACCCAAGATACTTTTTGCTTAATCATACGTTTCACTGTTGTTGTTATTATTATTAATAATAATACAGTAGAACCTCTCTAATTCGTCTCGTTCGGGACCGAGGGGTGACGAATTAGAGAAAAGACGAGTTACGGAAGTCGTGAAATTACCATGTAATTGTGGGTATACATAGCAGATAAATACGTAAAAAGATACGTAATAAATTTAATGTTGTTCTTACATGAATTATGGCGAGAAACTGTACAACAGCTTTACACAACACTATACAGTCTGTAATATAGTTTATAAATACAAATACAGTACGTTAATCTATTTTCGTAAAAGACATAAAGGAAACTTATTACAGTACCTTTTAAAAATAACAACACTAGCAAGAGAAGTATGGTTTATTAGTTTTTAAAAAGTCTGTCATTTTTTTGTAGTAAAGAACTATTTTTTTTATTGCAAGTTGCCGAATTTGTCTTAATAAATTTATTATCAATTTCATCAGTTCTGCATCTTTTAGTCTCTCATACCCAATGAATTTTCATCTACTTCCCTATCAGTCACTTTATTTCCTGGGCAAATGTGTTGAAAGATTTTCACAGTAATCGAATAACTCATGTCTGCTATCTATCTTATCTGATACCGATACTACGTGGAGTATATGTTTGTTGTTTTTGTGACAAATTACAGAATATGACGAATTAAAGAAGGTGACGAATTACAGAAGGTGACGAATTACAGGAGGTGACGAATTACAGAAGGCGACGAATTACCGAAGGTGACGAATTACAGAAGGTGACGAACTATAGAAGATGACGAATTACAGAAGGTGGCGAATTGCAGGAGGTTACAAATTATAGGAGGTGACAAATTAAAGAAGGTTAAGAATTATAGAAGGTGAAGAATTATAAAAGATGACGAATTACAGAAGGTGACGAATTACAGAAGTTGACGAATTATAGAAGGCGACGAATTACCGAAGGTGACGAAATACAGAAGGTGACGAATTACAGAAGTTGACGAATTAGAGAAGGTGGCGCATTATAGAAAGTGTCGAATTGAAGGGTGACCAATTATAGATGTTCTACTTTATTATCATTATTATTATTATTACTAATATATACTACAGGTTAGCTGGTAGACGCCCCTTTTTACTTCAGCTCTCCACTTCACGTACCAATGTTCACCAAAGCGCAGTAGTAAAACATCATTTTCTCGGTTTATCAGTCCTATAAAATTCAGTATACTTTTTTATACTCTTCTTCTCATCGATAGACACTTTTTTATGACTTCGATATAGAGTAGGTTAGTTCAGTTAGTTCCTAAGCATACTAAATGCTATGATTCCTGCTACATATCCCACCAAGGTGTAGGTAGGGCATGACCTTACCTTAGTGTAAGTTCTAATAGTCATATGCTATCAAGGCTTTAAACTGCAAAGAAATAATATTTATTAACATATTTCTGGTAAAAAATTATTTTAATATATTTGTTGTCAATATTTTTTTAATGTTATTTTTATAGTTATTATTTTATTAATTATATGGGCGGATTATTTAAAATTTAAGTTTATTACTTATTTGTTTTTGTATTTGAGTTAAAATTTCCTTTAGGTCCTAAGAACTGTATATTTCTCTACTTGAGTATAATAGTAGGCATGTTTATTAAACTTGTTTTAATACATGTTTTAAATAAACTGTTTGGATTAATAATTTTACTAAAATTACTAACTGGAAAAACGGATTAGTTATAATGCTACGGCAAAACAAACGTAATCACTACGTCCTGTGTGGTTTCCATTATCCTACGTTGGCCTACATGACACTTCATGTTGACTCCTTTTATTCTCATCGGCAACTGTTTTTATCTCAAGATCTCATTAAATGTAGTCAATGTGCCTTGACAATGTAGGTATATGTACTTACCATTATATGTATTTGTTCTACTAAATTTTATACATATTTTTACACATGTTAATATACAATTAGAAATTTTTAATATATATATATATATATATATATATATATATATATAGATATATATATATATATATATATATATATATATATATATATATATATACACACAATTAAACAACACTTTCATAGACAAGAATTTTAATTTTATTTTTCTTCATATATTGAAGCTTTTCGCTGATTGGCAGTATCAGCATTAACAAAATTTTTAAAGTACTTTATAGTTCTAAGACTACATCTGGATGTCATACAGTCCAGATATAGTCATAGAACTATAAAGTATTTTAAACATTTTGATAATGCTGGTACTCTAATCAGGGAAAAGCTTCAATATATTAGGAAAAATAAAATTAAAATTCTTGTTTATGAAAGTGTTGTTTAAATGTGTATATATAAAACAAGAAAAAGAAATTCATCCAAGGATTACAATATATATATGGGCGTTATTGTATTATTCATTCCTGATGATGAATTCCTCTTGAATAAAATCTGAAATAGAAAAACAGTAAAACTAAATCACCTACTTAATTTACTTTACCCCATTGTCATTTTACCGCAAAATACTTATTGTTGATAAATATAAGAATTACTAAATAGATAAAATATTTTCACTAACAAATTACATTTTTCTAAAATTTAATCCACTATTTTTAGATCTAATTCTTCACATGAACCAATTTATAAGATTTAATTTTCATTTTAGTTTTAAATAACATGAAGTATCAAAATGAATTTATCGTTAAAACAAAATCATTTCAACCTAAATAAATAAAATATAGTTTTTTTTCTATTTCCTAACAATGAGTCTTTTCAGGCTTTATTTCGAGTAATATTTTAACTTTATTCGATCGTACAACCAAGATACTTCAAGTGTTATTCCTTGTTATTGTTGCCTTCATTATCCATCCTCTATCAGATCTTCTTTTCTTTCCTTTCAGTTTTTACTGTTTTACTCGACAGTGTTCATTTTTATTCTTCCCTCTTAATCGTTCCGCTAATGTACTCTAAACTGTATTAATAATTCCTTCCTTTTTGGATATGACATTTTGGATAGATCTTTGTTTTGCCTCTTTCCTTGTAAATATGAATGCCTTGAACTTGCCTGAAGGGATACATTATCTTTCTTTATTCACCTTCCAGATTCCCGTACACCTTCTCTCTCCCTTTCAGATTGGAAGAGTTTCTTTACCTAATTTTCTATCCCTTCCTCTTTATTAACGAATAGGTTCTTAAGTGTTCTAGAAATGAAAATAATAAAAATTGTGTTTTACATCGGAAGGCTAATTGTTGTAGGTGGTGGTATAGAGGTTCAACACATATCACCTTGAAGACAGCAGCGCTACACGGCTTGCGCGGAAACTACACACCAACATCTTGTATCAATGCTGACCTACTTCCTGATAGCTAATATCAACATTTTTTATTCTAGTGATTTACTACAAAGGTGGCAACAATTTAGTCTTGGAGATGTTACCGAAACGTCACCACTAAATAAATAAATAACAATACTTGATTCGCAAATCAGTTGTTTTATTTCTACAAAAATCAAATTACAAAGTGTAATATGAAGAAAAAAGTGTATTCATTAGCTTTTATTTTATTCATGGCATTACTATGCAGTACTTGTTGATCATAGAATTCGTATTTACAAAATGTTAGGGAACGTATTGCAGTTTACAGTTTCTTATTTACCGGAAGTTAGAGAGCTTGAATAATCTTTTCCAATTTGAAGTACAATTTGCTGTAAGAAAAACTCGCTTACCTCCACTTTAATATGCACAACTCGGAGAAGAAAAAGAAAAAAGTTTAAATGAAAGTGAGAATTCAAAAGTAATAATCCGAGAGTATGCCTTCGGTTCAATAAATTAGCATTTCAAGCCCAAGGAATAAATATGGTGAAAATATTATCTGCCCGAGAAAAGAATGAATGCAGGATAATGTTATTCGAGAATGGCGTGCCGAGCCTTTGATAACGCAAGAATTATGGTTCACATTGCAATCATTACGGGAACAAAAAGTTCTGCATTGCAAAAGGTTTTTAACTACCGTTTTTTTATTGGCTATAAAATTCTCAAGAGGTTCTGGATGTTATATTCAGGAAAATATGTTTTGCCTCGGATAGGGGAAGTAAAGTTTTTCCTGGAGGGTTGGAGGAGGGGTGGAATTGATCAGCGTTTTCTGGTGACAGCCACTGTACGTCTTTACTTGGAAGCACTTCTACTCATTTCCTTATATTATTATTATATCCGACAATTAAAAGTTTTTATTGCACTCGAGAAGTTATTTACAAATTATTAAACACTCTCTTAATTTCGCGACGAGGAAGTAGTAACCTATATTTTGTGAAATTTATTGCGACTTAACTATACTCATAAAATGGAGTTTTGGTGTTTTAGAAGTAAACTTAGTTATGAACAAAATTTAAAAGTTGAAGAAAAATAAAACTGAGATCCACTCAACATATTATGTTTAAAAAACTGATTTCATAATGTAATTAATTCTGTTTATACTTTTAATGTAAATTACTTGCTAATTACTTGAATGACTTGGTGACTTATGAGGACGGGTAATTTAAGTCTTCGGCCAATTTTTACAGCTCTAGATTTCTTAAGCTGAAAATATACTTAGATTAAAGAAGATTAAAGGGCAAAACATTAGGATTTACTTGAATATAGGTAAACGCTTACCAAGTCAAATGTAAAGAAAGGAGTAGACCTTCCAAGAAGTGAATCTTCCAACAGTTCCCCTGTCATAACGCTATCTAAACGTCTTCGAAAGGAACTAGGCAAGGTATCATATTCTATCTCATATTATGAATTCCGTAGAATTTGTTTTAAAATACACTCGAATTTAATAGTTGTCAAATTTCTGAACAAGTTTCATTTAATTTTTCCGAACAGCTTAAAATACCGGAAATAACGCCCAAAATAATTTTAAACCATCACAATATTTAAAAGTCAATAATATCAAGCTGGAAGGAAATCTACCCTACTGAAGGCGTTAAACGCCCATTGTGTTATTAAGGATAGGTTTGGGATAGAGAAACTATATTCAAGAGAGATACAACAACCTCAACAAAAATTAATCACTTTCACTTTAGTTTATGGCTATCCGAACTTTAAATTTTGTAAATTTGTGAAACCTTAATGAGATTGAACGTTTTCGATCTCTGTGTGGCGATCTTCATCGGTGTCTTCTGCTTGGAGCTGTCGGGTTACAGCTTGACCAAAATTTAAAGTTCGGATAGCCATAAGCTATTGTTAAAGTGATTAATTAAGATTCGCCGAACGTAATGGACTACAAAATTCAAGAACTCAACAAACAGTTCAAACCCAACCACACAAACCAGGTATACAAATTAATATGTAGTGCATACCTCATTTTCCACATAGGTCATACATGAAAATTATTTCACACGCGTTAACATAATCATATAAACGAATTCGTAAATCAACAGTCAATAAAACTTTCCCAAACAGCTCATAACCAAATCTACAACAATGTATCATCAAACTTACAAGATCTCCAAAAACTAAATAAATATAATATACTCTAATCGATCTAACAGTAACACATACAAATATTATTATTGCGTTCTCACACGCTTTTAGATATAATTAAACCTAAATTTCTCTTTGAACTGCCCAATATTTTCAATTATTTTACCCCAATCTATTCTTAAAATATTACATATAAAACAGTATGTATGTATGTATATATATATATATATATATATATATATATATATATATATTAAATGTGGTGATATGTTTTCTTGTATATATAGTTAATAAATTTAAAATATTTCAAACACAATAAATATATGTTTGACTGAATAAATATATTCATTAAAAGTATTCTTGTGTTTGAAATATTTTAAATTTATTAAATATATATATATATATATATATATATATATATATATATATATATATATTGTTCAATAGTTATGTTTCTTACTCAACACAAAATCTACCTTGAAACTTTCAATTAATTTCCGAGACTGCAGGAGTTGTGAGAGAGACCAGCCGAATATCTACAACCTACAAAATAATCAATTATTTCAGGGGGGCACACAAATAATCCCCTCCGTGGGGGTTGTCGGGACAGGATCGTGGGAGTGTCGCAAATGTTATAAAATGACGGGGCTCAGTCGGGGGAACACACTACAGTTATATCGAGTTAAAATTGATTTGTTCTTATTACTCTCGTTTTATATGAGATTATCGTCAGTGTAAATTAAGAAGTCAACACTTTTGTTTTAAAACCTTCAACATTTTAGAATGTTTGTCATGGCCATAGCCTTATATAATAGAACATAGGCCTACAATGTAATTTAGATTCGACAATGTTAAGATCATTATTTTAAACAGGAAGAATTCATAAAAAAACATTTCTTTTTAAAACACTTTCATAATGCAGGTCTATACACTTACTAAGTAAACATAAACAGTTGAGCGTAAACAAGAAAAGAAGCAATGTTATTTGGTAGAAAAGGGTTGGTATTATTAAGTAAATATTTTGTGGGGCAGTTACAACAACATAAATCATATTAAATAGAACATTAGTAAGGGGATATATTGTTTTAATATAATTTAAAAAGTTGTAGAAAAAAAATAATTTTATAAAACTTCCATGTTCAATTTAACTTCCATGTTTGTTAACATCATTCCTACAATATCATAAAAATTAACCCATGTTTAGGCTAAGCTGTTTAGACAAATAAGAATTTGCACATTTATTTCAATGTATTAAATACTTAATACAATATACTATTTAGTCATAGGTGGTATAAATTTCAGGAAAATTAAATACACTTTATAATAACCTTTAGATAACCTTACATATAATATGTTTGCTGTCTTAATAATTTATTAGTTACTTTGGTTAAATAAATTCATCGATTTTGATGTGTGTCTTTAATTTACTCTCTATTTTTTTATTAAAATACACACACAAACACACACACACACACACACACACACACACACACACACACACACACACACACACATACACACACACACACACACACACACATACACACATATTCATATATAGTGTATGCGTGCGTGCGAGCGTGCGTGTGTGTGTGTGTGTCTGTCTGTCTAGGTTTGTGTGTGTGTGTGTGTGTGTGTGTTGTGTGTTTGTGTGTGTGTGTGTGTGCACTGTATTTGTTAATATCGTATATGTTTTAGCAATTTATATATATATATATATATATATATATATATATATATATATATATATATATATTTAAATGGTTAGATCAAATCATATGTCAAGATACAGGTGGAGTAAAAGATTTTTGACATTTGGAAATGACATTCATTCATTTGTTACATTTATAACACATAGATTTTAATAACTATTTGTTTTAATATTTCTAAGCTGTTGAACCTGTGACTCACTCTTTCTCCATTAAAAACTGTTGCCTTGTTGGCTGTGACGTAGGAATACAAAGTTTCGTCCAAACATTACCCGTTTAATAGTAAGTAATTAAGAAATGTTATTTGTTTTAATTATTAAGCTTTATGATAGCGACTACAGACTGCAGACTACAGTAGGTGAGTGCTGAGTGCTGAGTGTAACTTATTACTTATTATAAGTGTCGGCTAAACAAGCTACAACGGCTCCCTTAATATATCTCACTTTGGGTTGACAGCGATGCCACCTAGTGGTGTGATTATTAAAACACCGCCACAGCCCATGCAAGGTGTTCAGTAATTAAAAATATTAGCCCCGAAACTTAATTTTGGAATTTATCTTTTCTAATGGTTGGATGTGGCTCGTAAACCATTCGTCAGAGAGTTGAGGGGAAGAAATAATTTACATAGCGACAGTAGTAAGGCTGCAGTGCGCGGCGAATAGAGTAACGGCTAATGTAAAGTTAAAATATACTTTTGCCTCTAAAGACGTACAATAACCGTTAGGGAGTAAGTAGAATAACAACTAACGTAACGTTAAACGTTTCCGTTACCACTACAGAAGTACGCTCTAACAATAAGCGGGTAAAGCGAGTAACGGAGAACGTAACGTTAAGCTTTACCGTTACTTCTAAAGAGGTAGGCAATTCCTTCCGGATAACTAGAGTAATAGCTAGCGTACGTTGAAATTTACAGTGGCTTCTAAAGACGTACGCTAACTACTAGCGGGTAGCTAGAGTAACGGATAACGTAACGTTAAGCTTTAATGTTACTTCTAAGGAGGTAGGCAATTCCTTCCGGATAACTAGAGTAATAGCTAGCGTAACGTTGAAATGTACGGTGGCTTCTAAAGAAGTACGCTAACTACTAGCGGGAAACTAGAGTAACAGATAACGTAATGTAAGTTAAGATTTACTGTTACTTCTAAGGAAGTGGGCAATTCCTTCCGGATAACTAAAGTAATAGCTAGCGTAACGTTGAAATTTACGGTGGCTTCTAAAGACGTACGCTAACCACCAGCGGGTAAACTAAAGTAACAGATAACGTAACGTTAAGCTTTACTGTTACTTCTAAAGAGGTAGACAATTCCTTCCGGATAACTAGAGTAATAGCTAGCGTAACATTGAAATTTACGGTGGCTTCTAAAGACGTACGCTAACCACTAGTGGGTAAACTAAAGTAACGGAATACGTAACATTGAACCTCAGTGTTGCTTCTATAAGTGGACACTAACCCTTAGCGTGTAACTATAGTAACAGATAACGTAACGTAAAAATTTACTGTTGCTTCTATAAGCGTACAGTAGTCTAACAATTAGTAGGTACCGTAAACTTTACTCTTACTACCAATGACACACACATTAATCATTAGCATGTAACTAATGTAACTGATACATATTGTTTAACTTTACTGTTGCTTCTATAAGCGTACAGTAGTCTAACAATTAATAGGTACCGTAAACTTCACTCTTACTACCAATGACACACACATTAATCATTAGCATGTAACTAATGTAACTGATACATATTGTTTAACTTTACTGTTGCTTCTATAAGCGTACAGTAGTCTAACAATTAATAGGTACCGTAAACTTCACTCTTACTACTAAAGACACACACACTAATCATTAGCCTGTAGCTAATATTACTGATACGTATTGTTAAACTTTACTGTTGCTTCTATAAGCGTACAGTAGTCTAACAATTAATAGGTACCGTAAACTTCACTCTTACTACTAAAGACACACACACTAATCATTAGCCTGTAGCTAATATTACTGATACGTATTGTTAAACTTTACTGTTGAATCTATAAGTGTACAGTAGTCTAACAATTAATAGGTACCGTAAACTTCACTCTTACTACTAAAGACACACACACTAATCATTAGCCTGTAGCTAATATTACTGATACGTATTGTTAAACTTTACTGTTGAATCTATAAGCGTACAGTAGTCTAACAATTAATAGGTACCGTAAACTTCACTCTTACTACTAAAGACACACACACTAATCATTAGCCTGTAGCTAATATTACTGATACGTATTGTTAAACTTTACTGTTGAATCTATAAGCGTACAGTAGTCTAACAATTAATAGGTACCGTAAACTTCACTCTTACTACTAAAGACACACACACTAATCATTAGCCTGTAGCTAATATTACTGATACGTATTGTTAAACTTTACTGTTGCTTCTATAAACGTTCAGTAGTCTAACAATTAATAGGTACCGTAAACTTCACTCTTACTACTAAAGACACACACACTAATCATTAGCCTGTAGCTAATATTACTGATACGTATTGTTACACTTTACTGTTGAATCTATAAGCGTACAGTAGTCTAACAATTAGTAGGTACCGTAAACTTTACTCTTACTACTAAAGACACACACACTAATCATTAGCCTGTAACTAATGTTACTGATACGTATTGTTAAACTTTACTGTTGCTTCTATAAACGTACACCCACCATTAGCGTGAACTAAAGTAATGGATAACGTAACGTTAAACTTTACTGTTACTTCTATAAACGTACACTAACCATTAGCGTGAACTATAGTAATGGATAACGTAACGTAAACTTTACTGTTGCTTCTATAAACGTACACTAACCATTAGTCTACCAGGTAATTAATGTAAAATATAACGCACAGTAAACTTTACTGTTGCTACTATAGACATATACTAGCCATTAGCCAGTAGCTAATGTAACAGATACGAATTGTAAAACTTTACTGTTGGTTTTATAAACGTATAGTAGTCTAGTCATTAGCAGGTAACTAAAATAACGGATAGCGTAACGTTAAACTTTACTACTTATCTATAAACGGACGATAACCATTAGCCTGTAACTAAAGTAACGTACATCTTTACTGTTGGTTTTATAAACGTATAGTAGTCTAGCCGTTAGCAGGTAACTAAAGTAACGGATAGCGTAACGGTAAACTTTACTGCTGATTCTATAAACCGACGCTAACCATTAGCCTGTAACTAAAGTAACGTAAAATTTTACTGTTGATTTTATAAACGTACAGTAGTCTAGCCATTAGCAGGTAACTAAAATAACGGATAGCGTAACGTTAAACTTTACTGCTTATCTATAAACGGACGCTAACCATTAGCCTGTAACTAATGTAAAGGATAAGTTAATGTTAACTTTACTATTGTTTCTATAAACGCAAACACTATCCATTTGAGGATAACAAACTGCTATATAACGTTTTAAAATGAAATGCTTATGTAACGATAAATAAATATCTACCAATTAAACTGAGAACTGGGAAATAGAATTTGACGTTGTTACAGACTTAATCAACATCTCAAACTCTAATAACAGGCAACTATTTAAGAATATACCAAAAAAAATTAAAATATACACATTCTGGAAATTTTGGTAATAAACACAAGTTGCCAGAAATAGGAAAAGTCGAAACCAGTAAAAGCACCACACCTATTTATAACATATCTAATACGAGATAGATATCTGACTGCAGTTCAATCACCCTCACTTGCCTGCTCTAGTGAAGCAGACGTCCCGCTAACCTCGTGGGCAGCGAAGGAATAGTTCTGTAAAATGTGTTTTTGAGAAAGAACTTTAATAGTAAATAAAAACGGTTTGTACGCTATAGGTGTTTATATGTATCCTCGTGAGGATAGCTAAGAGCACTTTATTCTTTTAAAGTAGTACATATAACATTTTTTAAATACATTCGTATCATCAAATCTTATTTTGAATTTCAATATAGATTCTACATTTTCAGGGCCAGTATTTACAACTATTTTTAAAATATGTTTAGAAGAATCCTCAATAACGTAGAGAGGAAATGAAAGTTCGTCGGACCGGTGAAGTTGGGGGACCCGTCTTTGCTTGTTTACAGCGGTCTCGGAGCGGAACCTATTTTACACACCTACGGGTTTGGTAATAGCTTCGGGAACTGGGACCTCAACAATGCTATCTGTCTTCCCCCAACTCATTTCTTCTCTCTCATCTCACTAGCGTTCGATAACAGTCAATACTTTTAGTTTGTTTTATTTCCTGTAAAGAAACCAAACCACTCAACTGGAATGCAAACAAAACTCTATAATGTATGATAATATTTAATTGATTATAAAACTAAATTAAAAATACCGTATTCTTAAATCTAATTTTAAAAAAAGATATACCTCAAAGAAAGGACAAATCAACTATAATAATTATACCTTACACATTCAATCACTAGCGTTCGATAATACGATTTCTTCGCCTACCAGTCAAGCCACACACACACACACACACACACACACACACACACACACACACACACACACACACACAAACACACACACACACACACACACAAACACACACACACACACACACATACACACACACATACACACACACACACACACACACACACAAACTGCAACGGTCCTTCACCCCGTCCCTTACAACCTCAACCTGTTACCTGTCGAAAGTTGCCTACCACCTAGTTACATGAGCAAGTATTTAAAATGCTCTCTAATAAGTACACCCTGGGAACGTTGTCTATAAGTATATTTAAAGTCATGGTAAGGTCAGTGATCTGCCATATGGTCTAATTTATGTTAGCTTAAAACACATACATTTATCACATCATAAATTTGCCTTACCATGCTTTGGAGACATCTCTCCACCATGCTCCTGCTTTAGTGAGGTCCATGCAAGATAGAGTCTTACCATATCCTCCTAAAAGAGGTCCTGTGTTTCATATGGTAAAACCTGCCAGTGAGTATCAACTCCTGGGCTTTAAAGCAAAACCAACTAGTCCTTAAGCTAGCTCATAATTTATAATTTAATTTAATTAATTTCTCTGGATGGGTTGCTCGATTACCTTTAGGTTGCACATTGATTTCTAGCTATTTATTATTAAATAAATATGACTGACTCTAAGAGACTGGATTTTAATAATTGTATTGATTTTATTAATTTACTATTATAATTTACTAGTTGGGAAATAATTAAATTTATTAGTTTTGTACACAGGATTAATTCAATAAAAATTACTCTTTTGACTGTTGTTGGAAACTGAATTTAATAATAAAGAAATTTATAACTGAAATAAATTGAATATATACTTTCAAATGGTACTATCTTAAAGTCCTTAGCTAACAAAACATAAATTAAATTTTCCTTAAATAAACTAAAATTACTTTGATATTTATTGCAGGGAGGTTGGCTAAGTTTATTTCAATTATTATAAATTTCAAATTTAATTTATGATCATATTTTGTGCCAGCAGTTAAATGACATTCAATATATTTACATATTGTATTATTTAAACCAAATTTGTTACTAATTCTACTACCACAGAAATCATTGATTTACAAGCTTATGAATTTATATATATAAATTGAAATATTTTAATTAAAACTAAATTTCAAATATTATCACTCATTCAGAAAATACTAAATAATTTGTGATTGATTTTGTTTAATAGTTTCTGGTTGGGAAATTATTTATATTTCTCTACAAGTTAAATATTTATAAATATTATTCCCCAGTTTATTTAACTACTGGTTGTAACAAACTTTACTGCATTTCCTTAGATATTATGAATGAATTTATTTTATAAATATGCCTAATATCTATCTTTTTCCATATGCTTTACTATTTCTCTATTTGCAAACATTTGAACATTTTTACATAACCATTTTTATAACTAGATAATTTTGTAATTTCCAATTTTTTAATTTAATTTTCACGGAAATAAAGCCATTATTTATAATTTTACACATTTAAAGCATTTATTTGAATCTTTAAATCTTTGGAACGTATTTCAAGATCAAATTTTATTTAATTACTAAATTTGTATAGAAATCATGACTTGCCCAAATCTCGCATTTCCTTGATACTTCCCAAGGTCCTAGGAGATGACTTTATGCTTCCAGACTGGTAGTTCTTCTCGTCTGGAATTCGGTTCATCCAGGAAGCAGGAACGGTAATATTCGGCGAAGCCAGTTTCTTGACAAATGAAAATTTTAACCGTAATTCTTCATATTTCGATGTCTAGTTTTCACTAGACATAAATTAAGACATACTACATTATTCCCGCACTC
>JBAIZL010000010.1:32614149-32636649 GCA_036971475.1 Prosapia bicincta | reverse complement strand
AATAATACCAAACGTAAGGTACATGTTAGTACCTAATTCTGTAATTTTAGGTTTGGTCAGTAATTTTATTAGTAAAATAGATTCCAAACACTTTTCTCCTTTGAGCTTTTAACGCACTACAAATTAGATTGTGAAATGTCCAACTTTAGAAATAATAACGCCAACAATTGCGAGAATACTGTATTGGAAGTCACAGACTACTAATCAACTGGATCCCAGAAATCGACAATTACCTGGCGACCTTTTCCAATAAAGAGACTTTGCCAAAAGGCAACTACCAGTGTCACCCTCCAAGGTTTATTCCTAATAAAATCTAATAATGATTTAGTTTTTTTCAACGACATGAAAATAAGCCACACGTAAACGACATCTAGAGGCCACTTTATTCTCATGAACACATCCAAATTAACATTTAAGATGGATAAAAACCCAGAGTTTTCAGTAAAGATTAAAAGGCTGGAGTTGGACTTAATAAACAGTAAAACCATGTCTAAAATTAATCCAACTATATGAATAACGAATCATATTAGTGTATGGACAATCGCCCTTTATAGAGCCCTATACAGTGGGTTCATATACTTCGCCTTCATCAATATAATAAAGAGGACTCCAACAGACGCCGAAACTTCGTCAGCCCCCGAAATTATATATATATATATATATATATATATATATATATATATATATATATATATATATATACACATATATATATATAATATATATATATAGGCTATATATATATATATATATGAAAATGTTTCAAAAACAAGAATACTTTTAATGCATATATTTATTCAAATGTTTTCGAAACATTTCAATTTATTAACTATATTACAAGAAAACATATCACCATATTTTATATATATATATACATATATATATATATAACTTATACGTAACCCGTAAATAATCAGCTTCATTCCTCTATATATAGGAGCAGAGTAGTCTGCGCTCTTCAATCGCTCTTCAACTGTTATTCGGTTCACCTCGTCAATGATAGATAAGATTCTTCTAGCGAAACGTCGGAACTGCGATTTTATGCACTGCAGAATGAACGGATGTACTTATTACGGATGTACAGATAATAACTATTCATCAAATATATGTATAAATATATATATATATATATATATATATATATATATATATATATATATATATATTTATTTATTTATTTATAAGGAAATAATACAATTTACAATATATATATATATATATATATATATATATATATATATATATATATATATATTAATCACTTAAACAATAGTTTATGACTATCCGAACTTTAAAAGAGAACAGTTGTCTCCACTTAAACTCAATGAATATCAGTTGTATTTGTTAAGCCGAAGTATTGTAATAATTTCAACATTAAATTATTATCAATTATTAAAGCTTTATATATATATATATATATATATATATATATATATATATATATATAAAAGTACGAGGCTTTAGAGTAAGTTCAGTAGTTAGTGAAATAATTATCTGTAGGATTAGCAAAGAAAGACACAAATAGTATAAACTGTGTGCCGGCAATTTGACAATAGAAGGGTCCAAACGTATTAGGACGGGAAGATCCACTGCTCGATATAGCCTGGGAAAATAACCGTGTACCGTTAGATGGCTAATTGTGGAAACTGTGGGAACTTACAAAGAACACATTGGTAGTGGGAGAGATTAGGGATTTCAATAAAAACTAAATGATCGGGAGACGTGGGAGGAAGTTTTGAAGGGAACTCGAGAAGAAGGCAGACGGATTGGTGGGGACAAGGATGAGAGTGTTGCAAAACGAATAAATTGTTAAATTAAGTAAAGAGTTTTTATAAGTAAATTTTAAAAAGTGCGACGTAAAAGTTTTTTTTAGAAATATAAAAGTAATTTTCTTTTGTGTGTCACGTCTAAAGGCAGAAGGTAACAAAGACCAAGATTCCAGGGACTCTTCAGAACAATAAGTATTATTTGAATTTAAGTGTAGCCAACAGACATCTATATTTTAGTTCAGAACAAAATTTAGTTTCATTAAAATTTATAAAATTTAATCTAGTTTCACCATTTCTAATTTAAGAAGCAAAGTTCCCGTATTAGCGACCCGAGAGCAACTACAAAATTCGAATACTTAATTTATTATCTTTGTTATGTTATTGTATTAGAATTCTAAGGCCTCAAAGTCCACCTCTATAATTGTAAAGTTAGTTAAGGTATCAATCCTGTCACTGCAAAATATTTAATATATATTTGGTATAATGTGTAAAGAAATAAATGCAAGTGATGTTTAAAAATTATAAGATTGTTAATTCTTTATAAACCTGAAGGTGTGACGTTAGATAGGTAACGTAAATAAACATTAAAAATAAATTATAATTATAACAAAAGTTAAGTTATAATATATCATATATATATATATATATATATATATATATATATATATATATATATATATATATGATGATGATAATAATGATTATTATTATTATTATTATTATTATTATTATTATTATTTAATATCCGGAATACATCCGCTCATTTTGCAGTACAAAAAATCGCAGTTCTGACTTTTCGCTAGAATCTCATCCAGCATTGAGGAGCTGTTGTTAGGTTCACCTTGTCAATGCTAGATGAGATTCTAGCAAAACGTCGGAGCTGCGATTTTATGCACTGCAGAATGAACGGATGTACTCCGGATATTAACTATCCATCATATTTTTCCATCCGTGACGTAATACGTAACATTATGGACATAGATTTAAATTATCCAAGTATCTTCCCAAGAATATTTTAGAAATTATTTGGTTATCGAATGTTTTCAAGATTAAAGATATTACCATGCCAGATTTTTAAATATTCTCCTGTATTTGCAGTGCATCAAGTAGACCAAGCCACTATGCAAAATCGTTTGAATGTTTGAAACATATCGTCCTTAGAGGTATAGACAATTGAAATCACATTGTCCTTAAAAATAACAAACTCTTTGCTCAACGTTGGTAGATAAGCGTCAATCAGAAAGAATTTAAAAGTAAGGAAGTGCTGGATGCGATGGAAACCTTGCGATGTTTATACTCAAATTTTACCTTTGTGGGAATGGTTTTCGGAAATATCCGTGTATTATTTAAAACAACTGCAACACTATTCTAATTCAATTTTATTATGTTGGGACTACTACTGCTATTGACTGTTACATACTGCTATTTAAAAGACATAATTTGTTGAGTTTATTCTATGATACTTCATTTCAGTTAAATAAACAAATAGCATGCTATACGTTCTACTATAAATGGGTAAATCTAGAGTTAACTTCGTCATTATTCACATTTAATTTTATTACTTTGGGACTACTACTGCTATTGACCGGTTTATACTGCTATTTAAAAAACATAATTTGTTGAGTTTATTCTATGATACTTCATTTCAGTTAAATAAACAACGAGTATGCTATACGTTCTACTATAAATGGGTAAATCTAGAGTTAACTTCGTCATTATTCATATTTAATTTTATTACTTTGGGACTACTACTGCTATTGACCGGTTTATACTGCTATTTAAATAAAGTGATTTGTTGAGTTTGTTCTATGGTACTTCATTTCAGTTAAATAAACAACGAGTATGCTATACGTTCTACTATAAATGGGTAAATCTAGAGTTAACTTCGTCATTATTCATATTTAATTTTATTACTTTGGGACTACTACTGCTATTGACCGGTTTATACTGCTATTTAAATAAAGTGATTTGTTGTGTTTGTTCTATGGTACTTCATTTCAGTTAAATAAACAACGAGTATGCTATACGTTCTACTATAAATGGGTAAATCTAGAGTTAACTTCGTCATTATTCACATTTAATTTTATTACTTTGGGACTACTACTGCTATTGACCGGTTTATACTGCTATTTAAATAAAGTGATTTGTTATGTTTGTTCTATGGTGCTTCATTTCAGTTAAATAAACAACGAGTATGCTATACGTTCTACTATAAATGGGTAAATCTAGAGTTAACTTCGTCATTATTCACATTTAATTTTATTACTTTGGGACTACTACTGCTATTGACCGGTTTATACTGCTATTTAAAAAACGTAATTTGTTGAGTTTATTCTATGATACTTCATTTCAGTTAAATAAACAACGAGTATGCTATACGTTCTACTATAAATGGGTAAATCTAGAGTTAACTTCGTCATTATTCATATTTAATTTTATTACTTTGGGACTACTACTGCTATTGACCGGTTTATACTGCTATTTAAATAAAGTGATTTGTTGAGTTTGTTCTATGGTACTTCATTTCAGTTAAATAAACAAATAGCATGCTATACGTTCTACTATAAATGGGTAAATCTAGAGTTAACTTCGTCATTATTCATATTTAATTTTATTACTTTGGGACTACTACTGCTATTGACCGGTTTATACTGCTATTTAAATAGAGTGATTTGTTGTGTTTGTTCTATGGTACTTCATTTCAGTTAAATAAACAACGAGTATGCTATACGTTCTACTATAAATGGGTAAATCTAGAGTTAACTTCGTCATTATTCATATTTAATTTTATTACTTTGGGACTACTACTGCTATTGACCGGTTTATACTGCTATTTAAATAAAGTGATTTGTTGTGTTTGTTCTATGGTACTTCATTTCAGTTAAATAAACAAATAGCATACTACACGTTCTACTAAAAGGAGTAAATATAGAGTTGTTAGTCTTTGGTTTTGAAATATACTTAAATTTCATTTAAAATATCTAAAAGTTTGAACATTTAATGAAAAATGTTAAATCGTTTTCTAGTTTGTGGTTGAAAAGATACTCTCCCTTTGCAGTATGTTAAATTGAAGTGTTTAATTTGAAGTGTAACCCTCCTTGAATAGATAAATTGATAAGGTTTCTAAATTTAATGTTCAATTTGCATTTAATAAATATACACGTTAGAGAGATGAGATCTCACAACCTTTTTACACCACACACACGGCGCATTCACACGTGTGCGCACGTGAGTGCACACACTATTTCAAATGTTTACTTGTACCTAAAATTTGTGTTTAACTTATGGTTTACACCAGAAATTTCAACGTACAGTGTTAAAGTGTCCACAGTACATGTTGTTCTCAGAGACTTTCACTTCTTGTTGTGGCAAAATTTATTGTAATGTTACAGAACTGATTATTGCGGACTAATTACATTGAAATTATTTCATAAGGCCTAGGGTATTTAGGGAAATTATTTAACTTGAAGTTAAGAGGAAGGGTCACATCCTGACTCACAAAGCAACCATGGTGCGTAAAGATGTGTGTAATTTGTTCCACATTATGCAAACCGTGTTTGTAATAAAGGTGAGATACGTGGTTACTGTTACACGCAGTTACGTAAAAATAGAAGATTAATGTAAGTATAAATAAATACAGGGGCGGCTTTAGGATTTATTTTATGGGTAGGCACAGATTAGGGGAGTTGTTTTAGCACGGAGGGGGCTAGAGGCTAGAGCCCAGTCCCAAATATTGTTTAGAATTTAAATTTTACTCTGTTAAATTTAAAGTGAAGGACAATTTTACTCTCAGAGCAAATAGACACAATGAACTAAACTAAAGAGATTATTTAAAATTCATTGCTGCCTGGCGTATTCTAAATTTCGCAATAAATTATGACCATTCTTTTCATCTTAGTTACCTTACATTTATCTTTTTAAATTATTGAACATCAAAAAGGTATATCACTCAGACATTGTTACTTTTAAAACTATTGAGGCAGGCACACATTATTACAACTAAAACATCTTTTAAATTTCAATAGAATAAATTTAATTGCCTGTAAGAGTCAAAAAACTATTTGTAAAAAATCATATTTAAAATCAAAATAAATCATACAACTCAACTCTGTAATAAAACTCAATCCAATTGTTTATTTTACTAATTTTAAGGGAATATTTTATTTGATGACCAACTACAATCTTCTGTCCCTTTTAGTAAAGAAATCATCAACGACTGGATCAGGGCGGTTGATAAGTTCGTAGCTTGCTTCTTTTGAATGGATAATACTCCTTAACTATTCAGCCTCTTCCCAGACATTGTAGCTCAAACTTTGATTTTATTCTTCTCGTTGTGAAGAATGTCCTTTCAGCATTCACCGTAGAGACGAGAATTGTCAATAAAATTCTTGTAATATATTGTGACGCTTTCAATGATGGGAAAATGGTTAAAACTTTCAACATATTCATGTTTAGAGTCACTAAACATTGGTTCACCTAAATGACACTGAACTTGTAAGGTAGATTTAATGCCACTATCTTTGCCGTGAAGTTCAACAATCCTTCGTAACTCTAACGCACGAACATGGAAATGTTTGGAAATGTTGCACTAATAAAATTCACAACTAACAAAGTATATTACAAATAAATACTGTGTAAAAATGTTGGGTACGCCTTCCTTTCCAGGCCTATAGTTTGGAGCCACTATTATACTTCGCAGATGTACGTATTACTGTTAGTACTTCATCAATCAAACGTGGTTATTTAAAGATTATTCTAAATATACTTGTTTCTTATATTTGTTATTAACTTTTTTTCAAGATTCCTCAATAACGTAGAGAGGAAATGAAAGTTCGTCGGACCGGTGAAGTTGGGGGACCCGTCTTTGCTTGTTTACAGCGGTCTCGGAGCGGAACCTATTTTACACACCTACGGGTTTGGTAATAGCTTCGGGAACCGGGACCTCAGCAGTGCAATCTGTCTTCCCTTAACTCATTTCTTCTCTCTCATCTCACTAGCGTTCGATAAAAGTCAATACTTTTAGTTTAGTTTATTTCCTTTAAAGAAACCAAACCCCTCAACATAAACACAACATTTATAATATTAAATTGATTTTAAAACTAAATTTTAAAAATCATGCTCTTAAATCTAATTTTAATATAAAAACATACCTGGAAGAATTGAAAGCTTAAATGTAATAATTAAAGCTTAAAAATTCAAAACAAATAATTTTATAATAAGCTAAATGTACAAAAGTATATAATGCTGAGAAAAGTGAATATTTCAGTAATGAAAATATCAGACTTGAAATTAATTACTCAGATCCTGCTCTACATAATTTACTACGGAATTTATAAAACACTTGCTCTCTTCGATGTAGGAAACAAATATTATTGTAAAAAATATTTTATCTCTAAAATTGCTTTAGTAAAACATTTGGTATATATTACTAATTAAAGTTAAATTACAATTCGTGTTTCTTCAAACACTGGAATTAAATATTAATTGAATGAGAATGCTGTTGATAATCGAGTTAAATATATTAAATTCAATATTGCAACGTTTCGGCAATCAGTTCGTTGCCATTATTAAGTCTGAAAACAATATTACATTGCTTTTAATTTGTTATAATAAATACTAGTACACTCATTACAATAATTTAAGACTTTATAAAACTGAATAAAATTTAGTCAAAGAAATTAATTGAATAATCCACCAAAGTAGTAAGAGGTATAAAATCATCTAAAAAATTAAACCCAGTAACAAAACCAAGAGAACAACATTTTCATATAAAAATAACACAAAAATAACTCAATTAAAATAAAAGAAAAAAAATATATTACTGGATAATAAGTCCAACTGGAGGAAGAGGAGGTATGTCTGAACCTCTTAATATTAACTCAAAAAATAATGCTATCGACATTAAAAATGATTTCAATAAGTATGTAGTATGTATAAGCCAATGTTGTATAAGTTTAAAACATCTAAAACATATGTAGTGTTTTTATTGGTGTTAATTAGTATGTTTTTGATATTTTCGTAGCTAATGTTTAAAAAGTACTCTTAAGTAGTATAAATGTACAAAATGCCTAATTAAATAAATAGCTAAACATTAGCTAAGCCTCTAAACATTTAAAGGTTATTGAAGGCAAAACGAAGGACAAATAACTATTGCAGATGAAAACTGCATCTATACTACACAGGACATTTAACTACAGAACAGCAATGGCAATGAAATCTGCTGCCAAGCTCTCCATAAACTAAACTCTTTAAATAATTGGTATAGAAACAATCATAAATATTCCTATTCGATGAAACAAATTCTTTTAAAAACAACCGAAAATAGAATTTATAATTATGCCTAATGCTTGATTGAATGAAACTAATAATTCGTACTTTGTATCTAGTATTGCTATTCAAGACTAAACCTAAAGTGATGCTACTTGCGTTGTAAGTACAGGATGGTTATTACAGTGACGTTTAAGGAAGCAGCAAGGAAGGTAATATTGGCATTATATTACCAACCTGCTTAAGTTTAAGTTTCTAGGTAACAAAATAGCTCAAAATAATCTTGCACCATACAAATAAATACATTTCAACACACAATAATAATAATCTACAAATTAAATTTATTAACATAATAATAATAATAATTCTGCAACTAATTATTTGATTTTGCGGAATAATAGACCTAACCTACACTTTCAATATCAAAACATTCTACGTTAAGAATGAGGTTTTAATAATTTAGATAAGATGAGCTTCTAGATAGGACAAACAGGAAACACTTTACCTGCGATACACGGAACACCTAAAAAACATCAAACACACATAAACCAAACAAATTTTGCCACAGAACACGCTGCACACATACACAAAAATTGACATAAATCTAAGGATTCTATAATTCATCAAGAAAGGCAATAAACTAAACACAACAACAAAATTTCTGACATATGTAAAACCAAAAACAATACCAACACATACTAAACTATAAAACACACTCAATCAAGCACTATAGTCGAAGCACATAGTTAACAACCACTCTATCACAACACATCACAGAATACAAGATTACCAGATCACAATCACATTACACACCTGATCAATATTCTTGTCTTTACTCACAGTACTAAAGAATGCGTTGATCGAGGCGAAACACGTAACCTAGAAAACATCAGTAGTAGTGGTCTTTTGTGAAGTGAAAAAAAATATTTAATTATTCAATAGGATAAAGTTTCTAATATAAGTATGTGTGCAAACCCGTTGCAGCTATTAGAGATATATAAAATACAAAGTGTGACTTACATAACACCCACCCACCCACACACCCACACACACACGCGCGCGCGCGCGCGCACACACACACACACAAACAGACAGACACACACACACACACACACATATATATATATATATATATATATATATATATATATATATATATATATATATATATAAGTATTATTAAAGATAAAGAAGAAGATTTCCAAGGTCTTAACCGCTACCAGTACAGTCAAGGGAATTTTGCCGCACAATTGTAAAGGTCGAAGTAAACCTGTTCTTAACCGCTACTAATACAGTCAATGGAATACAGGAGAATTCCTGCACAATACTGTAAAGGTCGAAGTAAACCTGTTGTTAACCGCTACCAATACGTCAAGTTAATTCTGCCGCACAACTGTAAAGGTTGAAAAAAACCTGTTCTTAACCTCTACTACTACAGTCAAAGGTATCCTGCCACAAAACTGTAAAGGGTGAAGTAAACCTGTTCTTAACCGCTACTAGTACAGTCAAGGGATTTCTGACGCACAACTGTAAAAGTCGAAGTAAGCCTGTTCTTAACCGCTACCAGGACAGTCAAGGTAATTCTGCCGTAATCTTGTAAATGTTGAATACTTATCAAGTTACATATCTGTTTTCGAACTGTGTTTTTTAAGTGTTTTTTTCTATTTTTTTCAGTTATGTTCACTAAATAATGTACAACTACAGCATTACATTACAGGTAACTAGAAAGAAAAAAAACTATTAGAAAATAAACAAAATTTTAACATTTAAAAAAAATTAACTACGTATTTTCTTTACATGTGTTGTTTTAATAGTTCTTTCTGATCATTATAGGCTAATTTAACGACCATATATTACAATATAAGGCCAGCACATTTTGCACATTTTATTTCGTTTGACATTGTAAATGATTTCCTTTTTAAACCTGTGAAAGAGGATTGGCCATCCCCTTGTAATCAAGCCCTTGGTCTAATGAGATGATGACGCAGATTCGGACCCGCAGGCAAAACACTGTCCCTCCCCTTCCTCCACCTCCGTCTTTCGCCGCAACGAATTCAATCAATTTCCGCAGAGGTAACAACGTTTTCCTTAGAGTTATTTTGGGACACGTGGAACAATATGCGTCATCAGACGCTTCTATCGGCCTGAGTACTATGACGACAATATTTTAAGCTTTCTAATTCTATCTTGAAAACGTCTTTATAAAACAAAAAGTATCGAATTGTTTGTCAATCCAACAGTTTTAATAAAATTATAACAGTTTCACAATATCTATTCAGTACATAAGAAATTTTTATAAAAGTGACATATTACAGCCTCATACCGAGCACCATTAGTATTGATTGAGTCCATAATTTGTTTTCTACAAAAAAGACAATAAGAAGCAATTTCGTTCTATCCAAATGTCTAAAATGGGATTTGTTTACTTGACACACTTTTTCTCAACCGTTCTATCCAAATGTCTAACATGGGTTTTTGTTTACTTGACACACTTTTTCCCACCCGTTCTATCCAAAAGTCTAACATGGGTTTTTGTTTACTCTACATACGTTTTTCTAATAGTTTTATCCAAATGTCTATAATGAGTTTTTGTTTACTTGACACACTTTTTCCCACCCGTTCTATCCACAAGTCTAACATGGGTTTTTGTTTACTCTACATACGTTTTTCTAATAGTTTTATCCAAATGTCTATAATGAGTTTTTGTTTACTTGACAACACTTTTTTTCCAACCGTTTTATCCAAATGTCTAAATTGGGTTTCAGTTTACTCGACACATTTTTTTCCAACCGTTCTATCCAAATGTCTAGTTTTTTGTTTACTTGGCACTTTTCATCCAACCGATGATGTGTTCATAGATACAAAGGTTAAAATACTTATTTATAAACTTTAAGGGTTTTTTAATGAGTGTATGTTTTTCTGTATACCCGTGTCATAAAATAACTTTTGTGTGTTTTTCATATGTACAAAATATCTAAGTACGGAATGTAGCAATCTCTCTAAAACCAATTCTACAATTAAAAATTAGAAAAAAACTACCTATAAACATGGCTGGAGTTACGGCTTGTAAAATATTTCTTCCAAAATAAAGCCGATTTGGACCTACAGTTCTAAATTGTTAGTCTGGTATGAGAAATCATTTTTTAAAATTAAATTTAAATTAAATTTCTGAAACTTTTTTTCAAAAAGTAATGGCATAATTATACTTCACAAAAACTCTTGTGCTGTGGAGTTTAACATAAAAATTAGTAATCGAAAATAACACTTTCTTAGGTTTATCGTAAGTTTATTTTGTTAAATGCTCTATTATATTACTGAAAATTTAATTGTAAATTAAGTAAAAAGAAAATAAATACAATTTATAGAAAATATGTTTTTTTAATTACAAAAGATGAAATTACTACACAAGCCTTTATAACTTTTAGCATTATAACTCAATTTTTCTTCATCGATTGGCAATAAAAGCTTATCAACAATAACGTTAAAAAACATATTTTAGTAATTTTAACGTTATTTAGAGTAGTACCTTATTTACTTTGGAGGACTAGGGGCCAATAGCAATGGAGTATTTGCAAATAATCTGCCTACCTTGTTGAAAATATTATTTGTTTTAGCTAGATTAGAGGTGTGGTCCACACATGAGACCCACCGCATCAGTTTCTTTTAAAATAACAGAAACAGCCCACTGATATAACCACGATGTGAGATTGTTAGTCTAAACGGGTTGACTAAGGTATCACATATTAAAAGCTGTTGAAACCTTTTAAAACACTCGCAATGTTACTGGACGTATTTCTAAAAGATGGGTTCGAAAAAACACTGTGGCCACTGAAGGTTGTTTTTTCACAACGTTTCCTAACCTTATATCCTAATTCTTTATTTTATAATGCAGTAAAAGAATTTTTTCATTATTATCAAAATTAAATCAAATCATTAATTACTGTCAACCAATGAAAAAATAATAATTTTTGTTCAAAAATATAATTTTTATTATCAATTTCGTTTATTTATAGGCCAATGAAAGTTTTATTCATCATTTTTTTACCTTCAACTTACTTAATTATCATGAATTTTATTCAGTGTTTTATTTTGTACACATTAAATTTAAAACAATAAATTATTTATCAACGTAGTTTTCTGTTACGTAAAAAATAATTTCACATCTCTAACATTTTTAATTCAACTTTATGAAAATATTTATGAAATGAAGTTCTGCAATAAATATTTTTTAAATTTTCATACAAAACTTTTTTGCGTACATTTTTTCCCACATTTTTAGGCGTCAATCAATTAAGAAGCCTAAATCAAAGTGAAATTTTCATAAGCTGTAACTAGCTATCATATTTTTGCTATAGAATCAGCTGCCAAAAAATGAAACATATTTTTAATTAGCATTGTATATATATATATATATATATATGTGTGTGTGTGTGTGTGTGTGTGTGTGTGTGTGTGTGTGTGTGTGTGTGTGTGTGTGTGTGTGTGTGTGTGTGTGTGTGTGTGTGTGTGTGTGTGTGTGTGTGTGTGTGTGTGTGTGTGTGTGTGTGTGTGTGTGTGTGTGTGTGTGTGTGTGTGTGTGTGTGTGTGTGTGTGTGTGTGTGTGTGTGTGTGTGATCGAGAGATTAAATATAATACAAACTATTTGCAGTCAAAAATAGTAGTAATTGTATGAACATGAAATTATTAATTGCAGTGTAATTACCACTGATACATGATTTCAGATTAAGTATAATTTTCAAAGCCAGAGCCGCTAATCGGACGTTGTCTGTAATTTATACTCTAAGATGAATCGTAACTATGTTTTTTTCATTTTTTATATATTATTTATTTTTTCTTGCGTAAAATATTAACCGTTTTAATTTCAGTAATATTTTTAAATCCTAATTTTTAAGAAAAATATTTTTATTATTATACATTATTGGTAGTTTATTTTGCTTCAGTGACATGAGAAAAGAATAAATGAAATATGACTCGTTATGTATTAAGTAGTTCCAAGGATCAAGGACAAAGAATGGAAATGACAAAGGACCAAATATTGACGTATTAAGGAGAAAGACGCCAAGCTACTTGAAGGGATCACAATGTTTTTGCATACCGCATACGGATTCCAAACGTCAAAAGGCAGTTCTCTCGTTAAGGGGGAAGGGAATGATTTGTGGAATGGCGGGAGTGTTATTGGCGGAATCACTTTAAGTGTTCCATCTCAGAGACAGGAAGCATAGCATCCAATATGTTTTATTCAAATGAAATATTCATTCTTAGATATAACAATACAAAGAGCAGCCAACAATATCTGATATGTTTATCGGATTCCAGACATCAAACGAACAAATTGGATACAAACATAACATAGTCTGACTGTTTTAACGCGATTTATTGAGAGACGAATAAAAGGTATTGTGTTTAACGGAAATGTCCAGCTGAAAAATGTTTATGAAAACATCTAACCAAAAAATTCAGATAAATGTCAAATTCTTTACTGTACTTGACTGTAATGTTATTATATTGTCTCTTTAAAAATAATAGATTCAATGTATTACCGTACACAAATAGCTTTTATTACACTAAGAGTATAGTAACATTATTAGTGCATTATTAATAATATATATTATAGTGGAATAATATTTTTTTTCAATCTGGATAGAGGTAGACATCTAAAGTTTGTCTAGATTACAACTCGTCTATCTAAATACTACTGACCCTACACATTCTAATCCTTCCTCTTACAAGTGGATGACACATGTGGAAAATTCTTTATGCGCCATAGAGAGTAAGTCTACTTCAGGTAACTCAAGAACTAATGGAGCATTTTGTCATTCCCTTTGTTCAACTCTCCCTACCCATCCTAATCCTTCCTCTTACAAGTGGATGGCTCATGTGGATACTTCTTTATGCCCCATAGAGAGTAAGTCTACTTCAGGTAACTCAAGAACTAATGGAGCATTTTGTCATTCCCTTTGTTCAACTCTCCCTACCCATCCCAATCCTTCCTCTTACAAGTGGATGGCTCATGTGGATACTTCTTTATGCCCCATAGAGAGTAAGTCTACTTCAGGTAGCTCAAGTACTAATGGAGCATTTTGCCATTCCCTTTGTTCAACTCTCCCTACCCATCCTAATCCTTCCTCTTACAAGTGGATGGCTCATGTGGATACTTCTTTATGCCCCATAGAGAGTAAGTCTACTTCAGGTAACTCAAGTACTAATGGAGCATTTTGCCATTTCCTTTGTTCAACTCCCCTTACCCATCCTAATCCTTCCTCTTACAAGTGAATGACCCATGTGGATACTTTTTTCTGCCTCGTAGAGTGTAAGTCTACTTCAGGTAACTCAAGTATTAATGGAGCATTTTGTCATTCCCTTTGTTCAACTCCCCTTACCCATCCTAATCCTTCCTCTTACAAGTGAATGACCCATGTGAATACTTTTTTCTGCCTCGTAGAGTGTAGGTCTACTTCAGGTAACTCAAGTACTAATGGAGCATTTTGTCAATACCTTTATTCTACTCTCCCTACCTACCCTAATCCTTCCTCCTACAAGTGAATGACCTATGTAGATACTTCTTTATACCCCATAGAGAGTAGGTCTACTTGAGGTAACTCAAGTACTAATGGAGCATCTTGTCATTCTTTTTGTTCAACTCTTTCTAACCATCCTAATCCTTCCTCTTACAAGTGGATGACACATGTGGATACTTTTTTCTGCCTCGTAGAGTGTAGGTCTACTTCAGGTAACTCAAGTACTAATGGAGCATTTTGTCAATACCTTTATTCTACTCTCCCTACCTACCCTAATCCTTCCTCCTACAAGTGAATGACCTATGTAGATACTTCTTTATACCCCATAGAGAGTAGGTCTACTTGAGGTAACTCAAGTACTAATGTAGCATTTTGTCATTACCTTTATTCTACTCTCCCTACCTACCCTATTCCTTCCTCTTACAAGTGAATGACCCATGTAGATACTACTTTATACCTCATAGAGTGTAGGTCTACTTCAGGTAACTCAAGTACTAATGAAGTATTTTGTCATTCCCTTTGTTCTAATTTCTCTACCCGCCCTTTTCCTTCCTGCTACAAGTGAATCACCCATGTAGATACTTCTTTCTGCCCCATAGAGTATAAGTCTGCTTCAGGTAGACAGGGTTACCATCTCTTAGACCTGAAGCCAAATTTAATTTCTTTCTTTCATGGGACCTACTTTATTGTTATTCCTAGACGATACGATATACTGGCTGACTCACCCTGAATACAAGAATAGAATTCAAACATAAATAAAGTGCCAAATAATTTGTAATTTTAAATACCAATTCAGCTGTAGTAAAGAAACGTATTTTAAAACCTTTGTTCACTTTTAATAAAAAAATCACAATTGTTTGTATTTTATTAGGCAGACCTAATTGAATAAAAACCATTAAACATCAATTATTAAATTTGACAATGTTAATATTTTGGCAAACAATATATTCCTTAAGCTCACAAAGATAAGTAGAACTATCATTGCTGTCAATATTGCAGTGGTAAACCATTTCTGTTTCAGAAAGACGAAAATTTCTGTTTTCTTTCTGCGAGAACATGGTCTATATTTGTTCAAATACCCTTTAAAAGCCTGAAATTTAAATGCCACGAATTTATATTCGTTTAAACATAAACTGTCCTGAACAATGTTACGATTTTACCCTCTGGGATAAACACATACGAACAGAAATTAGACAATTTGTAAATTTAGTTTTCAGAGTTTGGTCGGGATGTGATTGGAAGGGGTCAAGTTTCCGTAGCCTGATGTAGCTATTTAGCATTCAGTGTTCGATCTCTCAGCTTTGCTGAACCGAATTGCTCATTAAATTAGCGATGCAGTGGCGCCTAACCCTCCCTCTCCCTCTGACACTTTCAACCCTGTCTCTCTATTGAAACTTCACATAAAGATTTGCATTTCGCGATTAAGCGTACGGTAACACTAAAACAAAACCGCGATGCTATTACTAACATTACCTTTGAATGTAGCCGATTTCAAAGACGATAAAAACAGCGCGGTTTGCGCTAATTATAAACAAATGTTTTTATTTTAATAAAACTTATAGAAGGTATTTAAAAATTAATGGAAGGCAAAGTCTCTTGTTGGAAATATAAGGCCGGAAGATGGATCAGACTCGAAAAAGGAAGAGAAGGCAAAAGCGGAAACATAAAAAAGGGATGATGAGGACGAAACTTCAAAGATAGGAGGGGTGTCAACAGGAAGAAGAAAAAGCATCGTTCTTAAATTTTAAAAATAATCTTAAAATGGGCGAAGAGGGTTTGCAAGAAATACAGGCTATTAATCTTTTTCAACCCTTAATTATTCTAACTGTATTAATGATACCATATAAACAAACAGCATTGGAAGGGTTAACTGGATGATAGTTTATTTCGGTTATTTAGTTTCATTCAATTTATGCATTAAAACTAATATTAAAGATAAGCTGTGATTGTTTCCGCGGCATTAATTTAGAGATACTATCTGCTTCAGTATCAATTAATAAAACGATTCAAAAATAAGTTTAAAACATCTTGAAGTATAAAGAACAATTTTGTTTTATAAAATATATATATATATATATATATAATAGTCAACTATATAGTTCTAAATCTAATATAGAATCTCATGGATTCTTTGATTCGTGACTTTTGGCAAATCTTTTACTTTTAATCTTGGTAAAATTAAACCCTGCTGAGCTTGCAAGTAAAGTAAATTTAAAAAACCATTAATGATTCATAACTTTCTTCAGTATCTTCGTCACAAAGTATTACAAATTTACTTCCTAAGTTCTACAAGCAGTAAATTTACTAAGTTCAATCATAATTTAAAATGTGTTATTGTTTTTATTTTTTAGATCCATGTAGTTATTTTTACCCATTTTTACAAACTGGTCTATAATACAGAAATGTTTATTATTCTTTAAGTTAACCTAATTATTTTTTATACATAAATTGTCCTATCTCCTTCATATGTGTGATTCATGCAGAAAAGATTAATATGTTTCTATTTATTTTGCAATTATTAGCATTAATTTTTTAAATTTACTTTCCTCTTACATACCCGTCAATAACTGATAATATTCTGTCATTTTCCCTCTTTTTATTTGTTTGTAGTTATATACATCTTAAATAGTGTCGTTAACAGAGAACTGTTCTATATTTTCATATTTATTTACTAATTTCTATTCAATATATCTAAATATACACAAGTCCTATAAATAGGCCTACATTTCAATATTATATATATATAATATGTTTTCTTGTAAAATAATCAAAAGCAAATGAGGTTATTCAAAGAAGAATAATTACAAGAATTATTATTTTTATTCCTTATTCATTCATAATATATATATATATATATATATATATATATATATATATATATATATATATATTTGTAGTTATGCAACACTGTTTTCTTGTATACACTTATCACTTTCACTTATGTACTTAAACAAGAATCTTACTTGGTATTTATGCGAGCTAACTTTCAATGGCTGGTCGTGCCGTCATCCTCGGGCATACTGAACAGGGTTGTTGTTGACTGCGAGCTGAGTGAATTTCCCTTTGACCTTGGTGTACCGTTATGTTCTATTTTTAGATTCACTGCACTGTGCGAGTTTTTAGAGTTTGTTTTTCGGTTAATATTGTCTATTAGATTGAATAATTTATCGTTTTTTTATTTTATTTGTATTTGTTCGTTAATGATATTATTTTTATTTTTATAAATTTCTAGTTGTTCCCAGATTGTCATTTTGAGATTCAAAAAGGCCTCAAAATGACAATCTGAATCGTTTTAAGAATGGATGACGCTTCTAGATTGCAGAAGAATAGGTTATTCTAAAAACTTCCATTGGAGTCGAAACACGATTCCAAAACTTGCCTGTATGGTTAAATAATAAAAATATTAAAATTCTAAATTACACAATGACATTTAATATTTATATATTATAAATTATATTATATGTTTAAAATTTAGAATGTTATTAGTAAGACGAAAGAGAACTGTACATTACACTTGCAGGGTTTGGGACTGAGAATTAGCTGTTTTTATGTTTTTATAACTAAAATGTTTCAATTAGAAATTAGTTTAATTCAAGAAATGAAATATTTTGTTTACCTTATGATATTTTAAAATACGATAACTAACTTTTAGAAGACAACACAAGTAAATAAATGAAATATTAAAAGTTAAATGTTTCTAATGCTTTGTATTTAAAGTAGGAGATTAGGAATTTAATGGCAGAACGAGCCGTTTTAATCACTTACAGGAAAGACTTCTGATTATTTTTATAAATAAATTATAACAATATTTGACAAAACCCTTTGTTTAACAAGTTTATTTTGATTATGTTATAAATTATTCTTTGAATGGTCACGAGGATTGCTAGTAAGTAATTGAAATTTAGATAATATTATATAAATAAACAGCGTTTATTGTCATCTTTTGATTGTTAAATACTTGACGTATTATTAATTAAAATGTTTTACTAAAATATTGAAACACCAACAGGGAGGTCGTGTTATTGAAAATGGTAAAACTATAGTTCTACTAAAACCATCAAAGTAATAATGAATAATTTCGATAGCCTTTGCTGGAGCAAAGGGTCCCGAAGCTATGTCTGAAGCTAATTGAAGTAATATAATTGACTAAAAGTTCCTTTAGCTTTGAATATTACAGGCTGTTGGGGTTTATTCAACAGATAAAGGATAGAGATATGCTATGTAATAAACCAAAAGGCAACTCACCTCGCCTAACGGCTACTTGGAACTGGCAGGCATTTCATTAGTAGCGTCCTCATCTCTCGTTCTTAATATACAGAGGACGTAAGGTAGCATGTAGACATACCTCTCTATAGTCACAACAGGGAACATTCTCCCCAAACTCAAGCAGATTTATGTTTTTGCCTTAATCAACGCTTTTCAATGGTAACACAGATTAGTAGCTGTAACTCCAACATAGAGTAGGTTTATATCAAGGACGAGCTCCTGAACGAGTAGTCCATAAATCTCCTCCTTGCGGAAGACCTTCAAATTTCCACTTTAATTTACTATCTTTAGATGTGAAGATATATAGTTTCTTAATAATAATAGAAATATTACTAAAATTTCAAAGAAAACAAAAATTAATCTTGATTTAACAATTTGTTTTAAAATATAATGGTTAAAAATTATTTGTATAATACTATATACACACACATACATTTAGTGTATGCACACACACACACACACATATATATATATATATATATATATATATATATATATATATATATATATATATATATATATATATATATCCTAATACGTTTTCCTTCACCAATGAAACAATATCATGAATAGTTACTATCCTGAGTACATCCGTTGATTCTGCAGTTCCGACGTTTCGCTAAAATCGCATCTAGGGTTTACGAGGTGAACCCAACAACAGTTGAAGTGCGAATGAAGAGCGCAGACAACTCTGCTCCTATATACAGAAGAAAGAAGCCCATTGACGTCAATCCACACACACCTGAGCCAAAACATTACACTACTTTCCTCTATGTTCACCCAAAGTTATGTAAGATTGTACTCGTCAATGCTAGAATGAGATACTAGCGAAACGTCTGGACTGCGTTTTTATGCATTGCAAAATGAACGGATGTACTCTGTACAATAACTATTCATAATACACACACACACACACACACACACACACACACACACACACACACACACACACACACACACACACACACACACACATATATATATATATATATATATATATATATATATATATATATATATATATATATATATATATATACCTGCACACATACATACATATAAATCCTGACACGTATTTCTTCAAGGAAAAATATAATGATTAGTTAATATCCAAAGTCGGTCTGTTCATAAAATAACAGTTTTGACGTTTCACCAGAATCTCATCTAACATTGAGTTGAAGTGTCAAATTCTTGTGTATTCATATTGCTGTATAAACAACAATACAGTCTTATATGACTTTTATTGACATATTTTTCTAATACATATGTATATATATATATATATATATATATATATATTAAAACAACATAGGTTATTCAAATACAAGAATATTTATTAATTCATATATATATATATATATTATATATATATATATATATATATATATATATATATATATATTTATGTAGATATATATATATATACATATATATATATATATATATATATATATATATATATAAATATATATATATACATATATATATATATATATACATATATATATATATATATATATATATATATATATATATATATATATATAAATATATATATACATATATATATATATATATATACATATATATAAATATATATATATATATAAATATATATATATATAAATATATATATATACATATATATATATATATATATATATATATATATATATATACATATATATACATATATATATATATATATATATATATGTGTGTGTGTGTGTGTGTGTGTGTGTGTGTGTGTGTGTGTGTGTGGTGTGTGTGTGTGTGTGTGTGTGTGTGTGTGTGTGTGTGTGTGTGTGTATATGTGTGTGTGTGTGTGTGTGGTGTGTGTGTTGTGTGTGTGTGTGTGTGTGTGTGTGTGTGTGTGTGTGTGTGTGTGTGTGTGTGTGTGTGTGTGTGTGTGTGTATGTGTGTGTGTGTGTGTGTGTGTGTGTGTGTGTGTGTGTGTGTGTGTGTGTGTGTGTGTGTGTGTGTGTGTGTGTGTGTGTGTGTGTGTGTGTGTGTGTGTGTGTGTGTGGTGTGTGTGTGTGTGTGTGTGTGTGTGTGTGTGTGTGTGTGTGTGTGTGTGTGTGTGTGTGTGTGTGTGTGTGTGTGTGTGTGTGTGTGTGTGTGTGTGTGTGTGTGTGTGTGTGTGTGTGTGTGTGTGTGTGTGTGTGTGTGTGTGTGTGTGTGTGTGTGTGTGTGTGTGTGTGTGTGTATTGCAACGGTGCTTCACCCCGCCAACCTTCAACCTGTCGAAAGTTGCCTACCACCTAGTTACATGAGCAAGTATTTAAAATCCCATCTAATAAGTATACCCTGGGAACGTTGTCTATAAAGTTTATTTAAAGTCATGGTAAGGTCAGTGATCTATCATATGGTCTAATTTATGTCAGCTGAAAACACTGATTGATTTTGTTTAGTAATTTGTGGTTGGGAAATTATTTATATTTTTCTACAAGTTAAATATTTATAAACATTTTTTCCCAGTTTATTTAACTACTGGTTGTAACAAACTTTACTGCATTTCCTTAGATATTATGAATGAATTTATTTTATAAATGTGCCTAATATTCTTTCTATCTTTTTCCATATACTTTACTATTTTTCTATATTTGCAAACATTTGAACATTTTTACATAACCATTTTTATAACTAAATAATTTTGTAATTTCCAATTTTTTAATTTAATTTTCAAGGAAATAAAGCCATTATTTATAGTTTTACACATTTAAAGCATTTATTTGAATCTTTAAATCTTTGGAACGTATTTCAAGATCAAATTTTATTTAATTACTAAATTTGTATAGAAATCATGACTTGCCCAAATCTCGCATTTTCCTTGATACTTCCCAAGGTCCTAGGAGATGACTTTATGCTTCCAGACTGGTAGTTCTTCTCGTCTGGAATTCGGTTCATCCAGGAAGCAGGAACGGACAAATTCGGCGAAGCCAGTTTCTTGACAAATGAAAATTTTAACCGTGATTTTTCATATTTCGATGTCTAGTTTTCACTAGACAAATTAAGACATACTACATTATTACCGCACTCCGCGGCCTCAAGTTTATGCTCTAGAAATCCATTTCGGTATTTTTGCTAATTTAACAGAAACCTTTCTGGTCAGTGGCCTAATTACGAGAGAGCTCCTAAACGCTCAGCGACAGTTATCGTCTGTATTCCCCCACCTTCGATTTGCTTTTCTGACTTGGATTTTGCCGTTTTTTCTTGTCTTAACTGTTTATTTAAAATATTGTAGAAACCTGATGTTTACGTAGAACACAAAACACTCCCGAAGTCATGATTTTTGTACAATTACAATTTATTTTAGAACTATAGACTTAATGATCAATATTTATGGCTTGAAAAATTTATTTAAATTATATTTTATAAATTGAGATTATTTCAATTTTTTATTGATTTCAACCCGTTACAGTATGTATATACATACACACAAACACTAGCAGTAAATATCAAGTTTAATGCAATTTTAAATAACGGCGAACAATGTAATGTAATCCACTCTTTTAAAAGCTAAAAAAACTTTTTCAACCTGATAATTTAAAATTAAGTGACAAATAAACAAGCTTACAAATATTCCATGTTCCTGGTATGTTTTTTTTTTTTTTTTTTTGTATTTCGGGCAAATCCATATTGAATTAGGGGACGATGTTATCACTTATAATTAATATTGG
>JBAIZL010000010.1:32551649-32611649 GCA_036971475.1 Prosapia bicincta | reverse complement strand
CACTGTCCACACTGTTAGACAAAGTCGAGCGATTGTCTATACACATGACTGTGGGATGTCTCTAGACATGTCTATAGGCAATGTATCTAGACATTTTAGAGACCTAGTTGTACACACTTATTGGTTAGTTGCTAGACATGACTACGTTGGCATCGCTGCTCGCGCTGGTATAATTTTGAATAATGAAAATAATTATATTCTTTGTTTTCGTACGCGAACCAAGAAATCTTGATAGGAGGTGTTCCATTTTACTTTTCACTGACTTTTTGTGTTTCCGCTGAAACGCCGTTTTCAAAAAATGGATTTTTCTACATCCCCCACGGATATTTCATATTTTTTAACCAGTTCTTCGAAATCCTTTTTTTATTGATATTTATAATCAGGACTTGTCATAAACAATTTGCCCCGTGAAAATCTTCAATGAAAAACAAAACCTTTTCTTTAGACCACCTATTTAAATATTAAATACAATCTGAAAAAAAACGAGCAAAAATAAACAAAAGCAATTGAATGATAAATATTTGTCAAGACTTACTGATAATAACTGGCAAATATGTCTCGCAACAAATTCACACTATGGAATGTTGTCCAACACTGTCTAAGAATTGTCTGAAGTCTCTCTTCTCAGAAGGCTTTGCGATTTTGTTGCAAATCCAAGCCTATAGACACGGGTCTTGCCTCGCATTTGTCTATACACATACGCGCGATTGTATCTAGACACTGTCTAGGGGCGGAAATCACTCGACTTTATCTGATAGTGTAAACTAGGCTTAATGTGTTATTTTTGAACGACTCAAAGATTTAATATTTCTAATGTAAATTAATTAACACCATTCGTAAATAAATGTTTATTTATTTTATTAGACTTTTATAAAACTGTTTGGTTGAAAGATCGTTAATTCACTGAAACAAATTCTCAATTGACTAATACTTAACACTTTCCACGTCCAGGCTTGTACTAAGGTACATTGTTAAACGATATTTCTCTCTACGGGTCGAAGGTGGAAGAAACCCTCGACTCCTCTTCATTAGCTGGCCTAGACCCCTAAAACACTTGTTACATTCACCCTTTGTTAGAGATTGAAAATGCCACACGGAAGTTAATTATGCAAGACCTTACAATCTATAATCGAAATGTTAGTTATACGGTAAATTTTACATTACATTGACATTTTAATATTAATAAAAAGATCAAACATTGTTAATAACATGATATTTTTTTCACTCTTGTTTTATAATAAATAAATTATCTGTTGGAGCTATTAAGATGAAGACTTGTAATAATTGTAATCACGTTTGTGAGACAAAGACTAGAGTCTCAAACTAGGTAATACTATAAACGTTAGTGGTTGTTTTAATATAATGTAAACTAAAATTAATAGGATAATAATAAATTTTTTAATTTACTTTTTTATAATTGGAATAGTCTGACGTCTTGTACATATTATTATTATATGAGCTCTGGACTCGAATGAACTGCACAAGATTATATTAACTATTATTTATTTTAATTACTTTTTTATTGACGACATTCTGGAAATTCGCATTATCTTTTCGCCATTTTCGATACAAAAATGATAACATATAACCAACAAAATTATAAATCTATCAATGAAACAATTAACTATCCCACAATATATCACAGACAATCACATAATACGATTAAAATTACTCAAATATGTAATAGTTATTTTTATAGTAAACATTTGTCTACCCTTGATAATTTTAAATAATAATTATTCACCATAGTGATTTGTCATCATAATTATTAAAATTATTTAATTAAAACACACACACCACACATACACGACACACCTCATGCACACACACACACACACACACACGCGCGCGCACACACACACACACACACTCACACACACACACACACATACACACACACACACACACACACACACACACACACACACACACACATATATATATATATATATATATATATATATATATATATATATATATATATATATATATATAAAGTGTTGTGAAACTTACTTTCAACATAAGTTTTGAAGAAAAATAGAGAAAATTATTTAGAAAAGAAGAGAATGTTTTACTCTAGTAATTATGTTTATGCTAGTATTTTAATGATCAGTAAGATAGTAAATAATGACGATTTTATTTTCATTATTCCTCTACAAAGGTGTCAGTGGTAGCGAGCTACAAGTCAACCAGTGGATAACGTCTGCCCAGAATTATAATTGTATTTTAGCATATCATTCAATAAATATTAATTGAAGTAAATAAATTAGTTATGTTTCTTAAAAGTTAAAAATACTTATTTATCTTTTGTTTTGAAACTGAAAATTGACTTACTTTGAAATTATTATCTAGGTCGCTAAGTTGGTCCTCTACTAATTAACTATAGCTTTCGATACGTATTTAACCATTTTCAATTTATAAATAATAATTAGCATCTAGACAGAGTTTGTGTTTAAACATTACTCAGTGGACAACAAAATGTTGTCATGGTAACGCCTTACCGTAATTTACAGAAACCAAGAGAATGGTCCATTCCTACATTATTATATATTGAGATCAATAATTGTACAAGTGCGAATGAACGAGATATGGAGCTTAGAAAGACGAAGGGGCGGGGATTCAAAGGGGTCTTAATGAGAGCAGTCAAAAGGGTTTGATGAAGTACTGAAGGGGATGAGAAGCTACTTTATTGATCCTTCGATCTGATCAGGTCTCGGCAGAAACTTTGCATTCATAATATTCCATCGTCCTTGGGCTGTAATAACAAAAGTTTGAGTTCAGGGGGTTCCAGTCAAATAATGTAACCAACCTCACCAACCGTGGCACTAAAGTTGTTAAATCTACACACAAATATATTCTAATCAGTTTCTAAAACTGTGTTTTGTAATTTTATATTTATATTTTTATCTGTAGTTTGTTTCAAATAACTTTATATTGTAATTTAATATGACGTTGAAAAATTTAATGGTGACAATCAATTATTTACCGAAAAATATTTGTTTTTATAAGTTTAGTTTGGTTTTTCTAAATAATGTGAATAATACAGCACATTGACAGACTACATTCCCTATTAAAATTATTTATATATCTAACTCGATTGTAAATCATTTCATTTTCAAATCAGCTACCTTCAGGTGTTGATAAGAAATAACTATGGTTCCCACACAGTTTTGCTCCAAATAGTGAGTTGACTTATATTAAAATATTAATGTTGCGATTACACGTTTTGTTTGCAATGATTGTTTCTTTAACCACCAATTATTTTTTTTTTAATTAGTGTTTAGGCCTCATATTCAATTTAAAACAATAATATTGTCAATTTTTTCCGTATTGGATCTCATAAATAGGAAGTTTTTAATTTATACAAACCAAAGACAATTAATAGATAGCATAATGTTGACAAACATTTGGCATGAGGGTTTGTTTTTCAAATACAAAACATTTTAAATATATGTATCAATATATAAACCTATAATGATTACAAATATATACCTATATGTATATATATATATATATATATATATATATATATATATATATATATATATATATATATATAGGTAGAGGCTTGAATTATTCAGTATACATAACGTTCATAACATAGACCCACTCTCAGAAAAAAGTTTTTCTGAAAATGCTAATTTAAAGGCTAAAAATTGCAAAACTCCAAGAAAAGTATACAAGTCCCATATTAAATGCATATGGAAATTATATTTTAATGAAACTATCCCTGTTCTAAAATTAGTATTATTTTTGTTAAGAGAAAACAGGGCATCACCAGATGTTTAGATACTGTGAGTTTGGCCCTTACAAATTTTCATTTTTTTAAAAAACGAATTACAATTAATTTTGTGCAATATATATATATATATATATGTGTGTGTGTGTGTGTGTGTGTGTGTGTGTGTGTGTGTTCTTGTGTGTGTGTGTGTGTGTGTGTATTTTTGAAATCTGTATTAATTATCTATACTAACGAACTTTAAATTGTAAAAATCTGACAATATATATTGAGTTTTAGATACGTAGGTTTTTTTAGTCAGTGTTTTAAGAAATGTAGTAGCCTTAATATTATCCACGACTGGGAAAACAACTAATGTAGTTTACAGAGAAGTTCTAAAGAGAATGTAAGCGTCTTGTTAAAAAACATAACGTTTAATAACTACATAATTTTGAAAATTTTTATTCATTACTGAATATAGTATAAATATTTAGTATTTATTTTAAATAGAATATTTATAGTAATAATAAAATGTTTTTGAAAATTTTATAAAAATTTTGCACTTTCAAATAGTGAGTTACTAATCAGAACTATACCATTTGTATACACAAATACTTTTCAATATTTTTTCTTTTATATTTTACGAGAATCATGATAAGTGTGTGTGATAAAACCTATAGAATGTAATATTATACATCTTTTTAAATATCTGACGTTACTGTATCATGAAAATAAAAACTGCAGTTAAACATTTGTTTAATAAATAATACGCTAATTTACCTTTCCCATTCCATAATCATTATAAGTTACTTGTTATTTTTAAATTTATTAAATTAACAAATGATAACATTTTTAAACAGGTAACAATTTTAAAAGTGTGAACGAAGCCGCCTATATATATAGGCCTATATAAAATATGTTTTCTTGTTTAATAATTTAAAACAACATAGGTTATTCAAATACAAGAATATTTATTAATTTATATTCAAAGCTTTTCGTTGGTAAACAGTAACAACATCATCAGGAATGAAAATTACAATTTTCAGAAAATGAATTGTAAACAGCTTTTCGTACTGTTTACCAACGAAAAGTTTTGAATATAAATTAATAAATATTCTTGTTTTTGAATAACCTATGTTGTTTTAAATTTTATATATATATATATATATATATATATATATATATATATATATATATATATATTAACTTGACTTCTGATTCTCACATGAAGACGGATATTGCAGGTGTGTTTAATACTGAACTATTCTATTTTTTACCTGAAGATATCTAATTTAACAAACTCTTCGTTTCAGAGAAGGTTTTATTGAAAACAAATTCTTTTCCGAACTGATAACTTTCATGCCGATTTGTCTAATTTCATACATATTTTGGTTTTACGTTACTCACAATTTTACCCATAAGCCTCAATTTTCAAGTCTTCTTTGCACGGCAGTAGAGTAAGTAAATCGGTCCAGATAAGTAGACATTGTAAATGGTTACTTTTTAGTGAGGGACTGGCGCTTAGAAATATTGAATATTGTATGTTAGATAACTCTGACCTTCATGAAATGTTTCAGCAACGACGCTCTGAACACTACAGCAAACTGATTGCCACAAGGAGCTATTTTTCCACTAGACAGCTCCTGGAATTACAATTACGAAATGACTCCACCACTCTGAAAATATATTTTGAGAATTAGAAATATGAAATATCCAGGACCATAATGAGCTGCTAAGAGTTGAACGCGGGAACTAAACTCTTAGATTTTAAAACGAGACGTTTATGGAGCTCCGATTTTTAAAATATGTAATTTTATAATTGTTACTAGGACAGAATTGTTAAGAAATAAGCATAACATATTTTAACCATATGTCATAATATATAATATTACAACTAAATAAATGGTTATATGTACTATATTAAATACATTCTTAACTTTCATAAATACCATAATAAATGGGAATACAAAAAAACAATAAAAATGAACACGTAAAATCGAACCTATTCCCGACAATAAACGTAAAAATTTACAGTTCTTGAAAATTAAGTAAGAGCAATAACTTGAAAGATATTTCCAATAAAACAAAGGATTTTATTCGTTGAACGCCCTCCCTAAACCGCATAACCCCCTCCGCTGTTGTGGGGCAGTAAAAAAACTCCTCGCTTCCCAAATATGCCCAATCTTTTGGAAAGAGTCGCATGTTCCTTTATCCCCATAGCTCTCGACCGAATCCAGTGATATACATTTATTGAAAATGAATGAATTATTGTTTTGCATGAATTTAGATAAAAAAAAGCTAGGGAGGGAGGGGCTCAAAAACCTGAAGTGAGGAGGGTAAATTCATAATATCTACGGCAAAGAATGAGTGCATGCGTCTGTTGTCCCTTTTCAGATCCAGTTCCAATTACGTTAACCAATGCTTTAATTATTCTATTCCATTTTAAATGAAGAGGCTGCAAATAAATAGAAAATATATCGTCTCAAAACATATGTTTTGAGGAGAGGGTATACACATTTGCCGTAGCTTTATAAATAACTGAAAATGTTTTGATTCTAAAACGGTTTAGTTTCATGCGAGTATAATTGTGTAAGACGTTAATTTATTGCAAATTTTTTAGAGCCTGAAATTTTAAATTCATAAAAGCGAGTGCTTTTAAACTTTATTATTATTTATTACATATTTTAATCTATTTTATTCAATCACATAAACAATGTTTATGACTAACCGAATTTTACAAAATTCAAGAATTCGATTTATTAATTTACATTCTTTTAAAATTGTGTATACTTTTTATATTTCTATATGTTTAATATTTATTTTTATTTTGCTAAAATTTTGTTCCAGTCTCGTTGGGTACTTATGCCAGTGATTCTCAATCTGTGCGGTGAGTCCCCATAGGGAGCTAACTAAAAACAAATGAGAGGCACGAGTAAATCGATAGATAAAAAAACTTGAAAGTCATTCTGCCCTATAGTTTTTTACACACTGGCCCTTGAGTTAATCTAAATCTAGATACATTTTCTATGCTTTGATTTATCGCTTGATTAAATAAAGAGTTCTGTATAACCAACTGATTTAGTTAAGTGTAACAAAACCAGCAGGCCTACCTCACCGAGGTACCATTTACAAAGGGGCACGCAATCCTGGCTGGTGGTAACAATGAAACTTTTCGCACTTTTTAAATTTCTGCAGTATAGTCCATGGCCAGAATACGCCGCGGCCTGAGACTCGTCGACCAGGTAGTAAGCGGGGGAAATAAGAGTTCCTCTGGAATTCAGATTTTCAGACGCAGAGGATATTTTCAGACGCAATGGAATAGCTAGCATAGGCACTCTTCTAGCTACTGTTGGATTTCGCTCCCACTTGTGACCTGTAATGATAAAACTTTTATGTATCTAATTATTTAGTATAAACTACTTTATAAAATGATTCATATAATTTCTCACTCTTAAGTTCATGTGAAGTAAATATCCAATGTATTAAGTCCTAACATAAAAATAATTAGTATTCTGGAATAAATCAAGATTTAATAAATTTAGTGAAGTATTTTGTATATATTCGTATACATTTAAGTACATTTTTCTGCCTTTCCTAACATTAAAATGTTTTGAAGGCACAAAATGTTAGGAAAGGCAGAAAAATGTACTCAAATGTCTACAAACATTCCTAAGTGAAGATGAGTATATTAGGAATTTTATATTTTCGTGTTCATAAAAATGAGCTATTTTCTTAAACTTTGAGATGTACTCCATTACAGGAAATTGAAAGTGCGATACAAAAATTAGTTTAAGGTTTAATTTTGATTAATTCATCTTCCAGAGAGTAAAAATGAAAAATTATATTTGTAAAGTATTGCCTAAAATAAAATATGTTTCCAAAAATTTAATAATAATCTAATATTTTTTACTTTCACACCTCGTTATTGTTACTAAGTGACTCAAGAGGCTTATTTTGTGAATAACCGGGATTGGCTTTGTGAAAGCTTGACTCAATGTAAACGACTAGATACTTTTGTAAGTTCCTACATTGGAAGAAGGGCAGAAAATATATGAATTTAACAGTTTCGGTTTTTTACTGCAATTTAAGTGTAGATTAAAGTGCTTAAATTAGTTTGCATCTCTAAACATATCAACTTTCGAATAACTGGCTAAAACCAAATTAATTATGTTTTTTTTAGCTTCAATCTCCTAGCCATTTTGAAACTCAAAATAAATTTGATATGTGTGTATGGGTGTGTGTGTGTGTGTGTGTGTGTGTGTGTGTGTGTGTGTGTGTGGACGCGTACGCGCTTATTGGTTTTTTTGGCCCTTTGACGCGAGTATTATGTCTTTTTAAACTGAATTTAAGGGAGAATTTTAAGGGTTTTGTCTGTGAAGAATCTGAGCCCGAGACGAAAATCCATAATAAATTTGATCGAAGGATAACCGTAAGTAAAATCTAGGGTATTAGGACTAAAAGATGAAAAATCTGAGTAATTATTTATTTGTTTAGTCCAAAATAGGTAAAAAAACAAATCCAGGATAGAAATGACCAAAGACGGGCTTTATAGGGCGGAGCCACCCTCTCTTCGCCCCGGTTAAGAGCATGCCTACTTCAGCTAGGCGATATTGTTTATTATTCTATTTATCCAATGGGTTATGACGGGGGACACGTCTTTATGATCTTGATAAAGAGTATATTTACTTCAGCTAAGGGTTATTGCTTACTGGATACCATAATTTTTCAATATTCTCAGACAGTCGATCGTTGGGTTCTATCGTTAGTCGCAACTAACTACATTTACTGCTAAATATTCTATTTTTTACAATGGAGTATAATGAGGTAGACACGTCTTTATGATCTTGATAGGCAGTATATTTACTTCAGCTAAGCGTTGTTGCTTACTGGATGCCATAATTTTTCAATATTCTCAGAACAAGTCGATCGTTGGGTCCTATCGTTAGTCGCAACTAACTACATTTACTGCTAAATATTCTATTTTTTACAATGGAGTATAATGAGGTAGACACGTCTTTATGATCTTGATAGGCAGTATATTTACTTCAGCTAAGCGTTGTTGCTTACTGGATGCCATAATTTTTCAATATTCTCAGAACAAGTCGATCGTTGGGTCCTATCGTTAGTCGCAACTAACTACATTTACTGCTAAATATTCTATTTTTTACAATGGAGTATAATGAGGTAGACACGTCTTTATGATCTTGATAGGCAGTATATTTACTTCAGCTAAGGGTTATTGCTTACTGGATGCCATAATTTTTCAATATTCTCAGACAGTCGATCGTTGGGTTCTATCGTTAGTCGCAACTAACTACATTTACTGCTAAATATTCTATTTTTTACAATGGAGTATAATGAGGTAGACACGTCTTTATGATCTTGATAGGCAGTATATTTACTTCAGCTAAGGGTTATTGCTTACTGGATGCCATAATTTTTCAATATTCTCAGACAGTCGATCGTTGGGTTCTATCGTTAGTCGCAACTAACTACATTTACTGCTAAATATTCTATTTTTTACAATGGAGTATAATGAGGTAGACACGTCTTTATGATCTTGATAGGCAGTATATTTACTTCAGCTAAGCGTTGTTGCTTACTGGATGCCATAATTTTTCAATATTCTCAGAACAAGTCGATCGTTGGGTCCTATCGTTAGTCGCAACTAACTACATTTACTGCTAAATATTCTATTTTTTACAATGGAGTATAATGAGGTAGACACGTCTTTATGATCTTGATAGAGAGTATATTTACTTCAGCTAAGGGTTATTGCTTACTGGATGCCATAATTTTTCAATATTCTCAGAACAAGTCGATCGTTGGGTCCTATCGTTAGTCGCAACTAACTACATTTACTGCTAAATATTCTATTTTTTACAATGGAGTATAATGAGGTAGACACGTCTTTATGATCTTGATAGGCAGTATATTTACTTCAGCTAAGGGTTATTGCTTACTGGATGCCATAATTTTTCAATATTCTCAGACAGTCGATCGTTGGGTTCTATCGTTAGTCGCAACTAACTACATTTACTGCTAAATATTCTATTTTTTACAATGGAGTATAATGAGGTAGACACGTCTTTATGATCTTGATAGGCAGTATATTTACTTCAGCTAAGCGTTGTTGCTTACTGGATGCCATAATTTTTCAATATTCTCAGAACAAGTCGATCGTTGGGTCCTATCGTTAGTCGCAACTAACTACATTTACTGCTAAATATTCTATTTTTTACAATGGAGTATAATGAGGTAGACACGTCTTTATGATCTTGATAGGCAGTATATTTACTTCAGCTAAGGGTTATTGCTTACTGGATGCCATAATTTTTCAATATTCTCAGACAGTCGATCGTTGGGTTCTATCGTTAGTCGCAACTAACTACATTTACTGCTAAATATTCTATTTTTTACAATGGAGTATAATGAGGTAGACACGTCTTTATGATCTTGATAGGCAGTATATTTACTTCAGCTAAGGGTTATTGCTTACTGGATGCCATAATTTTTCAATATTCTCAGACAGTCGATCGTTGGGTTCTATCGTTAGTCGCAACTAACTACATTTACTGCTAAATATTCTATTTTTTACAATGGAGTATAATGAGGTAGACACGTCTTTATGATCTTGATAGGCAGTATATTTACTTCAGCTAAGCGTTGTTGCTTACTGGATGCCATAATTTTTCAATATTCTCAGAACAAGTCGATCGTTGGGTCCTATCGTTAGTCGCAACTAACTACATTTACTGCTAAATATTCTATTTTTTACAATGGAGTATAATGAGGTAGACACGTCTTTATGATCTTGATAGAGAGTATATTTACTTCAGCTAAGGGTTATTGCTTACTGGATGCCATAATTTTTCAATATTCTCAGAACAAGTCGATCGTTGGGTCCTATCGTTAGTCGCAACTAACTACATTTACTGCTAAATATTCTATTTTTTACAATGGAGTATAATGAGGTAGACACGTCTTTATGATCTTGATAGGCAGTATATTTACTTCAGCTAAGGGTTATTGCTTACTGGATGCCATAATTTTTCAATATTCTCAGACAGTCGATCGTTGGGTTCTATCGTTAGTCGCAACTAACTACATTTACTGCTAAATATTCTATTTTTTACAATGGAGTATAATGAGGTAGACACGTCTTTATGATCTTGATAGGCAGTATATTTACTTCAGCTAAGCGTTGTTGCTTACTGGATGCCATAATTTTTCAATATTCTCAGAACAAGTCGATCGTTGGGTCCTATCGTTAGTCGCAACTAACTACATTTACTGCTAAATATTCTATTTTTTACAATGGAGTATAATGAGGTAGACACGTCTTTATGATCTTGATAGGCAGTATATTTACTTCAGCTAAGCGTTGTTGCTTACTGGATGCCATAATTTTTCAATATTCTCAGAACAAGTCGATCGTTGGGTCCTATCGTTAGTCGCAACTAACTACATTTACTGCTAAATATTCTATTTTTTACAATGGAGTATAATGAGGTAGACACGTCTTTATGATCTTGATAGAGAGTATATTTACTTCAGCTAAGGGTTATTGCTTACTGGATGCCATAATTTTTCAATATTCTCAGAACAAGTTGATCTTTGGGTCCTATCGTTAGTCGCAACTAACTACATTTACTGCTAAATATTCTATTTTTTACAATGGAGTATAATGAGGTAGACACGTCTTTATGATCTTGATAGAGAGAGTATTTACTTCAGCTAAGCGTTATTGCTTTCTGGATGCCAAAATTTCTTTTATTCTCAGAAAATGTTGACCGTTTGGCCCTATCCTTAGTCCCAACTTAATATATCTACTGTTTATTATTCTACTTTTTCAAGGGGTATGACGGGTAGACTAGTCTTTATGATCTTGATAGAGAGTATATTTACTTCAGCTAAGCGTTATTGCTTTCTGGATGCCAAAATTTCTTTTATTCTCAGAAAATGTTGACCGTTTGGCCCTATCCTTAGTCCCAACTTAATATATCTACTGTTTATTATTCTACTTTTTCAAGGGGTATGACGGGTAGACTAGTCTTTATGATCTTGATAGAGAGTATATTTACTTCAGCTAAGCGTTATTGCTTACTGGATGCCGTAATTTTTCAATATTCTCAGAAGCAGTTGACCTTTGGGCCCTATCCTTATTCACACTAAATACATCTACTGTTTATTGCTCTATTGCTTACAATGGGGTATCACGGGGTAGACATGTCTCTCTGATCTTGATAAAGAGTAGATTCTACTTTACTGCATACTGAATGCAATGGTCCTACCTCTGCCCTCTATTAGGTAATTTTATATATCCTTTCATTTCTACTTCTATCTTTCGAATACAATATTAGGCATACAGACTAATTGGCTTAAAATAACAACAACAAAATATATATACCATCTACAAAATTTCAAGTCCTATTAATATTGGTGGGGGCTATCAAATTTTTGCTTAGGTTGTCAGCATATATTAAAACAATTTTTCGTAAATGTTTTCTGGAAAAGTAGGTAATGATAAAGTGTGTTATTTCAACGTTTTTTTTTGTACATATATTGTGGTTAAATATTATTTTAAGCGGTCTATTACGAAATGGATTGGGAGCGAACCACGTCGCCACCCTCTTCTGTCAGAACAAACACATTTTAATCTGTTAGCGTCGCTCGAGAAACAATCCGTAAAGATAACAAAACATCATAATATGAATATCTAGCCATGCGAATAGTTTGTTTACGGAATCGATAAATACATATCTATTAGAAAGATGCGTTGGGGTGGAGCATTGTTTGATTTTGTCCTTTCTCCCCGCTTAGAATTGTCCCCTAATTGCTGGTTCAATCCAGGTTTCCTGAAGCAGAAATGTATCAATAAATGTGGACACCGTGTATGTTTAAGTTGAGTAAATACAGACTGACATTCGCTTTTCTACACAGGAATTCATCTTACATTTAAATATTCATGCTTTAACTAATTTCGTTATTAGAAACATTCTTCGTTAATTTTGTTAGATTATTCTTCTTCAATATTTTAATTTAATTTTGTAATATAAAAATAAATTTATTTATAAATCACATTACATTTTCCAACATTTTCATTTTACTATCTTGATTCTTTGTTAAACCTTTGATTTTATTATTTAATTTAATTTAATTTGTTTATAAATGTATTTCTTTATTAGTTAATTTAATTTATTATTTTTAATAACATGGCTTTTCAATCATTTAATGTTTTGTTTTATATAGGCTAATTGTAGATAATCGTTTTCATTAATTAAACTTCAATTTTTGCCTTCTTTATAAAAATTTAATATTTTGGTTATGTATTCATTGTTTCAATTTCAAAAATTTTCGATGATTGAAAAATCATCACATTAGCCTACAGTTTTCTACTTTTCTACGTGCAAAGTAATGAGGAATACTGATTCCTAAATCACTCCAGTACCATGACAATCAAGTTTTTCAGATGAGGCATTTTATTTCTGTAGTTCATTTGACTTTAAAGGTTACAAGACTTTTATTGACGTATTTGACGATTGCATTTCCAGCCTAAGCCGCCTTGCGACGAAGCACAGCGTGAACAAAAGACTAATGTATTTTTTTCCTTTTATTTGCCTCCCATTAATTCCCGCCTTCCAAAGACGCATCCTCATGGGGCCGGTATTTAAATTAACTAAGTAAGGTCAGTTTAAAATTTTTTGTCATCATCCAGATCGACCCTTCGTAAGTCGCTCTTAATCCACGTTTGCCAAACTTAGGAGTATTTGCGGCGTTTCATATTTTAAGGAAAATATATTTTTAATTTATTGACCCTTTTTATAAACGTTATTAAAGGATTAAGGAGGACTGGAGTATGTAGTTTTTACAATTTGTCCTTGTATCTCTTTTTTCATAAAAAGAGTTTAATTTTTTTTATTCCACACTAAATTGAATTTTACTCTTAGGTTTGAGTTACACATATAATATTATTTTCACAAGTTATTAAAAACTATCGGGAGTTAATTATTACTGATTTCTTTAGAAGAATTTAAAAAATGTTTAGTAGTTACTGAACCCTACCATAACAATTAAAAACATCATTTTAAAATCAAGTGAGCACATTTTAGTTTCAAGCAATTTTCTAATAAAAAACTAGAATACCTAATATAATAAATTTACTTGACCATAAGTACTACGTCATATATATATATATATATATATATATATATATATATATACACATATATATATATACATATATATATATATATATATATATAAATATATATATATATATATATATATATATATATATATATATATACATATATATATATATATATATACATATATATATATATATATATATATATATATATATATATATATATATATATATATATATATGACGTAGTACTTATGGTCAAGTAAATTTATTACATACATACATACATATATATATATATATATATGTGTGTGTGTGTGTGTGTGTGTGTGTGTGTGTGTGTGTGTGTGTGTGTGTGTGTGTGTGTGTGTGTGTGTGTGTGTGTGTGTGTGTGTGTGTGTGTGTGTGTGTGTGTATGTATGTATATAAAGCAGTTAAATCGAAAATTAGTCTGCATTAGCTTTAGGACGAAACTAGCTCTCTTCTAATCCAATCATCAAGTATCATTATATTTCTAAAGACTATAGGACGACTGGTTTCAGAATAGGAACGACTATTAGATGACTATAGTGTACATGGCTTTGAAACGTAATGCACACTATTTTCTAACCATTACGTTTGAAATACTTTTTTCCTCCATTCTTATAAAATCCATTTCCTAATACATTTTTTTTTCTTGTTCACTATTTCTATTAGCAAATTGCCAAGTGGCTTAAAGAAACGTACGCGTATAAAAATGTCTGTCAATATGTAATACTTTGACTAGGCTACCTTGATTTCAAAATCTATTATCTGAATCCTTGTAACCAATCCTATCGTCATTAAGGATTATTGCTTTTATAGGGGGAATATGGGAACTAGCTTTGCTAGGCTTCAAAACGTAAAGTGTACTTCCTTTGTAGTATTATCGATATGGAAACCCTCATTTGAAGGGGATAACAGAAATAAAAACTCACTTTATTCCCTACCTTAAAATAATGGTAGTAATATTTGGGTGCACAAGCGCTAAAAGAGGGAGAGAATATTTTAGTTTAAAAGAGAATGGACTTTCCCTCTAGAAAGAATAATAAAAATGAAAAAAGAAGGGTTCGAGTAAGTCATAATTGTCAGAGCATATGTATTCTACCCAATATTAAAACAATGCAATGGAAACACATTCTTTAGCATTCATGATTTTTAAATTTATTTTCAAATATTTGCTGTCCTGGCAATAGGAGTAATTAATAAATATGACGCACTGAGGGCAGAATAACATACGTGAAATATAACTTACCTGTTCTCTACCAAGATAATAGATACATCTTTACTCTCTACTCCTCAAAACAGAAAGATAGTTGAAGAAGAAAGAATGGAACAGAAGAGGGCCTAAGAAAGCGAAATGCTGTCTTGGCAATAGAAGTAATTAATAAATATGTCGCACTAAGGGCAGAATAACGTGAAATATAACTTACCTGTTCTCTACCAAGATAATAGATACATCTTTACTCTCTACTCCTCAAAACAGAAAGATAGTTGAAGAAGAAAGAATGGAACAGAAGAGGGCCTAAGAAAGCGAAATGCTGTCCTGGCAATAGGAGTAATTAATAAATATGTCGCACTAAGGGCAGAATAACATACGTGAAATATAACTTACATGTTCTCTACCAAGATGATAGATACATGTTTTCCCTCTATACCTCAAAATAGGAACAGAGTTGATGAACTATGAATGGAATAAAAAAGCGTCTAAGACAGGAAAATGCTGTCTTGGCAATAGGAGTAATTAAGAAATATGTCGCACTAAGGGCAGAATAACATACGTGAAATATAACTTACCTGTTCTCTACGAAGATAATAGATACATCTTTACTCTCTACTCCTCAAAACAGAAAGATAGTTGAAGAAGAAAGAATGGAACAGAAGAGGGCCTAAGAAAGCGAAATGCTGTCGTGGAAATATGAGTAATTAACAAATATGTCGCACTAAGGACAGAATAACATACGTGAAATATAACTTACATGTTCTCTACCAAGATGATAGATACATCTTTACTCTCTACTCCTCAAAACAAAAAGATAGTTGAAGAAGAAAGAATGGAACAGAAGAGGGCCTAAGAAAGCGAAATGCTGTCCTGGCAATATGAGTAATTAATAAATATGTCGCACTAAGGGCAGAATAACATACGTGAAATATAACTTACCTGTTCTCTACCAAGATAATAGAGACATGTTTTCCCTCTATACCTCAAAATAGGAACAGAGTTGAAGAACTATGAATGGAATAAAAAAGCGTCTAAGACAGGGAAATGCTGTCCTGGCAATATGAGTAATTAATAAATATGTCACACTAAGGTCAGAATAACATACGTGAAATATAACTTACCTGTTCTCTACCAAGATAATAGAGACATGTTTTCCCTCTATACCTCAAAATAGGAACAGAGTTGATGAACTATGAATGGAATAAAAAAGCGTCTAAGACAGGAAAATGCTGTCTTGGCAATAGGAGTAATTAAGAAATATGTCGCACTAAGGGCATAATAACATACGTGAAATATAACTTACCTGTTCTCTACGAAGATAATAGATACATCTTTACTCTCTACTCCTCAAAACAGAAAGATAGTTGAAGAAGAAAGAATGGAACAGAAGAGGGCCTAAGAAAGCGAAATGCTGTCCTGGCAATATGAGTAATTAATAAATATGTCGAACTAAGGGCAGAATAACATACGTGAAATATAACTTGCCTGTTCTCTACCGAGATAATAGAGACATGTTTTCCCTCTATACCTCAAAATAGGAACAGAGTTGATGAACTATGAATGGAATAAAAAAGCGTCTAAGACAGGGAAATGCTGTCTTGGCAATAGGAGTAATTAACAAGTATGGCACACTTAGGGAGAATAACTTACAAGAAGAATAATTTACCTGCTCTCTACCAAGATAATAGATACATCTTTACTCTCTACTCCTCAAATCAGAAAGAGAGTTGAAGAAGAAAGAATGGAACAAAAAAGCGCACTAAAGGAAATATGGCGCACTAAGGGAGGCAGAGTAACGTACAAGACATGTAACTTACCTGCTCTCTTCCAAGATAATAGAAACATGTTTACATGCTTAAATATATATATATATATATATATATATATATATATATATATATATATATAGAGAGAGAGAGAGAGAGAGAGAGAGAGAGAGAGAGAGAGAGAGAGAATTTTTCAATAACAACTAACGTGTTAGCTCAACGTTCTAACTCTTAGCTGTAGTTTTATTAAACAAATTTTCGATATTTCTCCTAATGCCTTTTCCACATAATTTTGATTCGTTTATATTTAAAAATTCTTACTCATTTTTTATTGTTAGTACAATATTTAAATTTTTTTTTTTTTTTATTGATGCGATGTATGTTGTCCTATTTATGTTTCGATGTACTAATTTCTTGATGCCTTTTAGTGCACTGGCACTAGTTATCCGAAATATTGTTGATATAACAATTTTGTTGATATTCTTGATCTTTCGATCTTTCCTTTTTCTGTATAGACACTAATTATTGTTCGATATATTATCTCATCTTACAGACACTCAAATGCACAATGGTTAAAATTTAAAATAAAACCATTGAATATTCTACACAAATAAAGTCAAACTGCATTTTCTAAATTTGAAGATTTGTTAATTTTATATTCCGGTTTACATATAAGATTGGAAAAAGTTCAGTCACCTTTTCGTTTTATAGTCTAGATTATAAAACATTTCTAAAGATTTTTATAATTTTCAATCGTTCATTGTTTTAAAGTATTTTAAAGCAAGAAAGAAAGAGCCATTAGTGTCCTGAAAATCGGTAAAGAAATATTGTAGTTTCTATTTATGTCCGTGATCATTCCGATTCACTTTTTCAAATACAGTGAAACCACTAAAAATAACAATCTACAGTTTCGTTGGCTCGGAAGTTGGTATGTGCTGTCACGCTAAGTCATTGACTGAAGTCGTGCAAACATCGAAAGTATTTCTGCGTATGGACTTCGTTGGCAGACTACATCGCAAACCAACAGTCACAAAGTAAGACTTATCTGAATCTTCTCTTCGACTAGTACTTGCCCAGTATGCAGTTATATCTTTTTGAAATCTGTGATAATAGATATAATATATAGCATTAACGCTTTAAATTTGAATCCATCGCAAAACAGTAACGAATAGTCACTAGTACTAGTAGGATATAATATAAATATTACAATATAATGTATTCTAATCAACAATGTGTTATTTCTGAATGTGTAAAAAGTTTCTGTTTAATATGATTTAAATACAACCACGAGGTGAAGACGAAAACCGCCTTGATTGTCTTTCGAAAATCTTGGGATGATTCGTTCACTTTAAGAAATCGTATGTCTGAAATGAGAAGATCCGGTTTCAACAGTTTAGCCCGTCGAAAATGTGTTACACCTAGTGAAATTTACACTTTAAAGTTTTCAGATGCACCCCTGAAGCATACGTGTTTATACTCTTGATATCAACACCGGAACCATCATAAACGTACAGAGGAGAAAATATCAAACTTTGACTGGTAGACTAGGAAATACTTCCGGGGGAGAGTTAGTGTATATTTTTTCCTCTTTACTAAAACCGTCTCTATAAAATATTCACGATAATAATCAGTAATGCTAAAATAAGAAACCTTTCAATCATCCGTGTTTCTGGAGTCTTGAAGAGAAAATCAAACATCATAAATCATTTTGCTCAGTTGTAGCATATGTGAGCAAACACATTCATCATATTCTAAGGGTTTATGATGTTATGGTTTTTCATTGGGTTATTGGGTTACAATAAGTATTCTAAAATTATAAAAGTTTTTACTACTTATGACTAAACAGAACTTCTATATTTGAATAAATATATTCTAATAAAATGTATAACTGTATCTAGAACCATACAATACTTGTTCTTCGCTTTCAAAAATATTGTGGTAAACTCACATCAAAATTTTCAAACAGTAAATAAGCCTAAAATAGGTTTAGGCATATTGTTTTATTATTATTATTTTAACATTTAAATAAAACCTGCTAACCTATAAACAGTTTTACAGTCCAGCACTTTTCCTGTTTTGTGTTTTCGTTTAATTCTAGGTTTTGCATTTAGTTTCGAAAAGACACAGGTTTTTACGTCGATATATTGATCATCTTACTTATATTTAAACAGGTAAATAGCGATTTCAAGCCTCATTTTATTTTAGAAAAAAAGTATTTGAAAGTCCAAAATGTTGTTTTAATTAAACTTTTATTGTGATTCAAGTTTTAAAAATATTGAGTAATTAGGAAATAATTCGAAACAAAATGTTTATAGGTTAAAATTTATTTCAGGCTTGTATACAGATTGAGTGTGAAAACTTATCTATCTAGATTTAATATTTTCAAACAATGGAGGTGATATTTTATATTACACGTACTACTTGATATTTAAACTACAAAAATTCAGCAAACTTTGATCACTTTTGATTAGATTGCACCATTTTATATATTCATTTCATTTCTCAAAATAACATACTTTTTTTTATATGTATATGGTCTACATAAATTAAACTTGAAACATTTTACATTATACTTTTAATAAATACTTTATATACTGTATGTATATACTATATAACTTATACTATATATATATATATATATATATATATATATATATATATTTATATATATGTATGTATGTATGTATATGAAATTCATAAATTAAAAACATTTCAAAAACAAGGATACTTTTAATGCATATATTATTTTAAGAATAATATATGCATTAAAAGTATTCTTGTTTTTGAAATATTTTTAATTTATTAAATATATTACAAGAAAACATATTACCATATTTAATATATATATATATATATATATATATATATATATATATATATATATATATAACTACAAGAAAATAAAGACAAATTCAAAATGATGAATGAATGAATAAGGTGTCATTATATCGTTGGCTTTGAAGTTACAAAACCCATTCCATTCCAGGGGTGGAGTTCAAACGATCTTGGTTTGGCGTGGAGGGGGAGGGAAAAATTAAAAAAAGAACATAAATAATAACTAGTCATTCTGAAGGAAATTCATCCCTTGTGGTCTAAAAAGATATAACATGAAATATCTACTAAAAAAACTGGCAGGACACCCCCTCTTCTCTGTGTTGATATGCTTACCGAAAAATATCACCCTCGTCCCTTTTTGATTATTCCGGGGCATAAAAAGGGTTGAAACAAAGATAACGGATGTGACGTATGGATTAGTAGTAACGCGGGAGAGAAGGGGAGGAAAAGACAAAAGGAATTATAGGGAATTTTGCATGAAGGGGGAGGAAAGTAAGGGGTAAGCGCGAGGAACTCCAATTGTAAAATGACACAGGCGTATTCGGAGAGGGACTGAGTCTGAGTAGAGAACGTGAGGAGATGAAAAGCTACCTGAGGTCACTGGCTTAATGAGTTTTGCGTACGACACACTACGTTTCTTATGTTAACGATTATTTAGTGTTCAAAGGAATACTTGATGGACAATTTCAAAGTTTTAAAACTGAAACTAATTTGTTGAAAAAGAAAACACTCGAATTAAGAAAATTTCAAGAAAGGAATTTAATTTATTAACTCGTGAAATACTAAGCTATACTAACTCTTCAACGGAAAGAGCGGAGCTGGATTTCCGTGTCTTTTTCTTGATGGCGAGTTAAGAGAACGGATTCTTACGACATCTTACATTGCAACCGATAGCAAAAATTTTAAGGTGGTGATCAGTTTACTTTATGTACTTAAACAAGAATCTTACTTGGTATTTATGCGAGTTAACTTTCAAAGATTGATAGTATCTCCATTATCGAGCATTATCGACAACCCCCGGTCAGTGATGCTCCATGGAGATACTATCAATCTTAGAAAGTCAACTCGCATAAATACCAGGTAAGATTCTTGCTTAAGTACATATAGTGAAAGTGATAAGTGAATACAAGTAAACGGTGTTGCAAACTTAAATATATATATAAATAATTTGTAAACGACAATTTTCTTATTAAATATTTATTTCTTAGAACATAATACATTCCAACAAGAAAAATATTTACAAAACAATGCGTACAAACCTTTCCAACAAATTAATATATTGATATCATCAGGAGATTCGAAAACTGCCAACACATAAAATTGACGCTAAGCTTCCCCCGCGATTTATGCAAATATTCTAGTAGTTGAAAGGTTTGTTTTTTGCTAAATATAAATCTTTAATGAATATATATTGTTGTTATTTAAAGAAGGAAAACGTCATCTACACGCACTCGTGTGTAGTGTGTGTGTGTGTGTGTGTGTGTGTGTGTGTGTGTGTGTGTGTGTGTGTGTGTGTGTGTGTGTGTGTGTGTGTGTGTATGTGTGTGTGTGTGTGTGTGTGTGTGTGTGTGTGTGTGTGTGTGTGGTGTGTGTGTGTGTGTGTGTGTGTGTGTGTGTGTGTGTGTGTGTGTGTGTGTGTGTGTGTGTGTGTGTGTGTGAATATTAACACGTACCTTATGCTAACCTTTCCATATTGGCGTTCTAGAAATTAATAAGGTTGATGGAAAAATTAAAAAATGAACAAATAATGTTTCTTATATAAATAAATTAATCAGTTAATTTATATAGCAATGTTTTAAATATAATTAGGTGTTACAAAATTTTAATTGGTAATTACGAAATAAAACATTCCAGAAAGTATACTTTATTAAGAGAGTTAATTCCATATGAACTACAAACAGTTTAAAATTTCATTAATAGATGAGGAATATAGACAAAGGTTGTGATATTAAAACGCAAAAGTGGATTATTCTCCTATGAATTGGTTGATCGGAAATAGGTTTTGATGGTATAAAACAATCTGTATAATATTCAGAGATGAATATTTACAATATTCACAATATTTAAACTAATTTGCTTTAATGATTAGAAATGTAGCTTATTTTATGTTATTATTAGGAAGGAATATTGCTTAGTTGTATTTATCATAAATGTTTTTTAATTTTCTTTTTTAAAAATTGTGGAACGCCGAAGAAAAACATTATTGACTATTATTTTAAAAATCAATTACAACTAAATCATCAAAATTTTGCTATAAAATGTCAAACTTTAGGATTAAACCCCAACTCAAACGCAAGTCCTTAGCGTCTTCCCTCCATCGAACTTCCCTCAGGTCACTTAAAATACTTCTTAATCTCTCTTTCTGCTGCTATGTAAGAATTTATAACCATTTCTCTGTCAGTCATTGCGCTTGAAAAAATGTTTGCTTGGAAGATACCCATTGTGATGTTGGTTGTGAACAAATTCCACTAAATATTTAACTTTCCAAGACACTCTGAAGCGGTAATTTAGGGATTGTATTATGTCATATCATTAACTAGATTTCAATTGAGAAATTTTGGAATACAGGATTATTTTTTTCAGAAAATATTTTGGATTAAAAAACCGTAGTTAAATTAATTTATCCATAAGAAAAGTCGAAGAATTCCAAGAAATAAGCTTGTGTTATTTCACGTTCCTTGTAATTTACATCATTGAGCTCGAGGTTTACATGATATACTCAGATAAGTCAAGACCACTTTTTACCACTCTGGGTCTGAAGTATTTGAGCTCCTGCACAAAACTTGCCCTCACTGCTTCTTACCTACAGTAGACGTTCAACGGAACGAATGCATTTTAGCCACACCCTACGTACAAAATTGTAAATGGACCAAAGTAATTTAAAGCTATCAAAAGAAAGGTATTTCCACTCAACTGTAAAATTGAATAAATTCATTCTCTTCAGAATGGCACCACTCTGTAAGAGGAGGCCTAAGGTGAACAATCACCAAATCGCCAGAAAGATGGCCCTGCAGTTACAAACTTTTATATAATGAATATATTGTAATTTTCGTTTTTTCCCCTACGGCTCTTGAAGGTTATATCGAAATCAAAATCTATTCAATTATACATTTTAAGCAAAATAACATACAAAACTACTAGCATATCTTATAAAGTTGCTCTGTAAAATAGCAACGACCTTAGAAAAGAACAATAACAAACAATACAAATCTAATAAACTGTAGTCATAGACCTTACATTTAGCAAATTTCGATAACAAAGCAATAAAAGAATTATGGCATTACAACAAGTTCGTCATTTCAATTTAACCATTAAATTAATCTCTTGAATTTTATAGTCCAATACGTTCGGTGAATCTGAAATCACTTTAAAATTGTTTATGATCATTCGAACTTTAAATTTTGTAAATTTATAAAAACTTACTGAGAAGACACTGTTGAAGATCGCCACAGAGCGATTGAAAACATTCTGTCTCAGTAAGTTTTCACAAATTTACAAATTTTAAAGTTCAGATTGTCATAAACTAATGTAAAAGTGATTATTTAAATTTATGTTTAAATCAACATTGAAATATATTTGTAAAATTTACCCTTAAAAAATATACCGCACTAAGTAAGGCTAAAAGATCAACTCCCACTATTGGTTCCCAAGCTATGTGCGTCTGAAAGGAATTCAGACATTCTGACGCCCACGAGACGATTGTCAAAAGCAGCCTTTTTCATTAAACAATCAGTCCGCCGATTCATTAAATAAAGATTCGCCGATTAAGATTCCTTATATTTTTATAGTTGTTTAATTAATTAGTAGCTACTCTATATTTTTCATTCTTATTAACTTTTATATCTTCTTACAGCTATTTACTTATATTTGTGACATGAGACAGTATTTCGAATGATCTTATCATTATTATTGCCCTTAATAAATATTGCCCTTTATGAATATGTAATTAAATACGTAATAAGCTATTACATTTCTATAATGCAAATGGTTTTTATTTGATTGAAATCACTGTAAAGAACAAATATATAGCTTGGTAAAGATCCACTTGTCAATGTATATTACATCATCTCAGCTATTGGGAACAATCTAGAATGTAGCCTACTGTTCATGCTACGGCTCTCGCCTTGGATTGTTAGACGGAGCTCTCTTGTCTTGCTAGTGTGATGTGATGTGATGTATCTGAAAGCCCATTTACAGCGGTTTTATATTTGGATCTTGGCTTTCCCAATAACAGGGTATCTTACCTGGAGTAGATCTACTGTCTAACGGAAACCTGAAGGCGTCTAGCGGCTACTCCAAGATATTGGAAGAAGGACAGGGATGGAAAGGAAGATCAGAGACTTGCGATTAAAGGTTTGGCAATCACATTGAGGGAAACTAAGACTCGCAATAACATGGTTTCTTACCTAGATTAGATCTACTTTATAAAGAAATACTGCAGGCGTCTAGCGGCTACTTAAAGAAATTGGAAGAAGTACGGGGATGGAAAGGAAGATCAGAGACTTGCGATTAAAGGTTTGGGAATCACATTGAGGGAAACTAAGACTCGCAATAACATGGTATCTTACCTAGATTAGATCTACTTTATAAAGAAATACTGCAGGCGTCTAGCGGCTACTTAAAGAAATTGGAAGAAGTACGGGGATGGAAAGGAAGATCAGAGACTTGCGATTAAAGGTTTGGGAATCACATTGAGGGAAACTAAGACTCGCAATAACATGGTATCTTACCTAGATTAGATCTACTTTATAAAGAAATACTGCAGGCGTCTAGCGGCTACTTAAAGAAATTGGAAGAAGTACGGGGATGGAAAGGAAGAACAAAGACTCGCGCTTAAAGATTTGGAAATTACATTGAGGAAAACTAAGACTCGCAATAACATGGTATCTTACCTAGATTAGATCTACTTTATAAAGAAATACTGCAGGCGTCTAGCGGCTACTTAAAGAAATTGGAAGAAGTACGGGGATGGAAAGGAAGAACAAAGACTCGCGCTTAAAGATTTGGAAATTACATTGAGGGAAACTAAGACTCGCAATAACAGGGTATCTTAACTGGAGTATATCACTCTATAACGAAAACCTGAGGGCGTCTAGCGGAGAACAAAGACTGGCGCTTAAATACACAGATGTGTTCCTCCTAATTTATTAATACTTCTCTGCAAAGCTAATATTAAAATATAAATTTGAAAATAGGTAAAATTATTTTATTGACGAGTTTTGAATATTTCTGTAACTTATTAGATCGGCTTTGTTCGTATAAAAGAGTTAATACAGAAGTACTTACATAAAATAATTTAGGGCGCAATACCGTAGAGGTATTTTATTTCGAAAGATAATTCGGAAAATTATTCTTGTGGAATAGGGAAAACAGAAACAGTCATTTTTCCCACAGCTCCAAGCCATCTGCTCAGTCAGATTTATAGTTCTCTTTATGTACAAACTGCATAGAAAGATATATAAAGAAGGCTTACAGCAACATTCGGCTACTCTTAAACAAATGAAAGTTGTATACCTATCTAACAATTTTATTGTATTTTAGACAAAATAATTCAGATGTACCTAAAACAGGAAAACCTTCTTTCCGTTTTAACGATTATTGTAAAATATACGATGTGAACTCATTACACAAATAGCTATTTTTTAAAGATTGTATATACTCGGTTGCTTGTTGAACAAAAACCAGAATATGTTTTGTGTCCATTGGTCCAAATGAAGATATTTCTCTAATAATTTGTTATTTAATACAAATTATGTAAATTGACTAGCCTTTCTTATTTTTATATTGTTAGTTCCTTTAATTAGTTTCTTAAAGCTATAACGATTAAACTTGACCTATGAAAGTAAAACAAATATCGTATTTATTGAATTGATCTAGGCCAGGGGTCTCCAACCTTTTTTACTGAAGAGCCACATTGAAAACTTTTGGAGGAATGGCGTGTCGGCAATATTTCAGGTCAGAGAGCAGTCAGTGGTGGTTTTTGAGATTTTCTTGCTTAGTTTTTTAAGTTGCTATATTTCCTTATACAATTTTGTTGTTGGCTAACTAAAGTTCTTTACGTGATTGTAAGTAAAACTGAGACCAAACAAATAATTATATTTGCTATAAAATAATAATCCTTCTGTAGGAGTATTCAAGTAGATTTAATGAAAACACAGGATGATACCAAAACCAATCAATTTTCAATTTACTACAAAATGTACTTTATTGAGTTTTAATGAAACTTGGACAATACGTGAGTTTACAACATGTGTAAAGAAAAGAACGATTATTTTTTAGTGAGACGATTGCATTTGTATGCCACTTAAAATTTCAGCCCATTAAGGACCAAACTTTGTAGTTCCGATCCTTAGGATTGATTTCAAATGATCATCTGACAAGGAAGATCTGTATTTAGATTTAACGAGCTTCATTTTTTAAAATGTCCGCTCTGTAGATCCAAAAAGAGAAAATATAACTCGAGCATGGTTTTTAAAGTTTTAAAGTCTTTTTCTGGGAGAGAACTGTAAAATGAAAGTAGATTACCTTCCTTGAAGCATTCCTGGAAATCAGTCTTGAGTGAATCATTGGCTGTTACCTCGATGACTTCAAGCTGCATTTCTGCAGGTACTTTGTCAATGTCACACTTAAAACGGTTTTGAAACATCTGAATGTCTTCTCCTACATGGTGAAAGTCTTCAAAGCGGTTTTCAAAATATTGACGTAGCTTAGACATGATTTCTAAAACGTAATCCTTGGGGAAGGTGGCAGGGCTTAGTGCACTAAGTTCTTAACAAGATTCAAAGTGGTCGAAATTCATAGATCCTAGATGGTTCTCTAATAGTATGAGTTTTTTTCTAAAAGATTTGGCATGCTAGTATAAGTCACAAACTGAAGAGTTTTCGCCTTGCAGTTTCAAGTTCGAAAAGTTAATATATGCCGTGAGGTCAACAAGAAAAGCCAATTTCCATACAAACACATTCAGAAATTTTAGGTACAGGATGACGCTGTTCAGTCATGAAAATTTCAATCACTTCACGAAGTTCGAAAAATCGTTGAAATAATTTGCCTCTGCTCAAGCAGCGAGCTTCACAGTGGTAGGGAACATCTTAATAAGCGCTGTCAATTTCAGCAAGAAAATGTTTGAACTGGCGGTATTTGAGGGAACTTGATCAAATGAAATTAACTGTTTTTACAACTACATTCATTACTCCAGCTACACCTATGCGTTTACTACGCAACGCTTGTTGATTGATAATGCAGTGATATATTAGGGGTTGAACACCACCAGCTGTTTTAAAAGAATTGCAAATGTTTCCAACTACTCCAGTTTTTGTACCAGACATAATTTTCCCACCATCAGTTCATGCGTTTGAAATCGAGGCAAAAACTAGAAATGGTTTCACTTATTTTTGCAAAGAATTTGTCTCCCGTCCCACTACTCTCAATAGAGTGAACGTCAGCCAATTCTTCTGTGATTTTAAAATCACTGTTCACACCACGAACAAATAAAAGAACTTGAGTGATATCAGTTGATTCTTCAAGAGCGATTGAGAACCATTCAAAGTCCTTGCATGCGTCTTTCAGCTGATAAACAACGTTATTTCCAAAAACTTCCGTACGGCGCGCTACTGTGTTCGCCGACAAACTAATAGCATTGATCAGTGAACGTTTACCAGAGCAGATTTCTTCCACACTCCCCAAAATACAGTCTTTCGTCAACTGGCCGTCGGCAAAAGGTTTACCAGCTTTAGCCTGAATATGGCTGACTTTGAAACTGGCTTTTACAACAGTATCGCTTAGTTCAGGGGTTCTCAACCTTTTAGGCTATGAGCCCCCCTTCACACTTTGGTGTGAGGTCACGCCTCCCTTTACGGATTAAGTTAATTTAGACTTATATATGATAAATTTACTTACATTATGTTTAAGTAAAATGACTTTGAACTTAGGCTAGACATACTCTAGTAAGGGTGAGGAATATAAAATCATATTTGCTCAAATACCAATTTTATTTACACAAATTATCGAAAAAATCACAACAAAATATCAATAATGTAACCAGAAAAATATTTGCTACTTTTGTAGTGCTAGTGAGAGGGCTGGCACTGTTTCTCGTTAACTATTTTTTGTATGTTTGGATGAAATTTTGACAAAGAACACCGCAGGTCACTTTCCACATCTAGTCTGGCTCGATATTTAGATTTTATATTAGCCAGGGCTGAAAATCCTGTCTCGCATAGATAAGTTGATGAAAATTGTACAAGCAACTTGACTACCTCCATTGCTACTTCTGGGTATACAGGAAGATATGGTAGCCGGAAATCTTCGAGATCCATGTTTGGAAAATCCAATTTAGCTTTGGAATCACATTGCAAGTCAATTGTTTGTTCTTGAATGTGATCAGGAAGTATATCAATGTTGATTTGAAAGGAGTCTTTTGTTAACTTGAATTCCCAGTTTTCCGAGCTTATATCTGGGAAATAGGCTCCGATTTTGTTCTTCAGAGATAACAAATGCTCAGATATTAGGTCCTTTATTTCATTTACTAGGTCTTTTGGAAGACTTTGGGTATCATCGAGGAGGTTGTTTAATTTTGGAAAAGAAGAAAAGTTCGGCTGCGAAATGTGCAGGCGGCGTTGACAAAGAGCCATCTTCTCAGCAAAATTCTCAATTGAATCATAGTTCTTCAAAGTACTTTTCTGACCTTGTAGCTTTAGGTTCAGAAGATTTATTGTTTCGAAAAAGTCTGACTAATATGCCAGGTAAAAGATAAATTTGTAATCTGTAAAATTCTTATACAGTTCTTCACTTGAACTCATCAAAAAGATTTCAACTTCTGATTTCAAGTTGAACAATCTTGCAAGCATATTACCTTTGGACAACCAACGAACTTCGGTGTGAAAGAGAAGTGTTTCTTGATCACTGTTCAGTTTTTGACACAACACTCGAAAAAGTCTGGTGGTCAAAGCACTGGATTTGACGTGATTCACTATTTTAACTGCTAAGTTCAAAGCAGCGTTAAGTGATTCAGGGAGAGTCTGGCAAGCCAAAGCTTGTCTGTGGATGATACAATGGGATCCAATTATTTTAGGGGTTTTTTTCTTAGGCAATTCAATAAATCCTGATCGCCAACCTGTCAACGCTTGAGCTCCATCAGTACATATTCCAATAACTCTCTCCCAGGGAAGTTCATTAGATTCTAAAAATGTTTGAAGAGAAGAAAATATATCCATTGCTTTAGTTGTTGTTTCAAGATTTTTTGAAAACAGTATTTCTTCAAGGAATTTCTTTTCATCTATATATCTACAGTAAAACAACAAATGCGCTTGTTTTGAAATGTCTGTTGTTTCATCGCACTGTAACGCAAAGAATGGGGAGTTTTTTAGCTTTTGCACCAGTTGATTTTTCAAATCAATAGCCATGTCATCAATTCTACGTTTGACTTTATCGTTAGATAAAGAAATTTTGGCAACTTTATTGTAGCTGTCTTCACAGAGCACAGTACTACAAGCAGTAAGCAAACAAGGTTTTATGAGTGACTCACCGATTGTGTGGGGTTTCTTGTTTTTAGCTATCAACAAGGCAATTTTGTAAGAAGCCTCAACGGCCTTTTCCATTTCCATTCGAAAACTTCCACTGGAATCAAGTTTCATTCTCTTAAGGCAACTTTTCCTAGAAACGAAAAATTCAGAAGGTTTGTCCTTCAGGGCAGCGTGATTTGTAGTCAAATGGCGTTCCAAACGTCCAGGTCGCATTGCATCTTTACTCAGAACTACATGACAAATTACGCACTGAGGTAAATGACTACTATTTTTCCCAATAAATGTAAACCCGTATTTAATATAGTCATCTCTGTAGAGAGCTTTATAGCTCTATTAAGCTATAAAGAAATTTCAATGATTGTGTGTTTGTGTCCAACATCAAATTCAATTTTTTTAAAAATTTGTTGATGCCTCCCCTGGAATTATTCCACGCCCCCCAGGTTGAGAACCGCTGGCTTAGTTGATATTGCTTGGTAAAAATTTGTTTCTGAATTAAAAGGGAATTTTTCAAAGAAGCAATTTTGTCCTCTCGTAGTTTTCCTGTTAAATTGGATGCTTGCTCTTTTGTTTTGTTTCATAATGACAATCAATTTCTTCGGACATTAAATTCTTTCAAAACAGCGACAGTCTCGTTGCAGACATAAGGCTTTGTTATTGTTGTCGATCATAAAATAGCCATGGATCCACCTTTTTTTAAAAGCACGGCACTCAAAATCAACTTTTCTTTTTTTACAATAACACATTGTTATGAAAAATAAAACAAAAAATAAGACACTGTCCACGATCACTATACACTTCGCGAAACATCAACCTATAGTCGCACTAGTTCTGATTGTAACTGACGCTTGAAAGCCACTGACAAAGGGAATTTAGGAAAATTTAGAAAGCAAACAAAGCAATGATGAGTCATGGAAGGGTGCGTTGATGCGACGAGGCTATTTTGGTCCTGCCTCAGGTACAGTAGGGGTAAGTACAACAGTGCCGAGCTCTTTGTCCTTATACTTACAATCTGTGCTAACCACTTACTATCGCTCAATGGTTGATCTTTACTTGTTTACAGCTAGTTTTGACTTAGCCTATAGAGAAATGGAGTGGCAAGTGAGAGACGAGTACTGTACTCATGAATTTAATGGTAAAAGTGCTTGAAAGGAAATATGTTACCAAATAATTTTGTTTTCAGTATGCTAGCTTTCCGCGGGCCGGAAAAAATCTGTTCGCAGGCCGGATGTGGCCCGCGGGCCGTAGGTCGGAGACCCATGATCTAGACAACCTAATATTTTGCAAAGACAGCAGCTCAACTGGTATAATAATTACATTTTGTTCTTAATAAGTAAAAGGTCTCTTTCTTTGCAGAATCAGAGCAACACATTAAAAGATCATCTCTACATCAAACTATTACAGTATTATCATTTAGATAATTGAAGCTGTTTACACATTAAACGCGACATTGATGTTTTCTTGTCAATGCGGATGTTTTGGAATGTTTTGGATGTTTTCAATACAATGTTTTCTTGAGGACTTGTCTGCAGTGTTGTGTTTTGACCCCGCACTGCAGCCTAGTCCAGCCTAAAAATCTCAAAGTCAGAGACACCTATAAATCTTACGCACTTTTACAGTCAGAAACGTAATAAACAAATATGTTTTCAAATTACTTAACCGGTTATGTGCTTAACAAACCTACATAAATAAAATAATTATATTATTAATAATTATTACTATTTTAGTTTCATAATTTTACAAATTTGATACATCTTTCTCGAAATTCTCGTATAGGCCAAACAATTGTTAAAAGCAGGGAATAAGGAAGCATGGAATGAAATTTGTCTGAATATTGGTCTAATCTATCTTATTTATTTATTTAGTCAACGCCCGTACCTGGCTGTTGGGCCATTCGACGCCGAGCCTCCCAGTAACGTATCGTCAGGTCGTCGGGGAGAAGGTCGAGTTCAGGGCAGTGCTGCAGGTGATTGCACTCTATTTTTATTGTGTTACATAGGGGGCAGATGTCATTCTCATCCAAACCAATGTGATAAATGTGTGCTTGGAGATAATCATGACTAAGGAAAGGACATAAACATATGGTAAAGGATATAGTGGGGATAATGATTTTACCTGGGAAGGGTTGCGTACATGAAGAGACCTTCCTATCGTACATATTACGCTGTAGGACATATTACTCTTGTAAGATAATGAAGGCTACATGGAATAAGGCAAGACTAAGGAACGGTTTTAAACATAAGGCAGAGGATATAGTGAGGAATATGATTTTACCTGGGCAGAGTCGAGTACCTAAAGGTACTAAACTACTTATCGACGATAGAAAGCTGTAGCTACCCTTTTAAGATGTAGTATAATGAAGGGTACATAGAATAAGGCAAGACTAAGGAAAGGACATAAACATATGGTAGAGGATATAGTGAGGAATATGATTTTACCAGGGCAGAGTCGAGTACCTAAAGGTACTAAACTACTTATCGACGATAGAAAGCTGTAGCTACCCTTTTAAGATGTAGTATAATGAAGGGTACATAGAATAAGGCAAGACTAAGGAAAGGACATAAACATATGGTAGAGGATATAGTGAGGAATATGATTTTACCTGGGCAGAGTCGAGTACCTAAAGGTACTAAACTACTTATCGACGATAGAAAGCTGTAGCTACCCTTATAAGATGTAGTATAATGAAGGGTACATAGAATAAGGCAAGACTAAGGAAAGGACATAAACATATGGTAGAGGATATAGTGAGGAATATGATTTTACCTGGGCAGGGCCACGTACATGAAGAGACCTACCTATCGTAGACATGAGGCTGTAGCTACCCTTGTAAATGAAGCATAATGAAGGGTACATAGAATAAGGCAAGACTAAGGAAAGGACATAAACATATGGTAGAGGATATAGTGAGGAATATGATTTTACCTGGGCAGGGCCACGTACATGAAGAGACCTACCTATCGTAGACATGAGGCTGTAGCTACCCTTGTAAATGAAGCATAATGAAGGGTACATAGAATAAGGTAAGACTAAGGAAAGGACATAAACATATGGTAGAGGATAACGTGGGGATAATGATTTTACCTCTGCAGGGTCGGGTATCTAAAGATACCTACCTATCATAAATATGGAGTTGTAACTACCCTAGTAAGATGTAGTATATTGAAGGGCACATGGAATAAGGCAAGATTGAGAAAGGACATAAACATATAGTAGAGTATATAGTTGGGATTATGATTTTACCTGAGCAGAGTAGCGTACCTGAAACGATCTACATATCATAGATATGACGTTGTAGCTTTTCTTGTAAGATGTAGCACAACGAAGGGTAGATGGAATAAGGAAATAGTAAGGAAAGGGCATTAACATATGGTCGAGCATATAGTGGGAATTATGATTTTACCTGGGCAGGGTCTCGTATCTAAGAGACCTACGTATCGTAGATATAAAGCTGTAGCTACCCTTGTAAGATGTAGCATAATGAAGGGTATATGGATAAAGGTAAGATTAAGGAAAGGACAAAAACATATGGTAGACGACAATGTGGGGATTACGATTTTACCTGGGCAGGTTCGGGTACATTAAGAGACTTACCTGTCGTAGATATGAAGCTGTAGATACTCTTTAAGATGTAGTACAGTGAAGGGTACATGGAAAAAGGTGAGACTAAGGAATAGACATTAACATATGGTAGAGGATATTGTGGGGTTAATGATTTCACCTGGGCAGTTTCGCGGACCTGAAGAGACTTACCTACCGTAGATATAAAGCTGTAACTACCCTTGTAAGATGTAGCATAATGAGGGGTACATGGAATAAGGCAAGACTGAGGAAAAGACATTAACAAATGGTAGAAGATATAGTGGGGATAATGATTTTAACTGTGCAAGGTAGCGTACCTGAAGAGACCTACCTATCGTAAATATGAAGTTGTAGCTACCCTTGTAAGATGTAGAATAATGAATGGCACATGGAATAAGTTAAAACTAATGAAAGGACATTAACGTATAGTAGAGTATATAGTCTGGATAATGTTTTTACTTGTGCAGGGTCCCGTACCTGAAGAGACCTGCCTATCGTTGATATGACGTTGAAACTACTCTTGTAAGTAGTAGCACAATGAAGGGTACGTGGAATAAGACGAGACCAAAGATAGAACTTTATCATATGCTAGAGGATATAGTGGGTATTATGATTTTACCTAAACAGGGTTGCGTGCCTGAAGAGACTAGCGTAGATATGAAGATGTTGCTACACTTTTAAGATGTAGCCTAATGAAGGGTACATGGAATGAGGTAAAGCTAAGAAAATGACATTAACATATGGTAGAGGATATAGTGGGGATAATGATTTTAACTGTGCAAGGTAGCGTACCTGAAGAGACCTACCTATCGTAAATATGAAGTTGTAGCTACCCTTGTAAGATGTAGAATAATGAATGGCACATGGAATAAGTTAAAACTAATGAAAGGACATTAACGTATAGTAGAGTATATAGTCTGGATAATGTTTTTACATGTGCAGGGTCCCGTACCTGAAGAGACCTGCCTATCGTTGATATGACGTTGAAACTACTCTTGTAAGTAGTAGCACAATGAATGGTACGTGGAATAAGACAAGACCAAAGATAGAACTTTATCATATGCTAGAGCATATAGTGGGTATTATGATTTTACCTGAACAGGGTTGCGTGCCTGAAGAGACTAGCGTAGATATGAAGATGTTGCTACACTTTTAAGATGTAGCCTAATGAAGGGTACATGGAATGAGGTAAAGCTAAGAAAATGACATTAACATATGGTAGAGGATATAGTGGGGATAATGATTTTACCTGAACAGGGTTGCGTGCCTGAAGAGACTTACCTATCGTAGATATGAAGATGTTGCTACACTTTTAAGATGTAGCCTAATGAAGGGTACATGGAATGAGGTAAAGCTAAGAAAATGACATTAACATATGGTAGAGGATATAGTGGGGATAATGATTTTACCTGAACAGGGTTGCGTGCCTGAAGAGACTTACCTATCGTAGATATGAAGATGTTGCTACACTTTTAAGATGTAGCCTAATGAAGGATACATGGAATGAGGTAAAGCTAAGAAAATGACATTATCATATGCTAGAGGATATAGTGGGGATAATGATTTTACCTAGGCAGGTACACGGACCTGGAGAGACTTACCCACCGTAGATATGAGGCTGTAACTACCCTTGTAAGATGTAGCATAATGAAGGGTACATGGAATAAGGTAATATTGTGGGGAGGACATAAACATATAGTAGAGTATATAATGGGGATTATGATTTTACCTGGGCAGGGTCGCGTACCTGAAGAAATCTACCTATCATAGCTTTTCCTAGGATAGATGGAATAAGCAAATAATAAGGAAAGGACATTAACACATGGTGGAGGATATAGTGAGGATTATTATTTTACCTGTGTAGGATAGCGTACCTGAAGTGACCTACCTATCGTACATATGAAGCTGTAGATAACCTTGTAAGATGTAGCATAACGAGGGGTATATGGAACAAGGTAATACTAAAAAAGGACAAAAACATATGGTAGAGGATATAGTGTTGATTAATATTTTACCTGTGTAGGATCGCGTACCTGAAGAGACCTACCTATCGTAGATATGAAGCTGTAGATAACCTTGTAAGATGTAGAACAAATAATAGTACATGGAAAATGGCAAGTCTAAGGAAACGTTTGAAACATATGGCAGAGGATATAGTGGGGATAATGATTTTACCTATGCAGGGTCACGTACCTAAAGAGACATATCTGTCGTAGATATGAATGTGTAGCTGTCCTTGATAGATGTAGCACAATGAAGGGTACATGGAACATGGCAAGACTAAGGAAACGTTATAAACATATGGCAGGGGATATAGTGGGGATAATGATTTTACCTGTGTAGGGTCGCGTACCTGCAGAGGCCTACCTGTCGTAGATATGAAGCTTTATATACCTTTTAAGATGTAGTGCATGAAATAAGGTGTGACTAAGGAAAGGACATTAACATATGGTAGAGGATATAGTTGGGATTATGATTTTACCTATGTAGGGTCGCGTACCTGAAGAAATCTACCTATCACAGATATGACGTTGTAGCTTTTCTTGTAGGATGTAGCACAATGAAGGGTAGATGGAATAAACAAATAATAAGGAAAGGGCATTAACATACGGTGGAGGATATAGTGGGAATTATGATATTACCTGTGCAGGGTCGCGTACCTGAAGATACCTACCTGTAGTACATATGAATCTGTATCTACCCTTGTAAGATGTAGCATAATGAAGGGTACATGTAATAAGGCAAGACCAAGGACAGGGCATTAACATATGGTAGAGGATATAGTTGGGATTATGATTTTACCTGTGTAGGGTCGCGTACATGAAGAGACCTACCTGTCGTAGATATGAAGCTGTAGATACCCTTTAAGAGTTAGTGCAGTGAAGGGTACATGGAATAAGCTGAGACTAAGGAATGGACATTAACATATGGTAGAGGATATAGTGGGGTTAATGATTTTACCTAGGCAGGTTCGCGGACCTGAAGAGTTCGACGTATCGTAGATATGAAGCTGTAGATACCCTTTAAGATGTAGTACTATGAAGGGTACATGGAATAAGGCAATACTAACGAATGAACATTAACATATGGTAGAGGATATAGTGGGGTTAATGATTTTACCTGGGCAGGTTCACGTACCTGAAGATATTTACCTACCGTAGATATAAAGCTGTAACTACCCTTGTAAGGTGAAGCGTAATGAATGGTACATAGAATAAGGCAAGACTAAGGAAAGGACATTAACATATGGTAGGGGATATAGTGGGGATCATGAATTTACCTGAGTAGGTTCGCGTACCTGAAGAAACCTACCTATCGTAGTTATGAAGTTGTAGCTGCCCTGGTAAGATGTAGCATAATGAAGGGTACATAGAATAAGGTAAGAGTAAGAGACGTACATAATGTTCCCTAATTATGAGATTGGTGAAATTATTGCATCGCTTAGGCATTGATGAGGTGTGTTTACCCGTTTCTTGACTGAGAATAAAACTCATAAAAATATTTGAACGTACGGGATATGAATTGTATTACCATCATTAGAAATATAGATTCACATTGAATAGTGAAACTCTTTCAGAAGGTTTTACATAAGTCTTCTATCAAAGCGTTAACAAAATGGCGGAAAACAAATGGCAGAAGAAATATATGTCAGTTACTTGTCTTTAGTAAATTATTGTAATCAGCCTTGTTCACATCCTGAAATTAAGTCTATGCTATAGACCTTTAACAATCACCAACTGGTTCATCGCATCGTTTATAACCACCTTTTATTTTGCCGTTTTGAAAATGAGTTTAACCTTAAAGTTTGTTCACTTTTTTTATTCTCTATTTAATAATTTTTAGTGTGTTATGTTGTACACATTATAATCATCTTGCTCATCTTTTTTCTGAACTATATTTCTTTCCCCACCTTATTCTCATATTTTTTTTAATAAAGAAAAGAAACTTCGATAGTCACAACCAACCCAGTTTTAGCGAAAGTTTATAAATCTTAGCATTGTTCTTTATTTTTACACTATTGTGTATCTACTTACTGAAAAGTATTCTCGTACTTTCGAAATATAAAGTTCAATTTCATTATTTTACTACAGAAACAAAATATCAGTGTTTTCTTTATCATGCTTATATTTCTTTTAATAGTATTTTAGGTAATTGTAATTTTAGATTGTATTGACTATTCTTTTACCATTTGATGGCACTTTTAACTTTATTTTAAGAAAATAATAATTTCGTTTTTTAATTTTTTTTATATGTATGATTATAATATTAATTGAAATGTTAATTATTCTATCGAGGAACTTTGAAATATAAATTCATTACCCCTAAAAATACACCTGGTGATAGTAATTTACATAAGTTTAGCAGGTTGATTTCTACGTAAATTGTGTTTCTGTAGCTAATGGGTTTTTATTCTATTTAATTATTCCAAACGTGTTTATGATGTTTGACTGATATTAACGTTCTTTAACTTGAAACTTAAACAAAATAAGTTCGTAAGTTGTGATTTTGCTCATAACAGTACTAACTAACCGATCTACGTTTGTGGCCTCGACGGGTGGAAACAGTTTTCTCAGATACAGCTGACATTCTTCCTGTAGTTTTTAAAACTAAGAGTGTCAACCTTTATTACGCAAATACTGTGAAAAACTAATGTAAACAGGCGAAACGTTTACAGGTTCAACATGCTGTAGATATACGTACCTCTATTATCACCAAATCTTTACAATTGTATACAATATACATTTAAACGTACCAAAACTCAACTTCTCGCAATAAAATAATTTTAATTAAATTTGCTTTCGGCAACCATGTCCTCACCAGTGACATCTACGGAATAGATTAAAAATAAATAACAATAGTATTGTTAAACATTAGGACATTCTGTGTGTCTTGACATTCCCAGTATTATTTAGTTTCACAAGATAGCTCTAACTTATATACCAGTATATGCAATGTTTATTCTTACCAGACATGTTTCCTTACTCATCATCAGTGATAACTGTGCTTAATGTAATTTTATTATTGATGATGGTAACTTAGTTTCAGAAGCATATTGTTTCAGCGCAAACTTTGTTACAATTGAGTAGTAATTTTCTTAAAGGTTTTCTAGAGTACGTTGATCCCACACATAACCTTAAATGCAGTTGAATATATTTGCAATACATACATAAATTGAAGAAATCATTCTGACTAAAGTGAAGAATGAATTAGAAGAAGAAAGAGTGAAGAAGTTAGAACGGGTCAAAGTTAGTAATGTTAGTGGTCCAGGAGGACAAAGTCAAACCGAACTTACTAAATGAGAGGGAATTTACTTTGTCAAGTGATATTCAAAGAAACACTGAATATCAATAATATTCAAAACCAATGCTTCCACAAGACGATCCCTTGAGAGGGAGTGAACCAATCAATGTCTACAATGAAATGTAAGTCGTACATAAGCAAATATTTTTCAAGATTAATTTAACTATTTAAAAATACAGAGAAAAAGTTAAATAGCTCTGGTTTAAATTTTCAATAAAATTATCCACTTTTCAAGAATTTTTTAAAATTACATTGTTGTAACTGTAGCAAAAATTACAACAATGTACTTCTTTTAAAACTCATAAAAGGACTTTTGATGTGATATGTAAACACAACCTAACCTAACCTGTTCCAACCTAATTAACCTATTTCAACCTAACCTAACCTATCCCAACCTAACCTAACCTATTACAACCTAAATGATTGTCTGACATGAAAATACAGTACAAAAATTGTGGGACATTTAATAAACGATTGGCTGACATGAAATTGTGAGTCATATAATTAAACTCACAAATAAATTGCTGTTGAGTTTATAAACTAGCAACAGTGTGTTAGTTAATTTGTAGTGCTTGTTATGTGGGATTATTTCTACAAGTCTCACTAACACACTAATAATTCTCGTCTCCTTCTCAAGACTAAGGGAACATACTAATTTGTACAAATAAATTTATACAACAAGCACTAAAATTTAACTAACACACTGTTGCTAGTTTATAAACTCAACGACAATTTATTTGTGAGTTTAATTAAATGCCTCACAAATTCATGTCAGCCAATCGTTTATTAAATGTCCCACAGATTGTGTACTGTATTTTCATGTCAGACAACCATTTAATAAAAGTTTCACAAATATTCCACACTCTATTGTTATTATGCTTATTATTATTCAGAGATGTTAGTGTTTCTTTGAATCTCAATACTATTTCTTCGAAAAGAGTTTTGATTATAACGAAATTGGTTTTAACCTTAAAAAATTAAATGTTACAGAAATATTTTTTCAGACTTTTAAAATTATATTTCACAAAAACAAAAATGTTTTCAAAAAAACATTGACATTTTATCGAAAATGTTTCTGTTTATATTTAACACATTGTTGTTGGAATGAAACGGGAAGATGTTTCGTTGTTGGATGTGTCTTTTCGTTTGAAGTCGTGAAAGACGGGAGGCAGGCGAGAGGAGGGGGCTGTGTGAAACTTAATTGGCTGAATTTCTCCCTCACGCATAAAGGGTTGTGTGTATGCGATTAAAGATTAAAATATTGGTACAGGCAAAGAGTAAGGGTGGCATAAAAGTCGATATTCCTTGTCGTGGTGTACATTGGGTTATCTCATAGCCTACAGGAGGAGATGAAGGAATGACACTTTCAACATTCAACACATCTTCACACTTATTGCCTCCATTATTTATCGCCTTGATTAACGCAGCCTCCTTGCGCCTTCTAATCTTAGCACGAAATTTAAACCTATAAATAAATTTGTTCTAATAAGCGTACAAGTCAGTAGCATTTTGAAAGTGATGCTGTACATTATTTTTCTAATGAATGTTTTGAATTTGTTAAAATACAAAACAAAACAAACATTTTATGAAAACATTCATATTTAATTTTAATATTCTAATGAAACGTATCAGCTGGATGTTTTTGGATACGTCTTCTGTAAGCGTATAATAATTCATGTCTCAATATTTTTTTAACATCAAATCATTCACGCAAACTAAATGTATTTTGTCCAGATACAATTTACGTTAATAAACTAAGCTTTTACCGGCGTATGTAAATTTTATTTAAATTAAGCAGCCTAGCCAAATGAAAATATTGTTCGACGCGCATCCTGGTTGTAGTTCTTTCAAGTGTTTTGTTAGTTTTTCTTAGCCTAAGAGAATGTTATTTTCATCATGTACAAGGGCATTAAGCTACGTTTGTAGAAAAGTTTCGAAGGCCCTGAACTAGATGAATATTTGTCAATCTCACACAGGAAATACTCTATAGCAGGGGTTCTCAATCTTTTTCAAGGACTGTACCCCTTAATGAAAAAATTTTGTTGACAGGGAGGTGATTAACTTTAAAACACTTTTTATATTAAAAAAACAATATATACGTAAATATATTTAAAACGTATTACTAAAAATAATTTTACATATTTCCTCAATGTTTGACTCAAGTTTTGTTAAATACGACCTTAAATCATCCTCTAGATTAAGCTTGTTTCTGTACTTACTTTTTAGGTATGTTAAGCTCAAAAACTCTCTTTCACATTTGTATGTAGTTGTATGTAGTTGAAAAGCCAATAAGAATCTTTTCAGCAGTATTTAAAAGTCCTTGGTACTCCTTTCCAACACCGATCCAAAGATCTAACAACTGAAATATTTTTTTGTTTAACGTCGGATCACATGGTAGTTCAATCAGTTGTTCCTCCTGGAAAGTTGTCAGGTTGTATAAAGTTTTAATAGCATCAACGAAATAGAATATAACCTTGCATAATTACAGAACAGAAGGAAATGAAACGGTTTAATTGTTCATTAACCTGTCCCGCGTACCCCCTGAAAAATTGTCTCGCACCCCCAAGGGGTATGCGTACCACAGTATGAGAACCCCTGCTCCATCGTATCAGCTCTATATGAGTAGCCCTGACAGACTATATGTTTGATCCCTTTATGATCTCCCACTGAAATATTTTATTATGTGCTCCTAGAGTAAAATATATATTAAGTAAATTATACTTTCAGCCACGTTTGCAACTAGCCCAAACATTCACAAATTTTAACTTATCTTTTGTTAGGTAATTATCTACATTAAAACATTGAAAACTGACTCAATGCAACACAGCACCTCTAATAATATAAAAATAGTACACTTTTGGAATTATTATTAATTTGTGTTAGAACCGTTGCTTCGTAAGGATTGTAAATAAATGACGTTGGTAATTTCCAAGGACTGAAAAGGGTAATAAAGTAGACTATACTAAAACAAATTCGAAAGGAAAATAGTTCCAAGGGGGCTATAAATGGTCTACAAGAGCTTGGTTGATCGTGAAAAGAATTTACTGGTCTGGAATAATGATGGGAAAAACAGAGAAAAAAACTTGAAACACTCCTGTGAAGAAGACCCTCTATACATCCAGAACTGAGCAATCCCCTAGAGCAATACCTAAATAGGAACTATTTCTGAATGACCCTCTAATGTATTCTAAACGGATAAATAGGAAGTCGTTGGATAAATCTGTGTGCTTATTGTAGTCTGTCTAAAATCCCATAAGCTTAATGTTGGTCTGTTACGGACTTGCATTAAAATGTGTTAAAGAACTCCGTGTTGGTCTGAACTTAAAAAAATAAGGTGCAAACTACAGATAAATAAAAATATATTTGAATAACAAAAGGTTTTACACTTTTAAAACATTTTTACAGTTTTCCAAAAGTACCACATATTTTGGTTTTTGTTAATGTAGTATGAGAAAGGTATTCTCGACAAGAACGCTAACTTTCCCCTCTAGTGGAAAATGGGAAAAAAATAATTCCAATCAATATACTGATTAACTCCGATCAATATACATTAAAATTAACCATATGAACTTCTATCTTATATTTAACAAGGCAATACTGTCTGAATCCGGATGTAGGATGCCGACTGCTTCAAAATACCATTCTGCCTTTAGAGAAGGATGCAGCTGTCCTATGGTATCACTTTTAGCTTCTCGAACTATAAACGCCGTCATCGTTCAACACACAATAAAACTCCTAATCGTTATATAGGGAATAGTTCTGTATCACAGAATCAGGTTTTTGCATCACACTATTACCTTCTCCGAAAGCGTTTAACTGTTACAAAATACCATTCTACCTTTAGAGAAGGATGCAGCTGTCCTATGGTATCACTTTTAGCTTCTCGAACTATAAACGCCGTCATCGTTCAACACACAATAAAACCTCTAATCGTTATATAGGGCATAACTCTGTATCACAGTATCAGGTTTTTGCATCACACTATTACCTTCTCCGAAAGCGTTTACCTGTTACAAAATACTATTCTACCTTTAGAGAAGGATGCAGCTGTCCTATGGTAACACTTTTAGCTTCTCGAACTATAAACACCGCCATCGTTCAACACACAATAAAACTCCTAATCGTTATTAAGGGAATAGTTCTGTATCACAGAATCAGGTTTTTGCATCAAACTATTACCTTCTCCGAAAGCGTTTAACTGTTACAAAATACTATTCTACCTTTAGAGAAGGATGCAGCTGTTCTATGGTATCACTTTTAGCTTCTCGAACTATAAACGCCGTCATCGTTCAACACACAATAAAACTCCTAATCGTTATATAGGGAATAGTTCTGTATCACAGAATCAGGTTTTTGCATCACACTATTACCTTCTCCGAAAGCGTTTAACTGTTACAAAATACTATTCTACCTTTAGAGAAGGATGCATCTACCCTATGGTATCACTTTTAGCTTCTCGAACTATAAACGCCGTCATCGTTCAACACACAATAAAACTCCTAATCGTTATATAGGGAATAGTTCTGTATCACAGAATCAGGTTTTTGCATCACACTATTACCTTCTCCGAAAGCGTTTAACTGTTACAAAATACTATTCTAACTTTAGAGAAGGATGCAGCTGTCCTATGGTATCACTTTTAGCTTCTCGAACTATAAACGCCGTCATCGTTCAACACACAATAAAACTCCTAATCGTTATATAGGGAATAGTTCTGTATCACATAATCAGGTTTTTGCATCACACTATTACCTTCTCCGAAAGCGTTTAACTGTTACAAAATACTATTCTACCTTTAGAGAAGGATGCAGCTGTCCTATGGTATCACTTTTAGCTTCTCGAACTATAAACGCCGACATCGTTCAACACACAATAAAACTCCTAATCGTTATATAGGGAATAGTTCTGTATCACATAATCAGGTTTTTGCATCACACTATTACCTTCTCCGAAAGCGTTTAACTGTTACAAAATACTATTCTACCTTTAGAGAAGGATGCAGCTGTCCTATGGTATCACTTTTAGCTTCTCGAACTATAAACGCCGTCATCGTTCAACACACGATAAAACTCCTAATCGTTATGTAGGGAATAGTTCTGTATCACAGAATCAGGTTTTTGCATCACACTATTACCTTCTCCGAAAGCGTTTAACTGTTACAAAATACTATTCTACCTTTAGAGAAGGATGCAGCTGTCCTATGGTATCACTTTTAGCTTCTCGAACTATAAACGCCGTCATCGTTCAACACACAATAAAACTCCTAATCGTTATATAGGGAATAGTTCTGTATCACAGAATCAGGTTTTTGCATCACACTATTACCTTCTCCGAAAGCGTTTAACTGTCACAAAATACTATTCTACCTTTAGAGAAGGATGCAGCTGTCCTATGGTATCACTTTTAGCTTCTCGAACTATAAACGCCGTCATCGTTCAACACACATTAAAACTTCTAATCGTTATATAGGACATAGTTCTGTACCACAGAATCAGGTTTTTGCATCACACTATTACCTTCTCCGAAAGCGTTTAACTGCTACAAAATGCTATTCTACCTTTAGAGAAGGATGCAGCTGTCCTATGGTAACACTTTTAGCTTCTCGAACTCTAAACGCCGTCATCGTTCAACACACATTAAAACTTCTAATCGTTATATAGGACATAGTTCTTTATCACAGAATCAGGTTTTTGCATCACACTATTACCTTCTCCGAAAGCGTTTAACTGTTACAAAATACTATTCTACCTTTAGAGAAGGATGCAGCTGTCCTATGGTATCACTTTTAGCTTCTCGAACTATAAACGCCGTCATCGTTCAACACACAATAAAACTCCTAATCGTTATATAGGGAATAGTTCTGTATCACAGAATCAGGTTTTTGCATCACACTATTACCTTCTCCGAAAGCGTTTAACTGTTACAAAATACTATTCTACCTTTAGAGAAGGATGCAGCTGTCCTATGGTATCACTTTTAGCTTCTCGAACTATAAACGCCGTCATCGTTCAACACACATTAAAACTTCTAATCGTTATATAGGACATAGTTCTGTACCACAGAATCAGGTTTTTGCATCACACTATTACCTTCTCCGAAAGCGTTTAACTGCTACAAAATGCTATTCTACCTTTAGAGAAGGATGCAGCTGTCCTATGGTAACACTTTTAGCTTCTCGAACTCTAAACGCCGTCATCGTTCAACACACATTAAAACTTCTAATCGTTATATAGGACATAGTTCTTTATCACAGAATCAGGTTTTTGCATCACACTATTACTTTCTCCGAAAGCGTTTATATACAATGTTTATGCTGCTTATTTTGCATACACACTTACACCACACCAACTCATACCACGTACGTTCCCATGATGTGTTCAGAGTTGGGTATCACCGTCCGTTTTTTTTCCTTTTTTTTGTAGATTTTATTTCAGTTTTAATGCGATTATTCATTCATTACAGTCGCAAGAAGGATAAAAAATTATTTTAAATATAGCTAGATTTAAGGTAGTAGACACAAAATTCCCTGGTATAGGAACGTGTGCAGGTTTACGTATCTGAAGATGACCTGAACATAATGAAGTGACTCGTATCTTTATCGGGGTTATAAATTTGTGATTTGCCTTTAAAAGCTTTTGTAATAATATTAATAAGGAAGGAAGAATGAATCAGGTACTGAGAGGTGGGGCAGAGTATAGTAACGAAGGGACAGAGTTGCGCCCCTGAAGTAAAACTATTCTCTATCAGGGTATTAAAGAAGTAACTAGCCATTACAGCATTTTGTAATAATAGTCTAATTATGAGCAAGGAAGAATGGATCAGGTGGAAAAAAGGTGAGACTACAATGATACCGTGGAACTAAGAGGAGGGGAGAAGTATAGGAAAACAATGATAGAGTCCCATATCGGATGTACACATATACACCCAAACTGACAATACATTTATTTTCTAACTATAATAAAATTCTGTTACAAAAAAAACCTATTTATAAATACTTGTATTCGTTTAATTTTAGAAACTCACTGCTACCATTATTGCATTTAAAATCAAGCAATATTATAACCTTGTCAGGATATAAAGACTTTACTGGGAGTTTAACTGTGTCAGTTACAGAATTATAGAAAGGATGTAGAATATAAATTACTTTGTGGTCTTTAAGGGGAAGGAAAACATGCTCTCTGTTGGTGTTGTACAGAAATAGCTGCCTGTTATATAAACTAACAAGTCTATTCATTATTTAATTCTAATAATTAATCAACAAAACGTTCTATTTCAGATAGTTCGTGGTAACTTAAAGAGGAAGGAACAGTGTAAAATGTTCTGAATGCTACCCTTCAAAGAAAAAAAATTTGTGTTGTTTCAAATTTAATTTTACACATTAAGAAAGGAAGAAACGACGCTCTCCCAAACTCCCTACGAAGACTTCCGCTTTCTAATCATGGAGCAATGTCAGCAGCATTCATTTATAATTGGATGTTTGGATGCCTCTTCTCCCCTCTCCTTAAATTTCTCTCGATCACTCACTATGTATTGATTAGAAGGAGGGTACCCTTATGTATATAATACTATAAACAATTATTATACCCCATGCATTGTTTCTACCGCTCAACCCCTTTAAGATCAATAATGTATGCAAATGGTCTTTCCCGCACCTTCCGGAATCGAGGGGCTAGGTTTCAAGAGGAGAAGAGAAGGGGGTTAATAAATAACGATACACGCCGAGAAAGGGGGATGGATCTGTCATTGAAAAATCCTTATAAATAAAACAAATCCAAGATTTCAGTGGTCAATTCACAAATGCTTTTTCACGATACAATAACACTTTACCTGAAAATTGTTGCTATAGGTAATAGTTGTTTTTCATTAGTAAATATGGGAGCTGTGACTAGTGCTTGGGAATTATGAATTGGCAGGTTCGAATCAATCCAGGTACTATCGTTCGATTTCCATGGATTGAGCTAAACAATTGACGGTTTGTTGAAACTTCAAACTTTGTCTTCTTAGCGTACATATTAATTATGCAATAATCCATTTTACTTTGACAATCTTCAGCTGTTTCTTATACACAACCTCTTCCTAAGACATTTTCAATTTACAAGAAACTCTCGAAAGTAATAACCAATAAAACATGTAGCTGTAGGCCCCAATACATTCTTACAGACATACAAAACGTAATAATAACTGAAACATATTAGTAATAGATAAAGTATTCAACCGAAATCGCTACAATGGAGTTGTAACTTTTCTATTAATGTATGCTAGGGATATGTTTCAAATCCTTATATTCCCATAAAGAGAGACAAATCTGGAATATGATTTAAATGAGGTCTAGCTGCAATCAAAATCAATAACGTATACGTGTATATATATATATATATATATATATATATATATATATATATATATATATATATATACATATGGTCCACACGTACCCACGATTTCATGTGCACACTTTCGTGTTTGGGTGTGCGCGCGTTTGTCTATGTGTGAATGTGCGGATGGAAGTTTGTTTGTGTGTGTATTTTCTTTGTTCTAAATTACTTTAAAATTATATTTCCGTATTTGTGTTACATATTTCCTACAAATACAATTATTTGTCTATTATAAAATTGCATATACTATGTATTGTATGAAATAAATAATATTTTGCTTTCTTATGGTCATTGTTACTAATTATATCATTAATATATATATATATATATATATATATATATATATATATATATATATAATACAAGACCTTGTTAAACTAGTGAATGTTGAAATACATTTACAGACATAAATGATGGAGGTTTGATGTTTGATGGATGTTTGACGAGTAATATTTAAACAATTCCGTTCAATATCCATAAATATATTTCTTTTTTTCGTGCTAATAGCGCTAGGACATAAGGCCTGGTTACATGATTTAGCATTTTGTGTGGAAATGCACCATCTCTATTGTATTTCACATTAAACACTACCTACTACATTGACCACTATAACAAACGCAGCGAGTAGATACTTGCCTTTGACTACCTTACACAGCTAAGCTTCCTAAATACTAACCCTGATATTTTAGATACTCTAGATACTTTAATTACTCTTCGTTCAGGTTTAACTAGAAAATCTAACTATAACCCCATTAGAGATTAGGTTTACATCAATAGTGCGGCCCGGCACAGTGGACATATTATTTTGCTTAATATAACCAAAAACATTGGACAATCAAAAATATTCTCATTTTTATTAATTAGAATCTCCACTAAACTTCTACTTTAGCAGTTCTAGTGCTCGCTCTCTTTCTAACTGCCTTTCTCTCTCTCTTTCTCTCTCTCTCTCTCTCTTTCTCTCTCTCTCCATCTATCTATCTATCTCTCTTTATCTATCTATCTTTCATTGTTTATAATTAAAGTGGCTGAAATGACAATTTTTTTGTTAACCATGAAGTGAATAACCGCTTCTTTTAACCCCGGTAGAAATTAGGTCGTTCTTAGGTAAGCTAGACTCTCGCCTGAAATAAGTTTCATTCGTTTATTAGGAAAGTATCTTGATCCTTTCTTAGTCCTGCTACTTAATTCCTCATTGTCCCTACGAGACACATTTCAACCCGATTGTGTTTATCAGGTCTTACTCTGATATGCAACTTTGCATACGTGATTCCATAATACTTCCCAATACTCCCGACCAGGAGCTTTCAAGTCTTTACCTTATACCTATATGAATTCACAGCCCTTTCCTATCTTCCGCCTACGATTATCCCTCTAATGACTACGACATCGGCACAAGTAAGCCTATATCTTCCCTATATCCTAGATCGGTATGCTTTCTTGTTACCCAATACCGATCGCCATACGAAATAGTATTCAAATTGGTCGTCGCCCAAAACAATTAATACACAAAATAAATAAGAACTTTGAGTGTCAGACATTCACCGAGTGGCATCTTTTTGAGCTTGGCTAACTCCATTTAAAATTATTTTTAAAACCTTCAATATTTACCACAAAACTAAAATATCGAATGCACTTCTATTTAAAATGAAAAACTATATAAATTATTTAGTAATATTAATATATTTGTTTTTTTAATAGTAGATAACCCAAAAAATCTTCCTAATCATTTTATTTATATTTCGGTTTCAAAACAACCATTCTCAGTGGTAAGAGAAGTGCAATCCTTTATACATTGAGTTTTAATTCTGTGGAAGTTATTAATAAGTTATTGTGGTTAAAGACTTGTTGTTTGTTTCGTATTATAAATAATATAAGATTTACTATAAATGATAAATGACTATCCTAAGCAATCCTAATGGTATAAAAAAGGCTTTATTATTATTTGCTATAAATTCACCATAGTGCAAAATGGAGAATAATTTTAGTTAAAAAATATTTTGTTCTAATTTTCTACGTTAATAATATAATAACTACTACATCATGTTCCAGTGGCAAATAGCTTGTTTTAGTTTTGCTAAACATTGTAAATAGTTTCAGGTTTTATAGTTCAAGGAAAATATTTCACTTCCCAACTACAATGGCAAGTTATTATTTGTAAAGTTAGTTGTAATCGTCTTGTTTTCACTGATTATATCATAAGTAATTATTTAAAGAAGTGAAAACTATTAACACACATTCTGCCGCGTTTCCAAACCGTAGCTTCATGGACGAAGGTTAACCTACTACTATAGCCTACTCCGGCTTCGTCAATGTAACGACCGTTTCGAAACCTATCAGAAAGTAAGTTTATAGTTTTCGCATCGTTCTTCAAATAATTACTTATGATAATGTTGTTTTTTTATTAATTACTCGATTCCTAATATTGCTGGAAAAAAAACAAATTAAATTAATCCAACATCGAGCTTACCCATTTGAAAATGTCTAAATTACAAATGGTATTTTAAAGCACTTTTAAATTTTTATCAAAATCTACAAAAGAAGAACAAATGCTTTAATCGGTAAATCATTTATAATTATTTCTTCAACATATATTTTTTAAATCGATTAAAAGTAGTCTCGTAACGATCGACACTAATCTGCCTCTTCATTGCCATGTTGGCGCTGCATCACTGCCTACGACAGTTGAATCGATACTGGTCGCCAGCTGTTCCGATCACGAAACCTATAGTATATCGCCTCGTAGTGGTCAAAGGGTTAAGAGAAATGGGATCATTTGTGTGTGACAGTCACGGGGAGCTTAGGAAAATGGTTACCAGATTACCGAAATTTACATACCGTGTTAATACATAATTATTAAATTATTTATTTTAGTTATGAATTTTCGCTTTGAGCCTAAAACTTTAGAATATTAAGGATATGTGTTATCCAATTTTTAAGAAGTGTTTGGCATATTTTTGAATCTATATTTAGTACGTGTATATATATACATACAGTACGTGTGTGTGTATGTGTGTGTGTGTGTGTGGCGCGCGCGCGCGCGCGCGTGTGTGTAATGTGTAACGATATCTTATATCAATGGATGGCTAAGATTATAAACTTTCATTTTCATAAATAATAGATTTGTTGACTTTTTTATTGGCCTGTAAAATATCTTGAAAGTATTGATGTTCAGATTGTGTATGAAAATGGCTCGATGCTTCTGTTTGAAGATCGAGTTTTTAAAATGGACTCTGTAGGTAATATTTACTGTTACAAACGTTGGAGTGGCAACATTTCTCCTTTGTACCTGCTCGAAGAAATGAGCTCTCCTATTTATAGAAATACTGGGCAAATTCTTGGTCCTGTATTTAGTATACTTATATATATATATATATATATATATATATATATATATATTAAAACAACATAGGTTATTCAAATACAAGAATATTTATTAATTTATATTCAAAGCTTTTCGTTGGTAAACAGTACCAACATCATCAGGAATGAAAATTACAATTGTTGTAAAATTAAATATTCTTGTATTTGAATAACCTATGTTGTTTTAAATTATTAAACAAGAAAACGTATTTTATATTTATTTATATATATATATATATATATATATATATATATATATATATATATATATATAAACACAGTATGTAAGCATTCATTGATAAATTTACAGTGCGGGAAAACGTATCCAAGTAAATGCGAAACTGTATTCGAAAGTATGGAGGCAATAACTTTTACGAAGATAATTCGTTGGAAATGAACCTTCAATTGAACAAAGGCAAAAGTATTGAAAGCTTTAGAGTGAAGCGAGACGAGTGGCATCTATTGATTCGCAAAACTTAAGTGCTCTAATACAAGTTGACAACAGTTCAAAAGGCATAGGGAGTTTGTTTACCAGGTGTGAGGTGTTAACTTTTCTTTCAAAGAGAAACGGCTAAGGAATTTCAAACACCTTTGTAACGAAGGATAATTCGAATACACCATAATATTAGACACTGCATTGACTGCTACTAAATTTTATACTTATATTCTTTTTTGGTACAAAAAACAATATTACTTAGACAGACTCATAGTGAAAAAAAATATTCAAAAGGGTTTATACAGGGCAACTCCCTGTAACCGTTAGATAACACTGAGGGTCTGAAGAATACTATTTCGGGACAATTGTTTATTATCTATTGCCTTTCTTGTTTCAATTCATTATGTAAAAGAGTAGTAAAAATGATAAAGTCTTGACTAATTGCGTGTGTGTGTATGCGTGTGTGCGTGTGTGTGTGTGTGTGTGTGTGTGTGTGTGTGTGTGTGTGTGTGTGTGTGTGTGTGTGATGTGTGTGTGTGTGTGTGTGTGTGTGTGTGTGTGTGTTTGTGTGTGTATGTGTGTTTGTATTTTATAATTGTGCTAAGGTTACCTGTTGATATATATTTGTAGTTAACGCGATCAGCCAGTGTGTGTACTTCCCCTACAAAGGATTGTAAATGTATCTAAACTATGGTTGGTATATAAAAGTAGATCATGTGCAGAATCACGACTAACGTAGAAATGCTCTCTATCGCGGTGATAAAGAGGGGTATACATACCACATCATTTTCTAAGAAAAGGTATAAGGAGTGACAAGAGGACATATTGATTAACTTGTATTTGTTACAAGGTAACCTGAATTACATGTCCCTCTATCGGGGGATTAAGGAATATAACTATGTTTAGGGATATCATGGAGTTATGCACTCATTGGAATTTCCGCTATATCAGTTACTATGAGTATCTATCGGTGTCCCAGATGTCATCCATATTAAACTTGATGTATAAAGACATCAGGCACTAGGAAACATTAAATATTTTGTACATCAGACACATTTAATCTCATGTTATACGCAAAACTGTGGAATCAAGTTTCTTTTCTATATTACAATACATCTGTTAAAAAAGATTTGTTTTATAAAAATGAAATAATAGTTCTTGCATAGGCGACTGGTGCATAAAAGCCATGAGGGTTAGAGATTGTAAAGTTAGTTACAACTGTAGTGTTAGTTTTTTTAACGTAAACAAATCGTAATCATAAAAACTTAAAGGGCTATTATTGGGAAAATAAATCGATACTGCTTAATATGTAATACTTCATTCTTTGAAGGAAATTTCATTCTGGCATTTCCTTTTATTTTTACATAATAAAAACACCGGATCTCAAGACATTGGTTTATTTAATAACAAACCGATCTCAATTCATTCTTAACTGTGAATTTCAACAAACTCGGAGTGCAGCAGAGGTGTTTCTCTTCGGACGGATCCGATTTTAACCGAACACTCCCGAGGTTGCAGCCCATCTGCAACTTAATAGATCCTTACAGTACTGCCTGGCACTTATAAGTCTGTTTGGAGCTTCCAATGTTTTTTTCTAAATTAGGAGTGACTTGGCCCGGTGTTGCAGGGCAACCAGGCCGAACGAGACTGTCTGGGACTGAGCGAATGGTTACACTGTCGCTGCGGTTCTGACGTTTTTATTATTACTTATAATGAGAGGTCATGTTATATGATGAAAAATATTATATATATCTTATACATCTATAACAATGTACATAAATCTTACATAGTAAATATTTTTTTTTATTCTCTTCATTAATTCCACGAGCCGCCATTACATTTAATATAGCTCGAGGTAAACAGCTGTAGCATAAAGTGGAACACTGCCTCCTTGTTCCGGGAGGCGATGCAATAACGTAGCTCGTGCTGAAATCCAAGTCACTTCATAACATGTTAGCTTATCTTGGCAAACTTTATTTTAGAAATGCACACTTCTAGAAAAAAGTTGATTGTATACGTAAGTGGAATTAAACATGTAATAGCCAATGAATTATTAATATAACCTATACCGGGGCAGGGACTTTAGTTCTTGACGATAGAAACAAATGCTAGTTTATATATATATATATATATATATTGTTATTTTGTTTATAGATATATATATATATATATATTATTTAAAGAGTAAGTGTTAAATTTAATAAGTGTTAATCCTTATTTCATAATAAGACCTTATACGATCTTTGAAATGTGCTTTGGACTCTTTTCCTGAGATAGGTTGGAACTTAGATTTTTTTTAAAATAAATAATTGTATTCATTGAAAAAAATGTATCATTGTGGCCTAAAATTGTTATGAGTGATAATATAAATCATTTACCTTCGGGATAGCAAGCTCAGAGACAAAAGTTATAAATTGAATCCATAATTAATTGTTGTGACACGACGTGGCTTGTACATTTAGTAGTTAGATCCTGACATTGTCTCATTAAATTTAGAAAAGGTTAAAATAATACAGCCATTTGTACTGGCAGGGCGCCGGATAAACTATGAATTGTAATTCCCGTGAGGGTTTATAGTAAAGGGTTTGTGTAACTTTAAAGGGTTCATTATCTCAAATTAGTATAACGTCAAAACAACTCCTTAGAACGTGGTGAATATAATACGAAACTCAGTGGCGGATCCACAAAAAATATTTTGAGGGGAGCTGAAGGGTGGGGGAGAAGAAGGGTTCCCCCGCCAGAAAAATATTTAGAAAATATGGTAGCTATATTGTAAACTATAAGCGTCTTCTATCTTTTGGAAATAGTTATAGGCCTACTCTATCATTAATTATTCTCATTTATTATATATTTCTAATTATCATTTCTTATATATTTACAATAAGAACCATGTACCTATTACATTGTGGGTGGTACCATTACTTATTAATGGTATTATATCATTATGATTATTATTATTATATATTATATTATTATTATTATTATTAATTAATAATATGATTATTATTAAAATTATAATTATAATTTTAAACCATAATAATCACTATATTACAATACTATATTATTAAAATTATAATAATAATATAGTATTGTAATATAGTGATTATTATGGTTTTGCAATCATATTATACTTAATAATAAGTCGATTTAAATCAGGGCCGCAAACATCTGAAATGGCATTTAATTTTACATTCATATTGTTATTTTACGGTTTAAAAATGATCACTTTCATATTTTTGAAGGTCTGAGCCTCAACCCCCCTCTCCTTAAATCCGCCACTGAAGAAACTCATATTAGATGTTACATTTTATAAAATAAAGGGTGTATGAGGTATGAACCAGATGATTGACAAGCTGATTCTATGACCCATTGCCCGTTACACTTTGATGATCGTTATGTTAATTGCCCTTCATACTGTTACTCTGCTTTCAATGTAAGAGTGCTTAATTAACCGCTTCTTAAAAATAGTACAAAAATATAATATTGAGCAAAACATAAAGATTTATGTCATGTAAACAGAACATGTTAGAAGCTGCAAAGATTTCTTAAACGCTGCAATGAAATTGTACACCTTGTAAAGATGTAAAATTTGTTTAACGCTAATTTGAACTGCTGAAAACACTCTAAGCATATTCACTTCTAGAGTCTACCTTTAGAGTTTTACAACATCGTTAGGAAAAATTGGAATTATTTTATGAGTCATTCAACACATTATTCAAATTAACGACTTTACGAATTAGAAGCTATTGTTCAACGAATAAACATAAAAATAATAGTGTCCTTTAAACAGTTCACTCAGCGAACAAATGAAATCCCAGCCGATTATTTAAATCCTAATATTAGTACACACTGCCAATATATATTTATTTATGTATTTCGTTAAAATTTGCAATCATTAATAAAATAACTTTCACACATCCACTCAAGTTCAAATACATTTTTTTAACTTGTAGTGGATGACACTCTATGATAATATAGTTTTTTAATATTAATTCATTAAAAAATTAAATTAAATTATTTTAGTAAATATTTCGCTTTTTATTATGCCACAATTCTGTCATATGTATATTATATGTATATGTATATATACGTATATATAAATATATGTTTGTAGTTATGCAACACTGTTTTCTTGTATACACTTATCACTTTCACTTATGTACTTAAACAAGACTCTTACTTGGTATTTATGCGAGCTAACTTTCAATGGCTGGCCGTGCCAACATCGGTAGAGTATGCCCGAGGATGTTGGCACGGCCAGCCATTGAAAGTTAGCTCGCATAAATACCAAGTAAGATTCTTGTTTAAGTACATAAGTGAAAGTGATATATATATATATATATATATATATATATATATATATATATATGGGTGTGTGTGTGTGTGTGTGTATAACATAAGTTTATTTACATTTTTATATTAATTGAACTTATTTAATAAAAAGTAACTAAAATATATTTTATTTTCAAGTAAGAATTTACTTTAAATATTTTCTTTTTATATTACTTGTTTTATCTTTACAGTACCGCGGTGACTTTATGACTACGGTTGGGTGATTGATACTGGAATAACTCTTCAACAAATTCATTAGCACAATTGTTAAAATATTATAATATTCTTGAAATAATTTATTAAAAATAGTATACGTTTTCCTTTAAAATATATTTCATTTTAAACTTCCATTTAATTAGTTCATGCGTGACTAATTCTTTTAGAAACAATGTCATAACTTTACAATAATATCAATGAGAATCCACATGTAGCAGAAAGACATTCCTAGTCCAAACCGTTAAGTGTAGTGGAACATTACGTGATTATCTCTTCTTACCAAACCATACCCGAAGAGGCCTTAGTAACCGTAGTGTATAATAATTGAGGAAGTGTTTTATCTTAAAGAAGCGAAATATTTCAACAATAAAAAGACAAAATCTCTCTCGCCCCTAAAACGAGGTCTGTTCAAATATTATCGAGAAATTTCAGTCTCCGCGGGCTACGTAAATTAGACTTTCGATTTTTTTTTTTTGTGGCGTTATTTTGTTACTAATGTCTCTTACATATGCCGAAATGTTCGGCCATTTTGAATGTTCATTTAATTGTTGACAGCTGTTTTGCTTGGACGTGTTTTGGCTTGTCTTCGATTTTTGCCTGTTCCAAAAAGTGTATCAACGAATCTGTATCAAATTTTGTGTGAAAAATGAAATTTAGTGCGCTCCATATGTTGACTGTGCATATGAAGAAGCTACCTTGGACCGAAGCAACGTTTATCGATGATACAAAATGTTCTCAGAGGAACGACGAAGATCGTCCGGCTAAACGAGTGCGTCAACAACAGACGAAAACATTGATGAAGTGAAGAAAATAGTATTAACCAATCGTCGAATAATCGTTATGTATCTGGCCATAAACCATTGAAGAGTTTAACAGCAATCTTCTACTGTATTTTGCTATTAAATAAACATCAACACACACACACACACACACACACCTGTTAAATTACACTGGCGATTTGATTTCTAACTTTTCTACTAGTGATAATTCTACTTTGCCAATTAATGATGTCCTAGCTGAATTTTATATTATATCCGATGTTTTTTATAGTCAAGTCAATTCGAGTGTTTTTTCCTGCGGTAGATAAGGAAGTAAAAATTAGTAATAAATAGGTCAGGGGTTAAGGCTATACCTAACCTAGGATAAAGAAGTGAATTTCATGTTTGCAGAATCGACTAACGTAGAATAACAAGGATAAGAAATGAGTTGAGGAGTTGAAGGTTCATAATGACCCCCTCACTGAAGGAGAAAGGGAAATTACGGTTTGAGTGGTAAGGAAGTAACCTCCATCGGGATTAAAGTACTCTTACATAAGAATTCAGTCAGTTCTAACTTCTTACAGCTTGTTTATTTTCTGTTTTGAATAAATCGTAGTTTTAAATAATTGTAAGTAGAACATTACGCAAATTAATTGTGTATAAACATTTTGAAAATAATCAGGACAACATTTGATGAATATAATGATAATAAGTACTAAGTTATAAGGGCCAGTACCTTCGTTACAAGATTTAAATTGATTAAAAAACATTTGTAACAAAATCCACTATCAGCGGCATTTTTTCAGGTTTAAAAAGTCATGGTCTCGTCTTACAAGGTTTTTTGTGTTATAAAACTTTTGTGGGAAAGGTTGTTTTTTATGAGTTTTCAACGTTCATGAACATTATTCGAAAACTATGATTGTATTGTCTCACACAATCATTTTTTAATAAGTATACAATTCAGTTACAATATATGTAAATTTTCCTAATATGAAACATTTGATTTACCTCATTTTTTAATATTGATTTTGTATCAGTCTGCTCTAGGAATAACAAAGTGGCTGTAACAGGTGTTCCTCTTCTGACATAAGTAGCGTGCGCATTGTACACTCCTATACCTCTCCGATTTGCATTAAAAATAACAAAAGTTCATCCTACTTTTTGCGCCACGTGTCCTACTCGACCTGTAACAGCTGTTCCTCTTCTGACATAAGTAGCATGCGCATTGAGCACTCCTCTACTTCTCCGACGTGGATTAAAAATAGGAAAATTTCATCTTACCTTTTGCGCCGCATGTCCTACTCGAACTGTAACAGGTGTTCCTCTTCTGACATAAGTAGCGTGCGCATTGAGCACCCCTCTACCTCTCCGATTTGCATTAAAATTAACAAAACTTCATCCTACTTTTTGCGCCGCGTGTCCTACTCGAGCTGTAACAGGTGTTCCTCTTCTGACATAAGTAGCGTGCGCATTGAGCACTCCTCTACATCTCCGATGTGCATTAAGAATAGCAAAAGTTCATCCTACTTTTTGCGCCGCGTGTCCTTCTCGAGCTGTAACAGGTGTTCCTCTTCTGACATAAGTAGCGTGCGCATTGAGCACTCCTATACCTCTCCGATGTGAATTAAAAATAGCAAAACTTCATTTTACTTTTTGCGCCGCGTGTCTTTCTCGAGCTGTAACAGGTGTTTCTCTTCTGACATACGTAGCGTGCGCATTGAGCACTCCTATACCTCTCCGATGTACATTAAAAATAGTAAAAGTTCATCTTACCTTTTGCGGCGCATGTTCTCCTCGAACTGTAACAGGTGTTCCTCTTCTGACATAAGTAGCGTGCGCATTGAGCACTCCTATACCTCTCCGATGTGCATTAAAAATAGCAAAAGTTCATCTTACCTTTTGCGCCTTATATCCTACTCGAGCTGTAACAGGTGTTCCTCTTCTGACATAAGTAGCGTGCGCATTGAGCACTCCTATACCTCTCCGATTTGCATTAAAAATAGCAAAAGTTCATCTTACCTTTTGCGCCTTATATCCTACTCGAGCTGTAACAGGTGTTCCTCTTCTGACATAAGTAGCGTGCGCATTGAGCACTCCTATACCTCTCCGATTTGCATTAAAAATAGCAAAAGTTCATCTTACCTTTTGCGCCTTATATCCTACTCGAGCTGTAGTAGGTGTTCCTCTTCTGACATAAGTAGCGTGCGCATTGAGCACTCCTATACCTCTCCGATGTGCATTAAAAATAGCAAAAGTTCATCTTACCTTTTGCGCCTTATATCCTATTCGAGCTGTAACAGGTGTTCCTCTTCTGACATAAATAGCGTGCGCATTGAGCACTCCTATACCTCTCCGATGTGCATTAAAAATAGCAAAAGTTCATCTTACCTTTTGCGTCTTATATCCTACTCGAGCTGTAACAGGTGTTCCTCTTCTGACATAAGTAGCGTGCGCATTAAGCACTCCTATACCTCTCCGATTTGCATTGAAAATAGCAAAAGTTCATCTTACCTTTTGCGCCTTATATCCTACTCGAGCTGTAACAGGTGTTCCTCTTCTGACATAAGTAGCGTGCGCATTGAGCACTCCTATACCTCTCCGATTTGCATTAAAAATAGCAAAAGTTCATCTTACCTTTTGCGCCTTATATCCTACTCGAGCTGTAACAGGTGTTCCTCTTCTCACATAAGTAGCGTGCGCATTGAGCACTCCTATACCTCTCCGATGTGCATTAAAAATAGCAAAAGTTCATCTTACCTTTTGCGCCTTATATCCTATTCGAGCTGTAACAGGTGTTCCTCTTCTGACATAAATAGCGTGCGCATTGAGCACTCCTATACCTCTCCGATGTGCATTAAAAATAGCAAAAGTTCATCTTACCTTTTGCGCCTTATATCCTACTCGAGCTGTAACAGGTGTTCCTCTTCTGACATAAGTAGCGTGCGCATTGAGCACTCCTATACCTCTCCGATGTGCATTAAAAATAGCAAAAGTTCATCTTAACTTTTGCGCCTTATATCCTACTCGAGCTGTATTAGGTGTTCCTCTTCTGACATAAGTAGCGTGCGCATTGAGCACTCCTATACCTCTCCGATGTGCATTAAAAATAGCAAAAGTTCATCTTACCTTTTGCGCCTTATATCCTACTCGAGCTGTAACAGGTGTTCCTCTTCTGACATAAGTAGCGTGCGCATTGAGCACTCCTATACCTCTCCGATGTGCATTAAAAATAGCAAAAGTTCATCTTACCTTTTGCGCCTTATATCCTATTCGAGCTGTAACAGGTGTTCCTCTTCTGACATAAGTAGCGTGCGCATTGAGCACTCCTATACCTCTCCGATGTGCATTAAAAATAGCAAAAGTTCATCTTACCTTTTGCGCCTTATATCCTACTCGAGCTGTAACAGGTGTTCCTCTTCTGACATAAGTAGCGTGCGCATTGAGCACTCCTATACCTCTCCGATGTGCATTAAAAATAGCAAAAGTTCATCTTACCTTTTGCGCCTTATATCCTATTCGAGCTGTAACAGGTGTTCCTCTTCTGACATAAGTAGCGTGCGCATTGAGCACTCCTATACCTCTCCGATGTGCATTAAAAATAGCAAAAGTTCATCTTACCTTTTGCGCCTTATATCCTACTCGAGCTGTAACAGGTGTTCTTCTTCTGACATAAGTAGCGTGCGCATTGAGCATCCTATACCTCTCCGATGTGCATTAAAAATAGCAAAAGTTCATCTTACCTTTTGCGCCTTATATCCTACTCGAGCTGTAACAGGTGTTCCTCTTCTGACATAAATAGCGTGCGCATTGAGCACTCCTATACCTCTCCGATGTGCATTAAAAATAGCAAAAGTTCATCTTACCTTTTGCGCCTTATATCCTACTCGAGCTGTAACAGGTGTTCCTCTTCTGACATAAGTAGCGTGCGCATTGAGCACTCCTATACCTCTCCGATGTGCATTAAAAATAGCAAAAGTTCATCTTACCTTTTGCGCCTTATATCCTATTCGAGCTGTAACAGGTGTTCCTCTTCTGACATAAGTAGCGTGCGCATTGAGCACTCCTATACCTCTCCGATGTGCATTAAAAATAGCAAAAGTTCATCTTACCTTTTGCGCCTTATATCCTACTCGAGCTGTAACAGGTGTTCTTCTTCTGACATAAGTAGCGTGCGCATTGAGCATCCTATACCTCTCCGATGTGCATTAAAAATAGCAAAAGTTCATCTTACCTTTTGCGCCTTATATCCTACTCGAGCTGTAACAGGTGTTCCTCTTCTGACATAAATAGCGTGCGCATTGAGCACTCCTATACCTCTCCGATGTGCATTAAAAATAGCAAAAGTTCATCTTACCTTTTGCGCCTTATATCCTACTCGAGCTGTAACAGGTGTTCCTCTTCTGACGTAAGTAG
>JBAIZL010000010.1:32531649-32546649 GCA_036971475.1 Prosapia bicincta | reverse complement strand
GATTTTATAATTTGAATTTATTTAATCCTAGTTTAATATTAATTTTCAGGATTCTGGTTTTATATTTTGAATTGATTTTATGGTAGTTAAATATCAATTTTCAGGATTCTGGTATTATAATTTGAATTGATTTTATGGTGTAGTTAAATCATGGATTTTGGTTTTATAATACAGTTGTACTTTGATTTTTTTTCTTATTTCTTACTTTACTATTTCGTTAGACTTATTATTTGAGAGGTGTTTATCTTAAGTTTATACAAACAGTTTGTCATCTTTGATCTAGAAATCCATTTATGTGAAAACCGTCAAAACACGCCTTAAAACATTCTCTACATATCTATTACATATTCATTTTATACAAATTTATATATATATATATATATATATATATATATATAATTGTTTATACGTAAATATAGGCTTGTTTTAATTACAGCTTTAAATATACGTTTAAATAAAAATAATAAGCCTGTATATTTTGTGTTCCACGAGCGGGACGGACACATGCAGAGATTGTTGAGATGCGCTGAACAGTTACCAAAGTCTTCTGTTAAAGAGAATCAATCAGAGGAAAAAATGTCAACCACTTTAGAGTCAGTTTCTATGACAGAGGACATAAAGCCCTAGTTATTGGTGCTCAGTTCGCGCACCGAACGAATCTTTTGTGCATTGTGTGATGTACACCTCAGCTACAGTTCAAAGACAATCATAGTCTGAACTTAACTGTTATGTAATTTCCAATACGTTAAATAAAGAATTTAACCGCTGTAAAAGTTAATTTTAGCCCAGTTAGACGGCTTTTCATGGTTTTAAACTCTAATTGCATTATGACTGATCGAATGATAGCGTTCTTAATGGCGTTTAAGATATTTTCAAATTTTGACAGTTTGGTAGGAATCTTTCAGCATTGCCCGTGAAGTTGGAATTAAAAAATCTTCATTATTTAGAATATTAGTTTAATCTTTGTTTATAGATTTTTAGAAAAATATTTTCTATCCTATAAAAATGGAAAACCTCTTTGTACATAATTTCTTGTTTCATATTTATAAAATTGAAAACAGAAGAATTTTTCTAACTTTATGATGTAAACCATACATAGGTTAGTATTACTGTTTAGCTCTTACATTCTATTTACGCATTCATATTTACACATTCCATGTTTAATCTAATACAGAATCGTCAAACTGCGCACCAGTGAAATGTACTTTTAAAACGGCGTAAAAACGTCAAAACAAAACTCAAACAATCCAATTGCAGCAAAATAAGGAATAGACTACTAAAAGAATGCCCACTCAAAAATGTGTTAGACCTAAACTTTCAAACATTTTAAGTACGGCTACAACAATGCCCAATATAACTTCAATGAAACATGTTGGTCCACCAAAAAATAAATCCTTTTTAAAAATATTTTCTAATACAGTATCACACTTATATACTTTTTTCATAATTATGGTCAAAAGTATATGAATGAAAAAGTACCTATAGGAGTTCCTCGATCACGAAAACAACCATAAACTTTTCACATAAATAAACAATATACAGTACAATAAAAATATTGGCAAAAACCCCAATACCACAAAAATACTCAAAAATAAGTAACATTACAATTTACCTAAGAATAAACCCTCATGTACATTTTGGTTACCATGTCATCATCATTAACAGAGCCTTTTATTAGAAAATTGCGATCTAGAATATTATATTTTAGAAACTATACTAACTATTGTAATATATTTATATGTTTATTTTAATATATTGTAGTACTGTGCTCTTGACATTGTAAATTTCCAATCGAGTTAAAAACAAACACTCAAGCGACAAACATAAATCTTAAAGGAAATGTGTCTGTCCCAATCCCGGAGGGGAAAAATGTTTCTTATAAAGAGTGTCAAGGAATGGTCTTCCAAATTCTGCCAACAGGTTAATAATTTAACCTTTTAAATTTAATTCAATAAAACTACTTAAACCACAAAAACCTTTTATTTATTTCCATATGTACGTTTCAATTGTGAAACAATCATCTTCAGAGGAAATTACTACAATCTCCTTTAAATGTTACACTGTCAAAACTTATTGTATAATTTTTTCTGGGTATATCATGTATTAAATTTCAACCTTGATAAATTTATTAGCTCAATTCATATTTAATACTTTAAAAAATTACCTACATTTCGGAAATGGGGGTACGAATCCGCTGGGAAAGGTTGCCTCGGCCATTTACACTTAATATCGAGTCCCGTATTGTGTATATGTAAGAGTTTCTTGCAAGTGTTAATTTACTTTTCCTAATTTTGTGTAGTTGTTAATGTTTTAAAGTAAACTTATTTAAAATGTTTGTTTGTAAAGTAACACAAAATAACGTGAACAACGAATGGAACAGAAAAGGTAATTCTAAACTCCGAAAGTACTGATGATGATCAAACCCTAGGGAGTTGATATACGATCCAAGAACTGAAACAATATTTGTTCGTCAATTGATATATATGTCATCCCCGGGCTTGTAACTGAAGGGGTGCTTTTCTGGACGATGTGGGCAGAATAATAATCCCTAATCCGCAATTCTTCCAAAACCAATACGACGGACACAGGATCGAGGGGGTGGGATCATTTATCAACTGGCTTTGAAATTGGATAGGGAATGACCGACCTGCAGATCTCAGAATTCATGGCATGTATCTAAGAAAGCTGCTTTTCTTTTCATTGTGATGTCTCATCAGTCTGGTAAGAAAAACAACACCCTAGATTCTAAATCAATTCCCTTGTCACATTACATCAATAAAACATCAAGCAGGAATTTTATTTCTTTTTTCAAAACATCTCTCTTGCCTTCGATCATTATAGTATGTGCGTTATACGCGTAACAAAAAGGGCAATTCTCTTTATTTAAATCAGTTTATGAGTTATGAAAATATTCAAAAATAATATTTACTAAAATATATTTACCATATAGAATTCATAAAAAAGACGTAAATTTAAAAAATCTGCCACTGCTATTTTCAAGGTATAAAAATGCTTTTTATCAAATTAACATGAAAGATGTGGCCCATATATAAAAATATAATTGAATATTGCAATATGCCTCCCGAATTCGCCCAGCCTTCGTGACAGCCAACCTCTAGCAAACTGGCTTCAGGTCACATGTTCATGCGGTCAGTGTAGGCTTGTCCATGTATGTTCAACATGTACATATACGTGCATGAAGGAATCAGAATAGATTGCCCATGTACCAAATAGGAAATAGTGATATGAAACAGTACGGCAACTGTCACACAAGAGCACCTGAACTAAATAACTGCTAGCAACCTTCCTTTTTGTTTACCATTCTGCCAATAAAATCTGTGAATGATGTATTTCCATACTACGGATAAATTCAGGGTATTAGTCCTCTTTGCTTCCCTATTTCGATGGCCTATCACAAGTGGTTCTGTAGTTTCCCACTTGTGCAATTTGTCGGGAAGTTTTAAAATTTGAACATTTTGTCAAAATTTTGCAGGGGATTCAGTTGAAGAAGCTGATGTTAAGGCAGGTTAGATGTCGTTTTTATTTCTCAGCGTTCCTATCGATGAAGATTTCAAAGTCTTTCCAACAGAGAAGAGCTCTTTTCCTATATCATTGATCTTCCAGGTCACAAAAACACTTCTCGTTTAAAGGACAGTTTTACAGGAAACTTGATGTACCCCTCTGAGATCTCTCTCTCCATCTATAGCCAATAGTTTTTTATGGCGTTTTTTAAGCAATAAACCTTGAATAATGCGTGCTCAAGCTTAATGTTTGACTCGGTATGTGGATGATATCTTTGTGATGTGGCAGAATGGCAGCACAGAACTTGATAAGTTCCCTACATATCTCAAATATCGTTATTCCAGTATATCTTTCTTTTAGAAAAAGAGAGTCATTTCAGTTTGCCGTTTCTGGACTTCCTGGTTAAGAAAAGTGAGAATGGTTGCTTTCAACATTCGGCCTACAGCAATCCGATCCATATCAATAGGCATCTTTATACTGAGCCTAGCAGATCCAAGCTGTCGTTTCTCATTCTCACAAATTAACCGACATCCATTCTAAGGATCATGAACGTATTACTATGAGAGAGGCGCTTAGAAGCAAATGGCTATAAGGGCTATGTCATTGATAAAGCGATACACCACTAAAATACTTTTTCCTTTGACGATAAACAAACGAAAGGAATTGTAATTTTACCTTTTATTAGAGGAACCACAGATAAAATTGTCAGATTGTTCACGAAACGTGATTTACGATCTGTCACATCACCATTGGTAAGGCTCTTGGTAACGCCAAAGACAAGATGTATTTAGAAAACCATAGCGTTTACAGTGTTTCTTGTAGAGTTTGTTAAAAACCACACATTGACCAAACTAGCAGATGTATCTCAGATAGGGATAAAGAGCACCAACTTTGCATTAAAAACAAGCAGAAAACGTTTTCTCTGTACAAGTACCACATTGTGACAGGTCATATCATTGATTTCCCAGCCTGTTGACAAACTGCACTAAGAGGAAAACTTACAACCAGAGTTATACGTGAAACTGTCGAAATAAAGAAGCAAGTTAAGCTTATCAAAAACGGTGATACCATGAATTTACCCGCACTGTGGACACACATCTTCAGTAGACTGCTTTATAATATACAGAGAGCGAAACGTATTAGATTCCTCATAACTTACCGTACTGTGTCGTTCCACTATCTCCTGATTCGTCATGGAAGCTTATTAGCTTAGTTCATGGGCAATCTATCCTGATCCTTCACTCGCATGCGCTTGTGAGACGGAGTCAGTTCTCCAGGGGATAGCTGCCGTTAGACCCCAGACCCAGGGACCCTCGACAGTGTCATCCCCGCATTGAAGAATTAATAATAGAATTCATCTAATAAAAGTAACATTTGAAATGTATATCGTAATAACTGCAATGGGGGGCATGCAATAACAGAATAGATTAAATATAGGTAGACTCGAGTTAATTTCATTTCATCAACTCCAACTTAACATCTAGAGGTTTTAACTTACTGATCGCAAGTTCCTTGTACGTGGTCATTGAGGTTCGTCTACCCACTGCCCTCGATGGCGATGTGACATAAAGATGAAATATAGGTAGACTGAAGGTAATTTCGTTTCATCAAATCTAACTTAACATCTTTATAGGTTTCAACTTACTGGCCGCAAGTTAATTGGTACGGGGTCATTGAGCTTCGTCTACCCACTACCCTCGATGGCGGTGGGACAGAATAGATGAAATATAGGTAGGCCTAAACTAATTTCATTTCATCAACTCCAACTTGACATCCTCAATGGTTTTAACTTACTGACCGCAAGTTCCTTGGTACGGGATCATTGAGCTTCGTCTACCCACTACCCTCGATGGCGATGGGACAGAATAGATGAAATATAGGTAGGCCTAAGCTAATTTCATTTCATCAACTCCAACTTGACATCCTTAATGGTTTTAACTTACTGACCGCAAGTTCCTTGGTACGGGATCATTGAGCTTCGCCTACCCACTACCCTCGATGGCGATGGGACAGAATGGATGAAATATAGGTAGACCTAAGCTAATTTCATTTCATCAACTCCAACTTGACATCCTCAATGGTTTTAATTTACTGACCGCAAGTTCCTTGGTACGGGGTCATTAAGGTTCGTCTACCCACTACCCTCGATGGCGATGAAACCGAATAAATTAAATATAGGGAACTCAAGGTCATTTCGTTTCATCAACTCCAACTGGACATCTAGAGGTTTTAACTTACTGACCGCAAGTTCCTTGGTACGGGGTCATTAAGGTTCGTCTACCCACTACCCTCGATGGCGATGAAACCGAATAAATTAAATATAGGGAACTCAAGGTCATTTCGTTTCATCAACTCCAACTGGACATCTAGAGGTTTTAACTTACTGACCGCAAGTTCCTTGGTACGGGGTCATTAAGGTTCGTCTACCCACTACCCTCGATGGCGATGAAACCGAATAAATTAAATATAGGGAACTCAAGGTCATTTCGTTTCATCAACTCCAACTGGACATCTAGAGGTTTTAACTTACTGACCGCAAGTTCCTTGGTACGGGGTCATTAAGGTTCGTCTACCCACTACCCTCGATGGCGATGAAACCGAATAAATTAAATATAGGGAACTCAAGGTCATTTCGTTTCATCAACTCCAACTGGACATCTAGAGGTTTTAACTTACTGACCGCAAGTTCCTTGGTACGGGGTCATTAAGGTTCGTCTACCCACTACCCTCGATGGCGATGAAACCGAATAAATTAAATATAGGGAACTCAAGGTCATTTCGTTTCATCAACTCCAACTGGACATCTAGAGGTTTTAACTTACTGACCGCAAGTTTTTTGGTGCTGGAAGTGTCGTTGACGAAGTTTTTCCGAACTAAACCTACTATCTACAGAGATGCGTTACACTTTGACTCTAGTTCCCGGTAACGATTACCTAGTATGCTAAAGCTGGGTCAATTCTTTACAAACTAAGCCAGTGAAATAAGCCTTCTTACTGTATTTAGCATCGACCAATGAGGTAAGTTGGGATTAAACTTAATAAACCGAAAACTGTTTAATAAATTCATGATAACTTTACGGCTGCCTTTTTATACCATTGGCATTGTGAGGGAGAGACGAGGTACAGCCGGCTAATTTGGCAGTACGATCGAACCAGGATTCGGTCGCGTTTAATTCGTATTGTAAATAAATACCTATATCTATTATAACTGCCAATACCGTCCCCATTATACTCACCACACCCAAGGTCAGAGATCACGTGAAGCAAGAACGAAATTCTGTGTTATGCCTTAAGCCTTGTCCGCGCTATTAGACAAAGTCAAGCGATTTTCTACAGACATGTCTAAAATATGTCTCTAGACATGACTATAGACAATGTATCTAGACATTTCAGAGACTTTATTGCGCGTACACACTTGTTGGTTAGTTGCTAGACATGGCTGACCTTGTTGGGATCCCTGCTTGCGCTGGTATAACTTTTAATAAGCAAAATAGGCGGAAAAGAGTTGATGGAGGCGTGAAATTTTCGCTTAGGGATCTCGTTTCGGTTGCAATTAACTTTCAACACATAAATCGAAAGACTCGATGGGGTTCGCAAACTTTACCCGTTTGACCCCAAGCGATTTTGAAGAATTACTACGGCTTTTAAGCTGAAATATTGAGAAAAGATAGAGCTCACTTAGAGAAATTATTCTACCATACATCCATTTTTTCCACATCCCCCACGGTCATTTCACATTTTTCTGTCCACTTCTTTCTTTGTTTACTGCGATTTTATAATCGAGATTTGTAACTTCCCATACACAAATTGCACAATGAAAATCAACATTTTCAGTAGGCCTCATATTTAATTAATAACAACAATGGGAAGGTCACTTGAACGAATTAAACAAAAGCAATTGAATGATAGTTATTCCTCACGGCTCATTGATAATAACTGGCAACACGTCCATACTTCGAAGTAAGAATACTTCGAAAACTATTCCAATAAATTATACATTCACAATTATTGTCAATCTCATTAAAAATAGATTTAACCTATATCTAACATTACAATTATATTGCAAACATCATTGCTTATACATGCACTTCAGGTTACTCTTTTTTATAGGATTAATATTAACTGTGAATTTATAATTTTATTTCAATAACGTTTCTTTCAATATTGCAATTTTCTTGAATTTTGCGGACCATTACGTTCGGTGAAATTTAATTACTCACTTTAACTTTAGTTTACGACTATCCAAACTTTAAATGTTGTAAATTTGTTAAAACTTACTGAGACAGAACGTTTTCGATCACTATGTGGCGATCTTCATCAGTGTCTTCTGCTTGGAGTTGTTAAATTAAGTGGTGACGGTTTTAAAGGCATGTTTTGTTTTGTGTTTTTGTGTGTTTGTAAATTTCATATTGTTCTAGTGTGTTGCGATCTGGTTCTTTTTTGTTGATGCGTAGGATTTCTAGGTTATGGTAAATGTCTGTCTCTTTGTGTCCTGTTTCTTTCATGTGATTGTAAATTGCAGAGTTGGTGTTCTGTTTGTGTTCCTCGACTCTTTGTTTAAAGCTGCGACCTGTTTGCCCAGTGTAGAATTTGTTGCATTCGTCGCAGTTCAGTTTGTATATCCCTGGTGCTTGTAGTTTGTCTTTGTTGTTGGATATACAAAATTTAAAGTTCGGATAGTCATAAACTAAACAGTGTGTGATTAATTGCAATTTTGTTACATAAATTAACTTCAAGAAGACATTGTTTTCTGTGATTTGATAGAAACCTAATGCTAATTTTTAGTTACTTATGAGTCTTTATTGTAGTAAAAGGATATACTCTTGACAGTTAGCTGTTATCCCTAATAAAACTTTTTGTAACAATGTTTTGTAAAAACCATTCATTTGTAACAATATCCATACTTGATATACCATTTATTCCTGTTTTTGTTTAATTTTTATTTTTGAGGTTTTTGTAATTTTAGAGTGTTTTAATAAACGTATACGTATTTTCTGATCTCTATATAACGGCAATTATTGTCACTCATTGGTTGTTTTCATTTATAATGTTAGGCTATCGTTCTTTATTTGAATTTATGTTAATAACCTATACTTTTACTCTACATTTTAGAGAATCTACGAAGATTTCAAAAACCCTATACTTATTTGCATAAACACTGTTATAGATTTTCTACAGTAATTTAATAGTAGGAACCGTTTTTTTTGGGGGTATTTACTTTGTTTTTTAGTTTGCGTTTAACCTACTCTCTGTATGCGCCGACGAAATCCTTCTCCGCATACGAGTACCATGGCTTTTGGCAACCGCATGGCAATTTCTGTTTGATTGTGTGAAGTGTTAATCAATGTAACACAGCTTAACACTGGATTACGTAGAAGTGGCGCAGTGTTGAAACCTTGGACAAACTCAATAAAACAGTTTATTGAAGGGTCGAAGGGGAGCGGGTGGAAACAGCTTGTTTCCTCGTGTAGGGTGGTTTCAATGGGTCAGTGGGGGATGGTGTCAGCCTTGCACCCCTTCCATTGACCAATGTATTTATTGGAAATATTTTCCCTTCTGCCGAAATCATTTATCCGCCGTTTAACCCATTCCCCCAACAGCGTTGGAATAACCCGGGCGTGCTTTCGTAAAAAGTTCAAATCATTTTACGCTTTCTGAGTGTTTTGTAATCCTCAACAAATACTCGCTTTAACCGAAACGTTGACAACTCATTGTTTTATTATTTTTAACAAATAACAAATGAGTATAATTTATTTCTAAATGATTTTAAAATTATATCATTCGACTTGAAACATTAAGTTACCTTTTAAAGCTATATACAAATTTAAAAAAAAAAAAAACACTTTTGACGAAATTACACACTTGGAAAGGTTTTAAATTGTTTGAACCAACAAAACGAATTTTTCATATTTTTCTGGCTATCATACTTTTTATAGTTTTTTGAGACTGATAGATCAATGTTTTCTTTCTAGGTAGATTGTACTCCTTCACGTAGGCCTATTTATCAATATAGGCCTACATGGAGAAAAATCTTCCTCAAAATAGCCATTAATACATATGAAATTATTTTAACTTTAATCCAAACCAATTTAACAAATTTATATATTCCTTCACATAATAATAAATATTAAAAATGTTTTTAGTATTCATTTTTTTAATAAAGCAAAAACTCAAATTTATGGTTAGTTATAAAGGTAAAATATTTACATATTAACTAAACTAATTAAAAATTGAACCAAATTAGATAAAACTACAAATTTATAGTTATATGTTTCATTAGTTTATACATTTATGAGATCTAACACAGCCGCACAGCCCGCACAACACAATTTTTCTTGTTCCCTTTGTTTAATCTATACAACTCCGTTTATACTTGCGATGGACTAACTGAGTAATTGTATTAAATTTATTTTTAATATAGAGAACTCATCTTTACATCTAAATTTTGAAACTGTTTTTCTAGAAATATCCAAGCACAGAATATATGCCATATTACTAGAACAAGACAGTTGTACATAGTTGTGACTTTAAAATCTTTATTTGCTTTTATAGACTATAGTCATTATTTTCAGTTAGTTTTCTACAATGGTTTCGTATATGTGAAGAATATTTAAATTAGTCTGGTTGTTTGTGTATGTGTGTTGGGTGTTTTGTACATTTGATGTGTATATGGTTTTCAGATTTACGTTTTTTAAGTGTCGTTGATGTGTTCTTTCTATCTCGTGCTAAATGATCTACCGATTTAGCCAATGTAGAAGCTGGGGAAGTCATTACATGTATTTACTGGGTAGATTGTGTTTGTATGTTTGTTGTTGAAAGGGTTGTTTGGGATTTTTAAGTGTGTTCGTTTTTCTGTATGATATTTTGGAATTGAGACTTCTGAAGCTGGGAGTAATTTCACGTGTGTTGAGGTAGGCGATGGAGGTGTATTTATGGTTTGTTTTGGTACTTGAAAGTGTGGTTGTTAAAGGTATTGTGTGTTCATTTTTCTTGAGTATATTTTCTATAAGTGTATAAATTTGTGATATATTTGAAGTAATTTTGTATTGTAATGATTTTGATGAGTGCCAGTATTTCTTGTGTTTTTTCTTGCGAAAGATGGGGAAACCCTCCCGGTGTTCCCAATATAGTTATGTACATCCCAATCCGTCTGATTTGAAGACAATAATAATTTCAACTCCAACAAAAATTGTTTTTAACTAAAAATTGAGGATTGTGAACTATAAAATAACTAACAAGCAAAATAAACAATCACAGCTTTTATTTTATGAAGTATTCTACCACATATAAAAATATTATACAGAATAAATATGTATAAAACTAATTGATTTTTTTTCTTGCTTGAGAAACCTGTTTAGAACGAGCATCGTCGGATTATAATGAACGAATTTTCCTCATGAGCGTGCTTTCTTAGATGGTCTACCCATATTGGTATATATCTTTGTATAACTCGAATGAAATGAGCCAAAATTAATACACTGAAAATACGATTTATTTACCATAATCAAGATATTCAAATAATCCTTCGATGAAAACTTTATTACTTCACTAAATGTCAAGAAATATATTTATTAAAATTATATAAAAATCGGCGGAAACTTGCTTTAATTAACGGTGATCCATCCAAATACCATCCACGCTGAATATTGCAAACCTCTACATTCTACGTCAAGTTTCACGAATATTAGGATAAAGCTTTAAACTCTCCGTAGAGGAGATTCAGTTTTTAAAAAAATAACTGGTACACCAGTAGGGTAACACTAAAATCGGGAAATGGTAAAATACGCAAGAAGCTATAGGCCTATACATTATATACAATAGCAAATGAACGTATTTGTACAGTATTTCCCCAGTGCTACATCAACTGAACATTTCAAAAACTCGATACCTGTTTATATGCATCTGACATTAGGTTCAAAAATTTAAGTTGTTTACGGATAGTGTTTATAAAATGTAAGCAATTTTGATTTTTTTTTAACCAAGTACAGTCCTTTTAGATTAAATTACTTCTACTGGTATTGTCCTTGTTACTATACGCATATATATATATATATATATATATATATATATATATATATATATATATGATGGATAGTTATTATCTGGGTTAGTTATTGGTTCGCTCTTCAGCTGTTGTTGGGTTCACCTCGTCAGTTCTAGATGAAATTCTAGCGAAACGTCGGTACTGCGATTTTATGCACTACAGAATGAACGGATGTACTCAAGATAATAACTATTCATCATATTTTTCCATCCGTGAAGGAATACGTATCAGCATATATATATATATATATATATATATATATATATATATATATATAATTAATAAATTAAAAATATTTCAAAAACAAGAATACTTTTAATGAATATATTTATTCAAAGCTTTTCGCCGATAAAATAGTACCAGCATCTTCATGAAAATAATTATCTAATAAAATATTTTTACAAAATTAAATCATATGTGCTACAAACGACCATATGTTTATAAGTATTGCACTTTATGTAAATTTTGATTATAACATCAATGACCTTATAAATAGTTTGGTGCCTTGATCTCACTTGAATTTGTTCATCAATTAATTTGTCTTTAATTTTATGCTTATAAATTTCCAATGTTTCAAATAAATTCATTTTTAAACCTTTATTTAATTCTTTTATTAATTTCATATTTTCTATTTCCGGAAACTCGTGTCCATTATTAATACAATGCTTAGCTAAATATGATTTGTATATCTTTGGTTTGATATATGCATTTAAATGTTCTTTGTATCTTTCTTTTAATTTCTTTTTTGTTTGTCCTACATATAATTTATTACAAGTTTGACATTTTATATTATATACTCCATTTCTTTCGTGCATATTATTTCGATTTTTGTTATTGTTTATTAAATTTTTAATTTTATTATCAATTTGTATATGTAATTTTTATATGTAATTTGTAAATTTTATATATATATAAAAGAAACTAAATGTACGTACTTCACATAAATGTACATACAAATTATGTGTGTGTGTTTTCACATAAGGTAAAATTATTGCACTTAGTAGTGGATATAGTTATATATAGTAGTATATATATATATATATATATATATATATAGTTATATAGCATCGTGTATGTGTATAGTATGAACTAATCGTGTTTGCAAATAATGATAATGCTTCCACACGATAATTTGTTTTATTTTCAATTAACTGTCATGGTTTATATCATTTCAAATCACATGTTTCTTCTTTAGAAAGAATATTTGAATAACATATTTAAAAAGGTAAAAAGTAATATTTTTTAGGAGGAATATTTGAATAACATATTTAAAAAGGAAAAAACTAAGTTGAATAGTATTTGGCAAAATATTACATTGATCTCTTTGTCTGCTTTATTTCAAAGTGTAAGTTTCTTATTTGTTTTGGAGTTTATAACGTTTAATTTACCAAGCCTTAATTGATAAGGAATCAGGTCTTTTTTTAAGCCACTTTACTTTCAAACCAATGAGGATCCAAAAGTCTTCTTCAGTACGATTTGGAAGGAATTTTAGTTAGGTCAGGTTCGGTTAGTTAACATTAGGTTATGTGACGTCATCCAGTATGATAAAACTGGAGAGTGATGCTCTAATAGCCATAGGATATTTTAACACATTAATAGTTCAATTTTCTGTAATTTATATAATAAAAGTAATTAATAATGAAATAATTGTTTACAGAAAACACCCAAAATTTATTTATTCTAAAGCCCAAACGCGGCGTTATTTATCTGTTGGTAGAGTTTCTCTGACTTAATTACCACGTTCGACGAAGTAGAGTAATCTATTCCACTGGTCTGGGGTTACGTAAGATAATCACTCCTCGTAAGACAAGGGTCGCCACTTTGCAGACCAAGACGTTCTAAATTTAAACAAACACCTCATCCTTCAGTAGTAACCGACGATAAATAAACAACTCCCTAACCTTTGGATCTTACTCGAAAAAGTAAAGACCCTCCTCCTCCCTTCTTTGACGTCTAATTAAGACAAGACCTGCTTCTAAGACAGTTAAATTAGTCCACAGCCCTTGTAGCGTATTGTACATGTTTGACCAGCTTGATCGAACCCATGGCCTGTCAACACAGCACATTGAGTACAATTTGTATCAGACGTTGCTCTTTGTAAACGACTTACATTAACTGATATTAAATGTTTAACTGCCCAGACTTTGTCTTTCAATTTAATAAATAATTAGTTCAATTAGTAAGCAAACAATCACTTTCTCCCTTTTCCTTAATGTCAATAATAAATTTAAAATATTTAAAAAAATATTTTTCACTATTATTAAATTTATTATTATTAATAATAAAAATAATAATATTATTATTAATTTAGCTGTTAGCTGTGGCGGTGATGGTTGTGTGGTGGTGTTGGTGTCGTCGTCGTCATTTTCTTTGTTTTTTTGTGTTGCTATTGTTTTATATTCATACAAGAAACTAAAACATAAAAAGTAATCTTTGAGAAAAACATATTTACTTATTACATTTTGGGAAACGAAATACGACTTGCAAAACGTGCAAGAATTATTTTGCCTCATCTTAATCTTAATTATAAAAGGTGTTTGATATTTTTGTTTTAAAATATTCACATTAAGAAATTACAACTATTACACCGTAATAGCTTATTCGATAATAAATTTCCATATATCTAAAAGGATATTGTTATATAAACTATTGTTCTTATTAATTATGTCAAATACATATGTAGTTATTTTCAAGATGTGTAATGGAAATTTTGCCGTCAATTTGAAACCAGGTGCTCAAACATCTTTTCATCTAGAACAGCGGTTCTCAACCTGGGGGGCGCGCCCCCCTGGGGGGCGTGGAATAATTCCAGGGGAGGCGTCAATAAATTTTTAAAAAAATTGATTTTCATGTTGGACACAAACACACAATCATTGAAATTTCTTTATAGCTTAATAGAGCTATAAAGCTCTATTTCTTTACTCAATAAAATGTAAGTGAGCGTCTGTCCAGGAGTAAGAAACTAGCTGTGAAGGCCGTTGAAGCTGCTTACAAAATTGCCTTGTTGATAGCTAAAGACAAGAAACCCCACACAATCGGTGAGTCAATCATAAAACCTTGTTTGCTTACTGCTTGTAGTACTGTGCTCGGCGAAGACAGCTACAATAAAGTTGCCAAAATTTCTTTATCTAACGATACAGTCAAACGTAGAATTGATGACATGGCTATTGATTTGAAAAATCAACTGGTGCAAAAGCTAAAAAACTCCCCATTCTTTGCGTTGCAGTGCGATGAAACAACAGACATTTCAAAACAAGTGCAGTTGTTGTTTTACTCTAGATATATAGATGAAAAGAAGTTCCTTGAAGAAATACTGTTTTCAAAAAATCTTTAAACAACAACTAAAGCAGTCGATATACTTTCTTCTCTTCAAACATTTTTAGAAGCTAATGAACTTCCCTGGGAGAGTTATTGGAATATGTACTGATGGAGCTC
>JBAIZL010000010.1:32509149-32526649 GCA_036971475.1 Prosapia bicincta | reverse complement strand
GAGAGAGAGGGGGGAGATAGATGTGTGTGTGTGTGTGTGCGTGTGCGTGTACGTGTGTGTGTGCGTGCGTGCGTGTGTGTGGGTGTGTGTGGGTGTGTGTGTGTGAGTGTGTGTGTGTGTGTGTGTGTGTGTGTGTGTGTGTGTGTGTGTGTGTGTGTGTGTGTGTGTGTGTGTGTGTGTGTGTGTGTGTGTGTGTGTGTGTATTCACATATTTTACCTAAATACATTCTAAACAAGGAATAAGCAGCATTTAAAAACATTTTTTAAATAATAAGGTCAACAACAAAAATTTTATTTTAGTTACTTTTTATTAAATAATTACAATTATTATAAATATGTATATACATATGACAGAATCACAAACGTTAGTGACAAAATAGATAGTTAAATTAATTATTATAATTCATTAATTAAATTGATTTAATGAAATAATGTTTGTAAAAACTATACGAACATCAAATGTAATCCAATACAAGTTTAAAATAATGTATTTGAACTTGAATGGATGTATAAACATTTTTTTATTAACGATTGAAAAACTTAAAAAAATACATCTATACTATTATATAAAAATCTAATGGCCTCTGTGTGAGAGTGTGTGTGTGTTTGTGGTCCCTCTTCCTGAGGTCCCTCAGTTCTTCATTCAACACATGCTTGTATACTAACATGTAATCATAGGAAATGAATCTGGTTCTACATCTGTCAATATAGATCACCTTCAGTCAACACATGCTTCTTTACTAACATGTACTCATAGGAATTGAATCTGGTTAGACATCTGTCAATATAGATCACCTTCAGTGAACACATGCTACTTTACTAACATGTACTCATAAGAATTGAATCTGGTTAGACATCTGTCAATATAGATCACCTTCAGTCAACACATGCTTCTTTAATAACATGTACTCATAGGAATTGAATCTGGTTAGACATCTGTCAATATAGACCACCTTCAGTCAACACAAGCTTCTTTACTAACATGTACTCATAGGAATTGAATCTGGTTAAACTTCTGTCAATATAGATCACCTTCAGTAAACACATGCTTCTTTACTAACATGTACTCATAGGAATTGAATCTGGTTAGACATCTGTCAATATAGATCACCTTCAGTGAACATATGCTTCTTTACTAACATGTACTCATAAGAATTGAATCTGGTTAAACATCTGTCAATATAGATCACCTTCAGTCAACACATGCTTCTTTAATAACATGTACTCATAGGAATTGAATCTGGTTTAACTTCTGTCAATATAGATCACCTTCAGTAAACACATGCTTCTTTACTAACATGTACTCATAGGAATTGAATCTGGTTAGACATCTGTCAATATAGATCACCTTCAGTCAACACATGCTTCTTTACTAACATCTATTCATAGGAATTGAAAATCTGGTTAGACAATTATCAATATAGATGATCTTCAGTCAACATATGCTTCCTTACTAACACGTAGTCATAAGAAATGAACCTGGTTAGACATCTGTCGATATAGATCACCTTCAGTTAACACATGCTTCTTTACTAACATGTACTCATAGGAATTGAATCTGGTTAGACATCTGTCATTATAGATCACCTTCAGTCAACGCATGCATCTTTACTAACATGTACTGATAGGAATTGAATATGGTTAGACATCTGTCAATACAGATCACCTTCAGTCAACACATGCTTCTTTACTAACATGTACTCATAGGAATTGAATCTGGTTAGACATCTGTCAATATAGATGATCTTCAGTCAACATATGCTTCCTTACTAACACGTAGTCATACGAAATGAACCTGGTTAGACATCTGTCAATATAGATCACCTTCAGTTAACACATGCTTCTTTACTAACATGTACTGATAGGAATTGAATCTGGTTAGACATCTGTCAATATAGATCACCTTCAGTCAACACATGCTTCTTTACTAACATCTATTCATAGGAATTGAAAATCTGGTTAGACAATTATCAATATAGATGATCTTCAGTCAGCATATGCTTCCTTACTAACACGTAGTCATACGAAATGAACCTGGTTAGACATCTGTCAATATAGATCACTTTCAGTTAACACATGCTTCTTTACTAACATGTACTCATAGGAATTGAATTTGGTTAGACATCTGTCAATATAGATCACCTTCAGTCAACACATGCTTCTTTACTATCATGTACTGATAGGAATTTAATCTGGTTAGACATCTGTCAATATAGATCACCTTCAGTCAACACATGCTTCTTTACTAACATCTATTCATAGGAATTGAAAATCTGGTTAGACAATTATCAATATAGATGATCTTCAGTCAGCATATGCTTCCTTACTAACACGTAGTCATACGAAATGAACCTGGTTAGACATCTGTCAATATAGATCACTTTCAGTTAACACATGCTTCTTTACTAACATGTACTCATAGGAATTGAATTTGGTTAGACATCTGTCAATATAGATCACCTTCAGTCAACAAATGCTTCTTTACTAACATGTACTGATAGGAATTTAATCTGGTTAGACATCTGTCAATATAGATCACCTTCAGTTAACACATGCTTCTTTACTAACATGTACTGACAGGAATTGAATCTGGTTAGACATCTGTCAATATGGATCACCTTCAGTTACCACATGCTTCTTTACTAACATGTACTGACAGGAATTTAATCTGGTTAGACATCTGTCATTATAGATCACCTTCAGTTAACACATGCTTCTTTACTAACATGTACTGACAGGAATTGAATCTGGTTAGACATCTGTCAATATGGATCACCTTCAGTTAACACATGCTTCTTTACTAACATCTATTCATAGGAATTGAAAATCTGGTTAGACAATTATCAATATAGATGATCTTCAGTCAGCATATGCTTCCTTACTAACACGTAGTCATACGAAATGAACCTGGTTAGACATCTGTCAATATAGATCACCTTCAGTCAACACATGTTTCTTAACTAACATGTACTCATAGGAATTAAATCTGGATAGACATCTGTCATTATAGATCACCTTCAGTCAACGCATGCATCTTTACTAACATGTACTGATAGGAATTGAATATGGTTAGACATCTGTCAATACAGATCACCTTCAGTCAACACATGCTTCTTTACTAACATGTACTCATAGGAATTGAATCTGGTTAGACATCTGTCAATATAGATGCCCTCAGTCAACACATGTTTCTTTACTAACATCTATTCATAGGAATTGAAAATCTGGTTAGACAATTATCAATATAGATGATCTTCAGTCAACATATGCTTCCTTACTAACACGAAGTCATACGAAATGAACCTGGTTAGACATCTGTCGATATAGATCACCTTCAGTTAACACATGCTTCTTTACTAACATGTACTCATAGGAATTGAATCTGGTTAGACATCTGTCAATATAGATCACCTTCAGTCAACACATGCTTCTTTACTAACATGTACTGATAGGAATTTAATCTGGTTAGACATCTGTCAATATAGATCACCTTCAGTCAACACATGCTTCTTTACTAACATCTATTCATAGGAATTGAAAATCTGGTTAGACAATTATCAATATAGATGATCTTCAGTCAGCATATGCTTCCTTACTAACACGTAGTCATACGAAATGAACCTGGTTAGACATCTGTATATATAGATCACCTTCAGTTAACACATGCTTCTTTACTAACATGTACTGATAGGAATTGAATCTGGTTAGACATCTGTCAATATAGATCACCTTCAGTCAACACATGCTTCTTTACTAACATCTATTCATAGGAATTGAAAATCTGGTTAGACAATTATCAATATAGATGATCTTCAGTCAGCATATGCTTCCTTACTAACACGTAGTCATACGAAATGAACCTGGTTAGACATCTGTCAATATAGATCACATTCAGTTAACACATGCTTCTTTACTAACATGTACTCATAGGAATTGAATCTGGTTAGACATCTGTCAATATAGATCACCTTCAGTCAACACATGCTTCTTTACTAACATGTACTGATAGGAATTGAATCTGGTTAGACATCTGTCAATATAGATCACCTTCAGTCAACACATACTTCTTTACTAACATGTACTCATAGGAATTGAACCTGGTTAGACATCTGTCAATATAGATCACCTTCAGTCAACACATGCTTCTATACTAACATGTACTCATAGGAATTGAATCTGGTTAGACATCTGTCAATATAGATCACCTTCAGTTAACACATGCTTCTTTACTAATATCTATTCATAGGAATTGAAAATCTGGTTAGACAATTATCAGTATGGCAGATCTTCAGTCAGCATATGCTTCCTTACTAACACGTAGTAATACGAAATGAACCTGGTTAGACATCTGTCAATATAGATTACTTTCAGTTAACACATGCTTCTTTACTAACATGTACTCATAGGAATTGAATCTGGTTAGACATCTGTCAATATAGATCACCTTCAGTCAACACATGCTTCTTTACTAACATGTACTTATAGGAATTGAATCTGGTTAGACATCTGTCAATATAGATCACCTTCAGTCAACACACGCTTCTTTACTAACATGTACTCATAGAAATTGAACCTGGTTAGACATCTGCCAATATAGATCACCTTCAGTCAACACATGCTTCTTTACTAACATGTACTCATAGGAATTGATTCTGGTTGGACATCTGTCAATATAGATCACCTTCAGTCACCACATGCTTCTTTACTAACATGTACTTATAGGAATTGAACCTGGTTAGACATCTGTCAATATAGATCACCTTCAGTCAACACATGCTTCTTTACTAACATCTATTCGTAGGAATTGAAAATCTGGTTAGACAATTATCAATATAGATGATCTTCAGTCAGCATATGCTTCCTTACTAACACGTAGTCATACGAAATGAACCTGGTTAGACATCTGTTAATATAGATCACTTTCAGTTAACACATGCTTCTTTACTAACATGTACTCATAGGAATTGAATCTGGTTAGACATCTGTCAATATAGATCACCTTCAGTCAACACATGCTTCTTTACTAACATGTACTCATAGGAATTGAACCTGGTTAGACGTCTGTCAATATAGATCACCTTCAGTCAACACATGCTTCTTTACTAACATGTACTCATAGGAATTGAATTTGGTTAGACATCTGTCAATATAGATCACCATCAGTCAACACATGCTTCTTTACTAACATGTACTAATAGGAATTGAATCTGGTTAGACATCTGTCAATATAAATCACCTTCAGTCAACACATGCTTCTTTACTAACATGTACTCATAGGAATTGAATCTGGTTAGACAACTGTCAATATAGATCACCTTCAGTCAACACATGCTTCTTTACTAACATGTACTGATAGGAATTGAATCTGATTAGACATCTGTCAATATAGATCATCTTCAGTTAACACACGCTTCTTTACTAACATCTATTCATAGGAATTGAAAATCTGGTTATACCATTATCAATATAGATGATCTTCAGTCAGCATATGCTTCCTTACTAACACGTAGTCATACGAAATGAACCTGGTTAGACATCTGTCAATATAGATCACCTTCAGTTAACACATGCTTCTTTACTAACATGTACTCATAGGAATTGAATCTGGTTAGACATCTGTCTTTATAGATCACCTTCAGTCAACACATGCTTCTTTACTAACATGTACTGATAGGAATTGAATCTGGTTAGACATCTGTCTTTATAGATCACCTTCAGTCAACACATGCTTCTTTACTAACATGTACTCATAGGAATTGAATCTGGTTAGACATCTGTCTTTATAGATCACCTTTAGTCAACACATGCTTCTTTACTAACATGTACTAATAGGAATTGAACCTGCTTAAACATTTGTCAATATAGATCACCTTCAGTCAACACATGCTTCTTTACTAACATGTACTGATAGGAATTGAATCTGGTTAGACATCTGTCAATATAGATCACCTTCAGTTAACACAGGCATCTTTACTAACATGTACTGATAGGAATTTAATCTGGTTAGACATCTGTCATTATAGATCACCTTCAGTTAACACATGCTTCTTTACTAACATGCACTGACAGGAATTGAATCTGGTTAGACATCTGTCAATATAGATCACCTTCAGTTAACACATGCTTCTTTACTAACATCTATTCGTAGGAATTGAAAATCTGGTTAGACAATTATCAATATAGATGATCTTCAGTCAGCATATGCTTCCTTACTAACACGTAGGCATACGAAATGAACCTGGTTAGACATCTGTTAATATAGATCACTTTCATTTAACACATGCTTCGTTACTAACATGTACTCATAGGAATTGAATCTGGTTAGACATCTGTCAATATAGATCACCTTCAGTCAACACATGCTTCTTTACTAACATGTACTGACAGGAATTGAATCTGGTTAGACATCTGTCAATATAGATCACCTTCAGTTAACACATGCTTCTTTACTAACATCTATTCATAGGAATTGAAAATCTGGTTAGACAATTATCAATATAGATGATCTTCAGTCAGCATATGCTTCCTTACTAACACGTAGTAATACGAAATGAACCTGGTTAGACATCTGTCAATATAGATTACTTTCAGTTAACACATGTTTCTTTACTAACATGTACTCATAGGAATTGAATCTGGTTAGACATCTGTCAATATAGATCACCTTCAGTCAACACATGCTTCTTTACTAACATGTACTTATAGGAATTGAATCTGGTTAGACATCTGTCAATATAGATCACCTTCAGTCCACACACGCTTCTTTACTAACATGTACTCATAGAAATTGAACCTGGTTAGACATCTGCCAATATAGATCACCTTCAGTCAACACATGCTTCTTTACTAACATGTACTCATAGGAATTGATTCTGGTTAGACATCTGTCAATATAGATCACCTTCAGTCACCACATGCTTCTTTACTAACATGTACTTATGGGAATTGAACCTGGTTAGACATCTGTCAATATAGATCACCTTCAGTCAACACATGCTTCTTTACTAACATCTATTCGTAGGAATTGAAAATCTGGTTAGACAATTATCAATATAGATGATCTTCAGTCAGCATATGCTTCCTTACTAACACGTAGTCATACGAAATGAACCTGGTTAGACATCTGTTAATATAGATCACTTTCAGTTAACACGTGCTTCTTTACTAACATGTACTCATAGGAATTGAATCTGGTTAGACATCTGTCAATATAGATCACCTTCAGTCAACACATGCTTCTTTACTAACATGTACTCATAGGAATTGAACCTGGTTAGACGTCTGTCAATATAGATCACCTTCAGTCAACACATGCTTCTTTACTAACATGTACTCATAGGAATTGAATTTGGTTAGACATCTGTCAATATAGATCACCATCAGTCAACACATGCTTCTTTACTAACATGTACTAATAGGAATTGAATCTGGTTAGACATCTGTCAATATAGATCACCTTCAGTCAACACATGCTTCTTTACTAACATGTACTCATAGGAATTGAATCTGGTTAGACAACTGTCAATATAGATCACCTTCAGTCAACACATGCTTCTTTACTAACATGTACTGATAGGAATTGAATCTGATTAGACATCTGTCAATATAGATCATCTTCAGTTAACACACGCTTCTTTACTAACATCTATTCATAGGAATTGAAAATCTGGTTATACCATTATCAATATAGATGATCTTCAGTCAGCATATGCTTCCTTACTAACACGTAGTCATACGAAATGAACCTGGTTAGACATCTGTCAATATAGATCACCTTCAGTTAACACATGCTTCTTTACTAACATGTACTCATAGGAATTGAATCTGGTTAGACATCTGTCTTTATAGATCACCTTCAGTCAACACATGCTTCTTTACTAACATGTACTGATAGGAATTGAATCTGGTTAGACATCTGTCTTTATAGATCACCTTCAGTCAACACATGCTTCTTTACTAACATGTACTCATAGGAATTGAATCTGGTTAGACATCTGTCAATATAGATCACCTTCAGTCAACACATGCTTCTTTACTAACATGTACTTATAGGAATTGAATCTGGTTAGACATCTGTCAATATAGATCACCTTCAGTCAACACACGCTTCTTTACTAACATGTACTCATAGAAATTGAACCTGGTTAGACATCTGCCAATATAGATCACCTTCAGTCAACACATGCTTCTTTACTAACATGTACTCATAGGAATTGATTCTGGTTGGACATCTGTCAATATAGATCACCTTCAGTCACCACATGCTTCTTTACTAACATGTACTGACAGGAATATAATCTGGTTAGACATCTGTCAATATAGATCACCTTCAGTTAACACATGCTTCTTTACTAACATCTATTCATAGGAATTGAAAATCTGGTTAGACAATTATCAATATAGATGATCTTCAGTCAGCATATGCTTCCTTACTAACACGTAGTCATACGAAATGAACCTGGTTAGACATCTGTCAATATAGATCACTTTCAGTTAACACATGCTTCTTTACTAACATTTACTTATTGGAATTGAACCTGGTTAGACATCTGTCAATATAGATCACCTTCAGTTAACACATGCTTCTTTACTAACATTTACTCATAGGAATTGAACCTGGTCAGACATCTATCAATATAGATCACCTTCAGTCAACACATGCTTTTTTACTAACACGTACTCATAGGAATTGAACCTGGTTAGACATCTGTCAATATAGATCACCTTCAGTCAACACATGCTTCTTTACTAACATGTACTGATAGGAATTGAATCTGGTTAGATATCTGTCAATATAGATCACCTTCAGTCAACACATGCTTCTTTACTAACATGTACTCATAGGAATTGAATCTGGTTAGACATCTGTCAATATAGATCACCTTCAGTCAACACATGCTTCTTTACTAACATGTACTGATAGGAATTGAATCTGATTAGACATCTGTCAATATAGATCATCTTCAGTTAACACACGCTTCTTTACTAACATCTATTCATAGGAATTGAAAATCTGGTTATAAAATTATCAATATAGATGATCTTCAGTCAGCATATGCTTCCTTACTAACACGTAGTCATACGAAATGAACCTGGTTAGACATCTGTCAATATAGATCACCTTCAGTTAACACATGCTTCTTTACTAACATGTACTCATAGGAATTGAATCTGGTTAGACATCTGTCTTTATAGATCACCTTCAGTCAACACATGCTTCTTTACTAACATGTACTGATAGGAATTGAATCTGTTTAGACATCTGTCTTTATAGATCACCTTCAGTCAACACATGCTTCTTTACTAACATGTACTCATAGGAATTGAATCTGGTTAGACATCTGTCTTTATAGATCACCTTCAGTCAACACATGCTTCTTTACTAACATGTACTAATAGGAATTGAACCTGCTTAAACATTTGTCAATATAGATCACCTTCAGTCAACACATGCTTCTTTACTAACATGTACTGATAGGAATTGAATCTGGTTAGACATCTGTCAATATAGATCACCTTCAGTTAACACATGCATCTTTACTAACATGTACTGATAGGAATTTAATCTGGTTAGACATCTGTCATTATAGATCACCTTCAGTTAACACATGCTTCTTTACTAACATGTACTGACAGGAATTGAATCTGGTTAGACATCTGTCAATATAGATCACCTTCAGTTAACACATGCTTCTTTACTAACATCTATTCATAGGAATTGAAAATCTGGTTAGACAATTATCAATATAGATGATCTTCAGTCAGCATATGCTTCCTTACTAACACGTAGTCATACGAAATGAACCTGGTTAGACATCTGTCAATATAGATCACTCTCAGTTAACACATGCTTCTTTACTAACATTTACTTATTGGAATTGAACCTGGTTAGACATCTGTCAATATAGATCACCTTCAGTTAACACATGCTTCTTTACTAACATTTACTCATAGGAATTGAACCTGGTCAGACATCTATCAATATAGATCACCTTCAGTCAACACATGCTTTTTTACTAACATGTACTCATAGGAATTGAACCTGGTTAGACATCTGTCAATATAGATCACCTTCAGTCAACACATGCTTCTTTACTAACATGTACTGATAGGAATTGAATCTGGTTAGATATCTGTCAATATAGATCACCTTCAGTCAACACATGCTTCTTTACTAACATGTACTTATAGGAATTGAACCTGGTTAGACATCTGTCAATATAGATCACCTTCAGTCAACACATGCTTCTTTACTAACATCTATTCGTAGGAATTGAAAATCTGGTTAGACAATTATCAATATAGATGATCTTCAGTCAGCATATGCTTCCTTACTAACACGTAGTCATACGAAATGAACCTGGTTAGACATCTGTTAATATAGATCACTTTCAGTTAACACATGCTTCTTTACTAACATGTACTCATAGGAATTGAATCTGGTTAGACATCTGTCAATATAGATCACCTTCAGTCAACACATGCTTCTTTACTAACATGTACTGATAGGAATTGAATCTGGTTAGACATCTGTCAATATAGATCACCTTCAGTCAACACATACTTCTTTACTAACATGTACTCATAGGAATTGAACCTGGTTAGACATCTGTCAATATAGATCACCTTCAGTCAACACATGCTTCTATACTAACATGTACTCATAGGAATTGAATCTGGTTAGACATCTGTCAATATAGATCACCTTCAGTTAACACATGCTTCTTTACTAATATCTATTCATAGGAATTGAAAATCTGGTTAGACAATTATCAATATGGCAGATCTTCAGTCAGCATATGCTTCCTTACTAACACGTAGTCATACGAAATGAACCTTTTGAGACATCTGTCAATATAGATCACCTTCAGTCAACACATGCTTCTTTACTAACATGTACTGATAGGAATTTAATCTGGTTAAACATCTGTCAATATAGATCACCTTCAGCTAACACATGCTTCTTTACTAACATGTACTGACAGGAATTGAATCTGGTTAGACATCTGTCAATATAGATCACCTTCAGTTAACACATGCTTCTTTACTAACATCTATTCATAGGAATTGAAAATCTGGTTAGACAATTATCAATATAGATGATCTTCAGTCAGCATATGCTTCCTTACTAACACGTAGTAATACGAAATGATCCTGGTTAGACATCTGTCAATATAGATTACTTTCAGTTAACACATGCTTCTTTACTAACATGTACTCATAGGAATTGAATCTGGTTAGACATCTGTCAATATAGATCACCTTCAGTCAACACATGCTTCTTTACTAACATGTACTTATAGGAATTGAATCTGGTTAGACATCTGTCAATATAGATCACCTTCAGTCAACACACGCTTCTTTACTAACATGTACTCATAGAAATTGAACCTGGTTAGACATCTGCCAATATAGATCACCTTCAGTCAACACATGCTTCTTTACTAACATGTACTCATAGGAATTGATTCTGGTTAGACATCTGTCAATATAGATCACCTTCAGTCACCACATGCTTCTTTACCAACATGTACTTATGGGAATTGAACCTGGTTAGACATCTGTCAATATAGATCACCTTCAGTCAACACATGCTTCTTTACTAACATCTATTCGTAGGAATTGAAAATCTGGTTAGACAATTATCAATATAGATGATCTTCAGTCAGCATATGCTTCCTTACTAACACGTAGTCATACGAAATGAACCTGGTTAGACATCTGTTAATATAGATCACTTTCAGTTAACACGTGCTTCTTTACTAACATGTACTCATAGGAATTGAATCTGGTTAGACATCTGTCAATATAGATCACCTTCAGTCAACACATGCTTCTTTACTAACATGTACTCATAGGAATTGAACCTGGTTAGACGTCTGTCAATATAGATCACCTTCAGTCAACACATGCTTCTTTACTAACATGTACTCATAGGAATTGAATTTGGTTAGACATCTGTCAATATAGATCACCATCAGTCAACACATGCTTCTTTACTAACATGTACTAATAGGAATTGAATCTGGTTAGACATCTGTCAATATAGATCACCTTCAGTCAACACATGATTCTTTACTAACATGTACTCATAGGAATTGAATCTGGTTAGACAACTGTCAATATAGATCACCTTCAGTCAACACATGCTTCTTTACTAACATGTACTGATAGGAATTGAATCTGATTAGACATCTGTCAATATAGATCATCTTCAGTTAACACACGCTTCTTTACTAACATCTATTCATAGGAATTGAAAATCTGGTTATACCATTATCAATATAGATGATCTTCAGTCAGCATATGCTTCCTTACTAACACGTAGTCATACGAAATGAACCTGGTTAGACATCTGTCAATATAGATCACCTTCAGTTAACACATGCTTCTTTACTAACATCTACTCATAGGAATTGAATCTGGTTAGACATCTGTCTTTATAGATCACCTTCAGTCAACACATGCTTCTTTACTAACATGTACTGATAGGAATTGAATCTGGTTAGACATCTGTCTTTATAGATCACCTTCAGTCAACACATGCTTCTTTACTAACATGTACTCATAGGAATTGAATCTGGTTAGACATCTGTCTTTATAGATCACCTTCAGTCAACACATGCTTCTTTACTAACATGTACTAATTGGAATTGAACCTGCTTAAACATTTGTCAATATAGATCACCTTCAGTCAACACATGCTTCTTTACTAACATGTACTGATAGGAATTTAATCTGGTTAGACATCTGTCAATATAGATCACCTTCAGTTAACACATGCATCTTTACTAACATGTACTGATAGGAATTTAATCTGGTTAGACATCTGTCATTATAGATCACCTTCAGTTAACACATGCTTCTTTACTAACATGTATTGACAGGAATTGAATCTGGTTAGACATCTGTCAATATAGATCACCTTCAGTTAACACATGCTTCTTTACTAACATCTATTCATAGGAATTGAAAATCTGGTTAGACAATTATCAATATAGATGATCTTCAGTCAGCATATGCTTCCTTACTAACACGTAGTCATACGAAATGAACCTGGTTAGACATCTGTCAATATAGATCACTTTCAGTTTACACATGCTTCTTTACTAACATTTACTTATTGGAATTGAACCTGGTTAGACATCTGTCAATATAGATCACCTTCAGTTAACACATGTTTCTTTACTAACATTTAGTCATAGGAATTGAACCTGGTCAGACATCTATCAATATAGATCACCTTCAGTCAACACATGCTTTTTTACTAACACGTACTCATAGGAATTGAACCTGGTTAGACATCTGTCAATATAGATCACCTTCAGTCAACACATGCTTCTTTACTAACATGTACTGATAGGAATTGAATCTGGTTAGATATCTGTCAATATAGATCACCTTCAGTCAACACATGCTTCTTTACTAACATGTACTCATAGGAATTGAATCTGGTTAGACATCTGTCAATATAGATCACCTTCAGTTAACACATGCTTCTTTACTAACATGTACTGATAGGAATTGAACCTGGTTAGATATCTGTCAATATAGATCACCTTCAGTCAACACATGCTTCTTTACTAACATGTACTGATAGGAATTGAATCTGGTTAGATATCTGTCAATATAGATCACCTTCAGTCAACACATGCTTCTTTACTAACATGTACTCATAGGAATTGAATCTGGTTAGACATCTGTCAATATAGATCACCTTCAGTTAACACATGCTTCTTTACTAACATGTACTCATAGGAATTGAATCTGGTTAGATATCTGTCAATATAGATCACCTTCAGTCAACACATGCTTCTTTACTAACATGTACTCATAGGAATTGAATCTGGTTAGACATCTGTCAATATAGATCACCTTCAGTTAACACATGCTTCTTTACTAACATGTACTGATAGGAATTGAATCTGGTTAGACATCTGTCAATATAGATCACCTTCAGTTAACACATGCTTCTTTACTAACATGTACTCATAGGAATTGAATCTGGTTAGACATCTGTCAATATAGATCACCTTCAGTTAACACATGCTTCTTTACTAACATGTACTGATAGGAATTGAATCTGGTTAGACATCTGTCAATATAGATCACCTTCAGTTAACACATGCTTCTTTACTAACATGTACTGATAGGAATTGAATCTGGTTAGACATCTGTCAATATAGATCACCTTCAGTTAACACATGCTTCTTTACTAACATGTACTCATAGGAATTGAATCTGGTTAGACATCTGTCAATATAGATCACCTTCAGTTAACACATGCTTCTTTACTAACATGTACTCATAGGAATTGAATCTGGTTAGACATCTGTCAATATAGATCACCTTCAGTTAACACATGCTTCTTTACTAACATGTACTGATAGGAATTGAATCTGGTTAGACATCTGTCAATATAGATCACCTTCAGTTAACACATGCTTCTTTACTAACATGTACTCATAGGAATTGAATCTGGTTAGACATCTGTCAATATAGATCACCTTCAGTTAACACATGCCTCTTTACTAACATGTACTGATAGGAATTGAATCTGGTTAGACATCTGTCAATATAGATCACCTTCAGCTAACACACGCTTCTTTACTAACAACTATTCATAGGAATTGAAAATCTGTTTAGACAATTATCAATATAGATGATCTTCAGTCAGCATATGCTTCCTTACTAACACGTAGTCATACGAAATGAACCTGGTTAGACATCTGTCAATATAGATCACCTTCAGTCAACACATGCTTCTTTACTAACATGTACTCATAGGAATTGAATGTGGTTAGACATCTGTCAATATAGATCACCTTCAGTCAACACATGCTTCTTTACTAACATGTACTAATAGGAAATGAAACTGGTTAGACAACTGTCAATATTAGATACCCTTCAGTCAACATGCTTCCCTATACATCTCAGCTCTCATGACAGCCCAGGAGGTATCTCATAACTATATTCACAATCATCTTCATATTTTTCATAAACCATGAATAAAATAACTATACAACGTAACACTATACAACCCACTCAAATACCTATCAAATAGAATAAGTATCTATTACTTTACATATTTACAGAATATTAAAAACATTCTTTAGAAAAATATTTACTATTATATTAATATTCACTAAATAAGTTCAAATACATTTTTTAAAGTTTTAGTGGGTGTCACATGATTTTAATACAGTTTCTCTCATATATTAATTAATTAATTTAATTTAATTAATTTACTTTAATTATTAATTTTGCTTTCTATTTTGCCACTTAATGTTGTGATTCTGTGTTATGTGTATACATATTTATATTATTGTAATTATGAAACAAAAAGCAATTAAAATAAAACTTTTCGGTGTTAACTTAAGTAAAAATTACTTAAATTTTGTTTTATATATCACCTGTCATGTTTTCAGTTTTAATATTCTAAACATTTAGTTGACAACCCTTTAAACCAATTACATGCTACAGGTTTTTCCATAAATCATTTCCCTAATTGATATTGCACATGTTTTTAGAATTAAGACATAAAATTAACATTAATATTGTACATTTTTTCTTATGCCAACATTCACAATCCACTGCCTTGAAAAGTTCGCTCTAAAAATTTATCTTTTAAATTATAACAAGACAGCAACTAGGATAGTTTAAAATTAATTTCTGAACTGATTTAGTTTTGTACGAAGATGCGTTTGACTTGAAAGGTTTTCCAACGTTTTACGAACACATTTTTGAGTGATTAACTGACAGAAATAGACTTTCTGAAAATGTATCAGTCTAAAGAGAAGAGAACGGCGTCACCTACAAGAACGTGTGGTTATCGATTAGGATTGTTTATAGAGTGAGCTAAGAGTGGCAAGATGCGGTTAGAAGTGGGAGCAACACTATGATGAATGACTGACCACAAACAGTAGCAGTGCGTACGTCTGATGGGGGCGGCGGGGAGCTTCCAAAACTTGTATTCCTTAGGCCCTCTCTATAACGGTTCAACTTTCCTGTTACAGAGTGCTAAATATTGACCTCACGCCGATCTCAAGGGTCCCGTTTCTAAAGTTTGCGCTGTTTAATACAACAAATAGCAAATCACGACTTCTCGCTTGCTCGAGCCAGACTACAATCTGATTTCGTTAATATTAACTAAACGAGTACAACTTTTGATTTTGGCCTTTCATTGCTTCTAAGGATAGGTTTAGTTCAGTGGAGGCAACATACACAAACAAATATTCTTCTTAAAATTTGTAATTTGTATTTTAGAATAGGTTATATCTAATTTATATTTATACTTACTACAATACAATAGAATTATATTTGTAATATTTAGTAGACAATTATAACACCTTGCTGATAAATGGTTACACGACCTTCATATACAATTTTCCAACACAGTTGGCATCATCTGAAGGTTAAAAAAAATTACATTACATTTTACAAATTACATTTTATTGTAGCCTGATGATGCTAACTGTTTTAACGAAACGTACAAAACTATTTGTAGCAATGGTTTATACATTTTTATTAATTAGAGCTATAATTACTTTCTTTGTTTATTATTATGTTATACTTTGCTCTTACTTTCTTCTATATATGTAATACCTAACCAATAAATGCTGTAAACATATACAACTCCACCATCATATTTTCAGATCTACATATTTTACTTAAATACATTCTAAACAAGAAATAAATCATATAAAAACATTTTTAAAGTAAATTCTTAATCAGGTTGAACAAAAATTTTTATTTTAGTTGCTTTTTATTAAATAATTACCATTAATATAAATATGTATATACATATGACAGAATCACAACATTAAGTGACAAAATATAAAATTAAATTAATTATTAAAATGAATTAATTAAATTTATTTAATGAAATAATGTTTGAAAATACTGTATGGACATCAAATAATATCCACTACGATATTTAAAAAAATGTATTTAACTTGAGTGGATGAATAAAAAGTATTTTATTTACGATTGAAAATTTTAACAAGGTACACTTACAATTATATAAAAATATAATTGCGTCTGTGTGTGTGTGTGTGTGTGTGTGTGTGTGTGTGTGTGTGTGTGTGTGTGTGTGTGTGTGTGTACATTTAAAATCTTATTTCTAAAAATTGTAACTATAATTTCAAAAACTATGTTTTTTATTAACAAAAAATTACTACACATCTCTTTTCACTAACACTTGAATCACAATATTTTATTCTAATTCTAACAAATTATAATAAGCCTAAATGTCTAAATATTGTTTAAGAATAAATATTTACAAATAATTAGCTTTTGTGTGGAATATTTTAAAACATTTCGGATTGCACAAACCAACATCATATGAAGGACATCTGCTATCTAGCTACGTAAATGTGTACCATAATACTCAAAATGTTGTCTGTGAAATGTAACCTAACTACGGGGCAATGCCCGTTGTGGGTCCGCAATGTAATCTACTGCGCAACAGGCATAACCCGTCGAGATTCCTCAATGTGTT
>JBAIZL010000010.1:32481649-32504149 GCA_036971475.1 Prosapia bicincta | reverse complement strand
TGCAACTTTATAAATTGATTTTTTTCAGCTTTAATTAATCAGAACCTTTTTCCTACGAGCCACTACCTATGAAATATTGTATTTTTCATTTCTTAACCCTTACCTCCTTATCTACGTAAATAAATAAATAATAATATACGTAATATATGATATTTCAGATATAAAATGTGTGCTGCTAAAATTTTTCTATAAAAGTGCAATTGCTTTTTTACGATAACATCATTATTTTTTATGCTATCGGGTTCATCCAAAAAACATTTTAAAGGATATTTCAAAGTATATAAGATTATTTATATCTCCATTTTGTAAAACCAATTATTTTTTAAAGTTTAAAAGCTCGAGTCACAAGATCCTCACAACAAAATTTATAATTTTAACGTTGATATTTCGATTGTTTTTTATCCTACAGAAATTTTAAAAAACTGAAATGTTTATTAATAAAAACCTACATTTTTAATGGCCCATTTTTACTTGCATTTAGTATATTTAGAGCTACTAAAAAAAAGAAATGTTTTGAAAAATTCTTACTTTTTAAATCGTATTTTTTTTCAAAAATAAGCATTTAAAACAGGTTAAATGTTTTCAGCTCATTGCTTACACTAAAATAAAGTGAATCTTACAGGTATTTTTTTAAATTTCAATTTTGGTGGATATTACGTAGGTTTAATTTCTCACTTTTCTTAAACAAATCGAGAATCCAATCTTATTTCTATCATAACTCGCTTAGTTTTAATGCTGTAAACTCCATTCTTAGCTCATTCGAAAGGACGTTTCAAATACTATGAAAACTTGTATAGGTATTTGCCGACAAATGTGTCGGTTTTTCCGTTATTTAACCTCAAATACTTTGATTCGCGTATTCAAAATAACAAATAAGACTTTCAAATACATATTAATCGCTTTAGATTAAACTTACAACATTCATTTAAATTTCGATCTTTTCTTTGTTTATTAGCTTCAATTTCAATAACAGCAAACATTTTCGAAATACGTATAGTTATGGAGTTATTTTTTAAAAAAACCGTTTCAAAACATGTATTTTTTCACGAATATCAACATTTTTAAAAAATTAATTACTCATTAATAACTGACGACAAAAAACTTCATAGAAAATAAAAAGTGCTTAAAATTTGTCCCTCTATCGATTCATGGGGTTATTTGTTTTAGAAAATGTCACCCACGTAAAGGTGTGTCATTCATCCCACGGTAAAAGTGGAAGACGGAACTATGTCAGTTTTGATCCTTGAGACACCCTCTAAACATTCACAAATTTTCATGCAAATCGATGAAGGTTTAAAGTTTTCAGAAGAGAAAGCCTCATGGCTGGTCAAACAAATATATATCGACAAATTGTACATAGTCTACAGCAATTAACAAACACAACCGAATATTTAAAAACTTACAAGTTCTATACAGAGCACAGTAGCGTAATTATAATAAATAAATAACAATAACCCTTGCTAAAAATATTTAAACCCCCTAAATGTACATTTCTCTAACATTGTTACCATCATCAGAAGGTTACAAACGTACTGTAAAAGTGTTAGCGAAATCTACGTCAAGGGTATTTAAATATTTGTCGCAAGGGTTATTGTTGTTTATTTATAAAAACCACTTCTCAAGTTACTACTCGTACAAATACTGATTGCACTACAAGTTCAAACTCGATATTTGACATATTTACCACTACAAACCCAAAGGAAGACCAAATAAATACATTTCTCACTTCTCCCAGTCCAGAAAAACCATGAGATAGGACGGTATCTGAATTGGCAAAGGATCTTTATTTAAAATCAGAAGTAAATGCTACGGTATGCAAGTGCTTTCATAATACGTCGGTAAAAATTAATTACTGACGATGTAAAATTTAAAAGAACTTCAAATTATTATTAAAACTCTACGAAGCTGAGTAGAGTATCTGCTTCGTAAATTAAACGATTGTTTCGAAAACATGTCAGCAATTAAGTTCAAAAGTATTCAATTTGTTACGCAATAATTATTAATAGTTTAATCAGTGAATTCAAGATGCGTATAGCAAGCAACCTTTATAGACGTTTTTATTTCCAAGTTGAGTCCTCTACAAAGGTTACAATAATAAAGTTATATTACCTGTCAAACAATAACACATAAAATCACAAATTTATACAAACAAAACGTAAACATTACTTTAAAAGAAACAGGCAAAATTTATTTTATAAATTTTAATATTTTTGTTTGTTTGGGAATGTATTGTAAAAAGTTTAAAGTTGGTATTGTGGTATGAGTACGTTCGTGTTGAGTAACAGTAGGTTAGTTTACGAAAAATACTATAATTTGCAGCGCAGGATTTTACTTGATGTATTTACAATTTAATTTTGTAATAATTCCTTTTATTATCTTTTTTATCTAATGTCAGTGATTTTGTAGACTCTGTGTTTTGTTTTTTTAAAATATATGAATTAAAGTATTGTTACAAATATTCTTTGAGCTTAGCTTGTGGGTTTATGTTAAGAACAAATAAAAACATACACAAAACTCACAAATTAATCATTTATTTACTCATACGTGTTGTGAGTGCATACACTCATACTCATCAGCGAGTGTTATTACTACAAACTCTCTAGTTATAAGTTACAGTTTGTAGTAGTAACACTCACTGATGATGATGATGATGACTTTATCATTGAAACGCGTATGAGTAAATAAATGATTAATCTGTGAGTTTTGTGTATGTTTTTATTTGTTCTTAAAGTGTTGTTGTTTGAAAGATAATATGAACCAAATACATTTTTACCTATTGAGTAGAATTGATATTAGAATTGTAAAACACAATTTTAAAACTAATCGAGTTCTTTCAGATGAAAAGAATAATTTTACATTTTCTACAAATAATAAGCATTTACAAATTTTGTATACTTAATTCTTCGCATAATTTTACAAATTTTGCTATACATTCTACACATTTGGTTCAAATAAATAATGTTTCTATATCGTGAGGAATTTTTTTCTCTAAATAAATAATTACTTGTTTACTACTTAACAAAATTCTGACGTCACTGCCAGCTACGGAAATTCAGTAAATATTTAAACTGGCTTTTAATTTTCACGTGGAAATATAATTTGAGCAATTCCTAAAGATAAAGAGTAATGAACGTTTGGGTCAGCATCTACTGTAAACTCGGGAAGAAAACAAATCAAAACGTTTTGAGATTAGGCCTCGTTCCCTCGACGGGATCGATTAGTCAAACAATAAAAATATTCTTTATCCAAATAGTGTGGCGCGGAGCTGAATCCAAACAAAGGGAATTAAAGACTGGAACGTAAAGATCAGGACTGGTCCCGGAGCTGATTAGAGCCGATCCAATTACTGCTGTAATGCACAAAGCTAATATTGTCTCTCTTCTTATTATTTCCATTTAACGACCCGCAACATGGAAATTTGTTTCGCAAATCGATTCCAGATCAATGAGCATATACTGTATTTCAAACGTTAGTGGCTTGTTTATTTCTGCTTTGAAGTTTTCGAGTGCGTGATTTTCGAGCTATGCTATAGTAAATAAAGTGAAAAACTCGTTGAATTAACCGTATCACATACGTGCAAAGAGATTTTCTCATTTCCAGAAATTTGGGTTGTACACAATGGTCAGCGTGGAGTTTAAAACTTTAACATTTTTAACAAAAATTAAACAAAATATACATTTGAGTAATTTTTTTTACTTTTACTGACATTAAAATGTTTTTCTTTATTGAAACATTTCGGAATAACTCTATTCTCAAATCTTAAACAGCGCTCTCTTACTATATATAGTACGTAGAAGTTCTGTTTGATATTTGAGAAGGTCGTCATTCCGAAACACGTCGAAAAAGGTAAAAACTTTAATTTTAGAACATGCAGAAAAATGTATCAAATGTAGACTATACGATTATTCCCAACAGAAGTGATGATGAATATATCAGGACTTGAACGAAATCATCATTATTAATTACTTCAAACAAATATTCAGAATATTATTTAATAACATGTTAAATTGTTTTCCGAAAATTATTGAAAACAAATATTTAAAAAAACAGAAATACATTGTTTAATCATTTAAATCTATTTTTATGTGATTATATGACACGATATTCTATGGAATCCCAATGTAAATATTGAGTGTTAGTTAATATTCTTTATAAAATTTATTCATTCTATATTTTATTTAAAATAAGATTAAATTTTGTTATTTAATTCAAACCTCTAACTCTGAAATTTTTGTTCTTAACAGGGTATATTTTACAATAATATTTAAATTTTAAAATTGTCTGTAACGTCCATTTATTTTATTATACTTAACCTTAAAAAATTCAATATTCGTTAAAACGTCCATAATTACTATTATAAAAGGTTAAATCGAGCAGTGTGTTTAAATCTATAGCTTAGATTATTTTTCTCCTCCAGAGCCACACATTTCGGAGTTCCTTTTTAATCTTCAAAGTTCACCTCGTTTTTGTTATATGATTTAATTTTTCAGATCATTATAGTTTGTCCTCACACACTCAGCCATGAAAAGCACAGGTAAGTTCAGCTCCTTCAGGGAGTGGTCCAGGTCATCGACGATGCTGGACCACCAAAGATAAGAATAATCTTCCCTTCTGGGAGGAAACGTAAGAAGAACCGATGATCCAATGTGTCTACCACTTGACCATACAGTGCGTCATGTAGACAATTCATTTTAGGTAAAGTAGTTGTTATTAATTAAATCAAAATAATTTTTTGTTTCTACAATTACAACGTGACATTGTCAGGGAGATCTCCCTGTTTGTAGATACACCTGATGACGTCATAGTTTATAAACCCGTCTGTTCTTGGTCTCCATTCCGTAATTTTCCTTTTTCGTCTTGAAACTCAAGTTCCAGGCACATGCATTGGTTACTGGAGACGTATTTGTTTCTTGAATCGCACATTTGCAAGCTCCTTGCACAAGATTGGACACAAAATTAGACTTTTATCAACAAGGGGTTCTAGCAGAGTCGTGTACACGTGCAGTACACACACATAACGGATATATAGAGTACAAAAAACCTCTTGTCCTCATTTCTACATATTTTCAAAAAGCTTTAGACTTGATAAAAATACTATTATAGAAAAAAATTAGGAGAATTAATTATAGTTGGATAATCTATAATACAAAGTATAAATGTATAATGTAATTATAAATAAAGAAAAAATTCGGTTTTGGCGCTCGGAGGGGGGTGCAGCCTGAAGTGAAAACTTTTATAGCCACGTCTGCAGAAATTTTGAATTGAAAAAACTTATAATTTTGCGTAATACCTAAACATTTGTTATAATATAAACAATTGCACAGATTTTTCTACATTTAACACCGAAGTGTTAAACAAATAAGAGCTGATAGTTTTGCAAAATTGTGAACGAAAATCGTCGAAAATATTATTTTATACACTTTCCATTCAGTGTTTATATCTTTATTTGAGGACTGTATTTAATAAAGACTAACATTTACTGTAGTTAATAATAACATAATGTAGGTAACTAAAAAAACATTTATTACATGTTTACTGAATACAATGTTTTTAATTCATTTGAAATCAGCTGTTAAAAGTATTAGACTCGCCTAAGAATATTTTTTATAATAAATTTATTTATTTATTAACTGATCAAAACTATTTAATATTTTCCTAAACAATGTTCAATAAATAATGTAACATAATCTACGTGTAAAAATATTGTTTTACAAAATAACGTATAACATAAAATCAGCTGATATATGAAATCATATATTATCATTCAATTCACTTTGAGGTGACTCTTAGCGTAACCTGATGGAATTTATACTGACGGTATTAATCTGACGAAAATTATACTGATGCAGAATTCTAAGTTATTGTCAATCCAATAGGTTTTTGTAGGCGTCGCTATAAAAGTTTTCACAAAAATTTATTCTTACTTTGTGTTCAATTTATAATTAATTGGTTAATTTTAATTTTTGTATTATTGTCAAACACATCCCAAATAATACCTTACTAAAAAAAATGTTATTTTCTACAATCGAAGTTTTAAATTTTATCTGTTCGAACATCTCTCTGTTAGTGTCGGCTTGAAACTTTTGTATATGTTGTAGGCTTATGCACACTCTATATACTTTATCTTAACTCTCCCTTTCCCGCCCTGGGCCTTAACCTTTCATTATTCCCCGTGCCGCGCTTACCTTACAAAATGTTGTTAAGGTTCTCAATTTTCATAGTGACAAGGAAGGGGGAAATCGATTTAAACCGAACGTACGGAGCCTTTACGTCTTTAACTTAAATAAAAAAACGTGTTCTTAATGCAATTGAAAGTTTTGCGTCTTCACCCCTGGCGATGTTGCTTTCAAAGATGTCTTTCTTTGGAAATTATGAATAATCGATTACGTTATGTTAGACTTCGGAGTGTTAATTTACAAAGTTTAGTGCAGTTGTTACAGGAAACCAGTTTGGTTTACGGGCTGCTCAAGTTTCCCGATTTTACAACTAACAACTATTAATAATATTCACCCTCCATTTGTTGGGTTCACGCATTCAATGGTTTAACTCACCAAGTGAGCATATGTATAGTCGGAACCATTTAATCGTGCACTTGGCCTTGAGAGATCGCAGTAGGAGAGACGGGAGGCATAGGATCAGTAGAAATACTGTCCCCGGCATACGAGAATAGCTCTGGCCCAAGGCAGATCAAAACGATAAGATCATTCCGAAAAACATTTTCCTACAAAAAACCGTCAGGTTTACAGAAAATTACAATGCAGAAACGGGTACATATATAATTTATTTTGTAAAACTTTTCTTAATAAAATTAGTACTTTTGTCTATCTGTAAATACTTATATTACTTCCTAAAATATAACTACTAAAAACTACCGTGCCCTTAGGTCTATGTTTGTAGGTCAGGAATACATGAACAGTGCATGAGAAGAACTGAAAGCCGAGCGTGACTCATTTCTACGCCATGATTCTTCTCGTGTGCTAATGGCAGTACTTTTCTAAAAACATGATAGGTCTGTCAAAACACTGGCTTGCATGAAGAGGTTGACATTAGATAATTAGGTTGATAAATTAGCTTTCGTGTGTAATAACAATCTTGAAATAAGTGTAGACATATCGGATGCAGGAGTTTTTGATGTATAGTACATTCGGAAAAAGTAACATGTTTTCAGAACTGGTAGTACACCAGAATGCTGGAGTAAGTGCACGGTTAGCTGGATAGTACTATACGTCAGTGATGAATTCAACATAGTTGCCGAGACATGTTCAGATTAAAAACGTATATTGGGAGACGATGTGTACTAGTGTATATTTTTCATACAAAAATCCACACAATGCACCCTCACTAACTTTTGAGGGGGCACAAAAATCAGGATCATTAATTTTTAGAAAGCAACTACTCTCTGAGTTGACTAAAGTTTAAACTAAAGAGGAACCTTTTCATGTGAAAAAGAAATTTTAAAGAAAAAGTAATTTCAATCACTCTATGTGTTCAGCTTTCCCACATAACAAGATGAATGTCGCGAAAAGTGATTTGATTCTTAGACACGTAAACATGTCACAAGTGCGTGAATGATACGAGGGTTTGTAAATATTTTGTATATAGAACTAAAGTGTAAACATATACTGTATCAGATCAACAATATTTGTAGTGTGAATAGACTATCCGGGCGACAGTAAACATGACTTACCCAATGTAATGCCTCGGTTCCGATAATTACGTGAGTCGCAAAAATGTCTGTGGTTTTACTTACAAAAACCCAGGTCTTTTCATTCAAGGACCGGGTTGTCAGTTTTATCATCAAAATTGCAGAGAGTAATTCAAATATGTTTGAAAATCGTTTTAATAACTAAAAAGTTATTTTTAAAAAAATTGTAAACGAATATATTTAAAATTGACTTATAAAAATTTTATTTGAAAATTTTAAAAGTATATGGGGTGCACAATTATCGGGATTGACGACAATACTAGGAAAACCTTTGTAATATCTAAAAATGAAAATGTGTCGAGCAAGCACAGCCGACATGATTACTTCACAGCAAAATATTATAAAGTATAGCTGTACACTCGTAAGCTGGCGAGCGATCGATCGATAGAAAACAAAAAGCTAGTCCTACTCAAAAATATTGTTGTATCAAAGGCCATCACTAAAAAAATTGCAGGCGTTGCGGTCGTTTACAAAACTGATATAAGTAAATTTGTTCAAACTTTATGTAAATTATCTGGTTAATTTGACAAATCAAATAAAATAATATTTATAGCAGCCTTACGGCCTTGTCAAATCTACATTATTATAATATAAAAATACCATACCTCATAATATAATGTCTGAGGAACGGCCTTTTGTTCCCTGTATCCTTCCCGCCGCCTATGCTCGCCCTTCGAGGTCACGAGCCAGCTTACGTGTGAACAGATATAATATACGTTTCTTAAGCACGTTTAATTTAACTGCTATTGTACAGTACAGAAATATGATTAGTTACTTGTAAATATTAACAAATAATATAGTAAAAAAAATTCAAGTCGATTCTTAGTTAGATGAACAAAGAAAAATTTTATTTTAGTTGCTTTTTATTAAATAATTACAATTAATATAAATGTACATACATATGACAGTGTCATAATATTAAGTGGAAAAATAGGTAGCGAAATTAATTAATAGTATTAATTAATTAAATTGAAATAATGAATTATTATTTTAAAAAAAAAGTGTTTCTAACTTGAGTGGATGAATAATCAGTATTTTACCACGTATTTTATTCAAAAATACAATATTTATGAATTTAAAGATAATTGGTTTTAACACAATTCAAACATATTCTCCTGACATGAAACATAAGACAGAAACAGGTATTAGCATTAACAAAGCCCTCAATAATAGCCTAACACTTCAATAATTTAATTTTACAAAATAAAGGGCTAACTTACTTATATGTAAAACATATCCTGGAATTACTTTCTACAACTTCCACCCAAAAGGTTTGCTTTACTTTTTAGGTTAAAGTAAAAACTGCTTAAATAACTGGCTGGAATAATGATACAATATTTTAAACAGCTTAACTTTACTACTATAAACTTTAATTATTTTCTTTGCAACTATAAACTAGCCATTGTACCTAACTGAACTGATAGTTCTCGGAAATTTCCGCAATTATAACTTTATTTGGAGAAATAATAATGTTCTCCACTACTGGCAATAATGCTTCCTTTTTCTACTTTATTTTTTGCCCCGTCTTAATTTGCCTTATAAAATATTATGTTGTATATACGTAAAAGGCTTTATATGTTTTTTTTAAATTTTATGTTGACCTCAATAAAAATACCGATAATCGATATTTTTAATACAACTACCAGTGAATATCGATATCTAGATATTATTGTTAAAATCAATCGATATATCGATACTAAATAATAAAAATAATGTCTCATTTATTATAAAGGGAAATGAGTTGCTAGTAAGGAAAGTAAATTCAGTAACCAAATTCAGTAAAATGGATTTTTTCATGTGTAAAAAAGTACATTTTCAGAAATTAAAACTTAAATTTACCAAAATATAATTTTTTTTCTTTACATAATGAAAATTATTTTCCCCAAACTTCTCCTCCTAAAATGCCCAAGAATATCAGCCCAATATTTGCATGATTGGGTTTTAGTCTGCCGATAAAACCTCGCTCGCTTTCTAGAAAAGCCTCTCTGCTGGAACGACAACTGACAGATATTTTCTAGCCAATTGATGTGGGAACGTGTTTAGAAGTGAAATATTCTTCCAAATCTTGAATGGACTAACCCCTAGACGTCCCTAAGGTTTGAATGGATACCGTTAACCCCCTTAACTCTTTCACGCTGATTCATCTCGAACAATCTCTAAATTTGAAACGCCTCGCCGCTGTGCGATAGAAGACATACTTAGTATGAAAGTATGATATATGGATCATGTACTTACTCAACTTAATTCATTTTATTTTCAACATATTTTATAAGAATGGCATCTGTTAATAACAGGGCGTAAGGCTTTATTAAAATATTTATAATTTCAATTGAATTTGCATTTACGTTTACTATATGTAAAAAATCAATGTTAAACCGATCATTTTCACATGTTCAAAAATTTCAATACTAACCCGTTCTGTGTCCCTTAATTTTTAAATCGTTTAAACAAGATAGGGCCAAAAATAATGTTTAGTTTCTTTATATTTCAAGTGTAAATATATCGCCTCAAAATATCGATGTTTCCTATATTTCACATATGACAATATCGGAGGAAAATATCGCCTATCAATCACCAATATATCGATATTTCGATGTATCGTTTTCCTATTTCCCAACCTTAAATATAAAGCACTTACTGCTTGTATTCCTTCTACACTTAATCTAAATAGCTAGTAGACTTATGTCCCATCAATATTTTCAAGAAAGGTAGCGATTTTCTGCTTGGCTATTTTTGTTGGTTGGTTCCCATTGGTAGTTCTCACTCCTTAATAATTATACCCAGTCATACATTCACACAAAACTCGCAAACTCGACACATCGGCCATATCAATATAGACGGGAATTTCACTTATTTTCATATCACTGAATACCTACATTTTCTCGTACGAGTATGTACCTAAAACAACAAAAACATTTTCCCCTAATATTTTTTCTACCATATTTTTGTCAATTGTTTTGTAATTACAGTAAAACTTCTCATATCCGCATCAATGTGGCGACAGCCCGATCCGGGTAACGTAAAATCTGGATATGGGCAGGGTCATGTAATGATGTACTTCTGTACTACATGATCACAACCATTCCAATTAGAAGTAAGTATATGAATGAGTAAATAAGTTGTTAAAGATTGTAACTATATTTTAATAGCAATATAGAAGTGTACGTATAATTTAGTTATAAGTCTGTATGTACAGTTCCTTAATAATGGACTGTACATCCATTAGTAGCCCTATATTAATTATTAATTTTGGTAGAAACATTATGTAATTGTGGTTTACTTTTTTCATTGAACACGATTCGTTGATGAAATATCCCTCCACCGAAGAGTAGATGATCGGCTGCCGTTGCTTCGTCTTGTTCGACGTACTCGATCAGCTGGTTAATACCTAGAAAGCTTCGTTATGCTTCAGGGTTTGTTTCGTTCGTAGTCTTCGACAGGTGCTGGCTTTGTGTTTACTAAGTCTATAATATAATAATTCGTGGAACGAGATGTTTACTTTATTTTTATCTTACGTCCGGATATCGGAGGTTCCGAATATAAGAGGATCGGATATATAGTCGTTGTACTCTATATATCGTATTATTTATGTGTTACAAATCTTACAACTCATATATATTTTTGCCTTTTATTATCTAGCTACGTTTATTTAGGTACTTAATAGCCGTTGCAACAAACCAGAAATTGTTCATTGATAATTATTGTGTAACCAGGAACACTCGACGCTCCACTCCGAAAAATACCTTTCAAAAAACATAAATAACGTAACAACGCACAAAAAATGTATTTTCAAAGTTTTTGTTATCGAAAATTACCTTCCATTTTATTAAATGTATTAATTACCTCAGATGTTCGCCAGTTATAAAACCAGGTTTACTTTGATGCTGGAAGTCTAGAAACACTCGACGCTCACACTCCGAAAACATTTTTTAAAAAACAAAAATAACGTCACAACGCACAAAAATGTATTTTCAAAGTTTTTGTTATCGAAAATTACCTTCCATTTTATTAAATGTATTAAATTACCTCCGATTTACAACAGTAATGAAACAAGCTTTACTTACACTTTTTTAAATTTTGGTTTAGGCTTAGCTTTGAAATCAACAAAGCTGTTTGCTTTGACTTACTTATTCAATAGGTCAGACATAAACACCATTACAAGAAGATTTTAGGTGTCTTCTTGGTTTCAAAGTTTTTTAAAGTTTTGATATTCGAAGGTTTTTTTTCAGGTAAAATAATACTACCAAGTTTTGTATTTTTAAGGGAAACCTGTAGGCCCGGGCCGGGCCCGTGTTAAATTAACCCACTTCATGACTCATTTTCTCAGATACAACTAAAGTTAATATGCTAAAATGATTACTACATATTAGGGATTTATTACTACTTGTATTGGCATTTCTAGGAGAGTTTATACTAATTACAAAATATTTTTACATCTTTTTAAATTAAAAGTAAAGAAACAAGTTCGGATAAGAGGGGTTTACTGCACTTTATAAAAATCAATAGGGTAAACAAGGTTGAAACTAGAATTTTTAGCTGCTTAATTTTTTATGGGAAATTTATTTTAAAAAATTGTACACAAAAAAATACATTTTTAAAAACAATACAAAAAATTACAATTTTATTAAAATACACAAAATATCTTATTTATCTAGGGAGGCTGCTTCAGCTTCTTCCCGTCGTCGCCTTCGCCATGCCCGCTGCTTGTTCCGCCACCGGCTTTTAGCCCTGAGCTCCTTTTCCACATCATCTCTCATATTATCCTCGTAGAGCTGGATGTGGTTGTTGGCGAAATACTTATCCTTTATGTTCACCCCAGAAGCAAGAACGAGCTCAGTAATTTCTTTAAAGGAAGTCGTAAGCTCGTCGTCCGGAATCAGCTCAGTGCGGGTGTCGTCAGCTTCCTCAGAGTCCCAGAAGAAATACTTCTTCTTAAGCTCCTCTACACTGGCCGGCTTGGTCTTGGGCCGACGGCGGCGACACCAAACTCTCTCCAAGCCGGTAGCCAAAGCAGCGAGATCCTCTCTGTACTCTCTGTTCCGGTACTTTTTCTTACGAGGGGGAGCAGTTTTCCTGGACACCACAGTATCCTGCGTCGACAACTCCGCAGGTGTTGGCGTCAGCACCTCGGGGGAGCCTGGAGGTCCCCCAAGGACCTGGCGATCATTCTCGGCGCGGGCGTCTGCTTAGGTTTCTTCTGTCGGCGATGCCGGGACTCGTGCTGGGGACAGCCACCGTACCGCTTAGACGCATGTCCAACGGTCCTGCAGTCCTTGCACTGGCCGCTCCGAGCCGTCACCCTTGATGTCCTGACGATGACGACACAGCTGAATCCGCTGCGAAGGCTCTCTTTCTGTTCCAAAGAGACGCTGAAGGTCCTCCTCGCAGGCCACTGGAACGGGCAGGAAATCCTGGCGACACGGCACCAACAGGGGTAGACGCCCATTTGCATTGGTCTATTTTGATAACAAAGAAAATATAAATATGTGTGTTTATTTTTTTGCTAAAATATCATAATTTCTGAAATAAATAGTGCAATGTTCACAGTTTTAATTAAAAATTCCTTTAATTCAACAGGACAAATGATATTATTTTTTTTTTAAGATCTTTATTACTATATTTATAACACATGTGAAACCTTTTAAGGAAAAATTTCAAGGGTGTTTTAAAGAGATGTGTCAAACGTGTGCAAGCAAGATCCCCCATCACAATATAACTCCTATCGGAGCTTGTATAGTAAATCCCTGTGTCATATAAAAGCATCAAAACACACACCATTTATTTCAGAATCCATCGACGCGACGCCTTCGTCACAGCTCTAGATAAAATGGCTTAAATCGACCGTAGAGGCGAACACGAACAGAGTGAATTATATATGAGAGAAAAAGAAAAACATAATTTTCCAGGTTTTTATACAGCGCAAATAGAGATATGTGCGTTGGGGCAGATTTGCTTGTTGAACAATATGTTCTGTGGGAAGGGAATCTGGATTAATAAGGAGAGAAGGCAGTTCATCGATATTTCATCACTCTTGATCCCTATTTCCCGTTGTTCGGTTTCAGAATCATTACGTCTTACAATATTATTTTGTAAAACGCTTTTATGTTTGTTTTAACCAATTGCAGATAAAGAAGGTTTTTATATCAGATTATTATTTTTAGTTATAGGTTTTGGTCACAGAAAATATATGTATATATATATATATATATATATATATATATATATATATATATATATTAATTTAATAACTGTATGGTATGTATTGATTAATACGTTTAAACTCTTCATCTATATCTTAAAATGATCTACGTCTGGAACAACCATTATAACATACGAATAATATTTTGCTATATAATTGACCAAAATCACTGATTGTTATTTTATGATCCCTAATTATTTTATGTTTCTACTGGGATTATTATCTTTCTAGTCGGTTTTGGATCAACGCTGATCATGCAATGATAATTTTTCCTGGATTCTTTTCCTCCTTTTTACCTTTTCCAAGTGTATGTATATCTATTTCACAACCCATATTAATGTATTAATTCAACAGCAATTGATTTCACACACTAGTCTAATTTAAGTTTAGAAAAGGTCTGGTGTCAAAATTTGAAACTACAAACTAGTTGATATTAAAAGAAACTAACTCCAGTAGCTGACGCTTTCCTCCACCCAGCCCGTCCAGATAGGGGGGGCCCACGGGGTCGGCAGGGTTGGTGTTTTTTACTGTGGGAAATAATTACTCGTGTGGTGAGATGCATAAAAGAGATAAAAACATTATAACAATAGAGTATAAAAAGTACAATGTGCAATTGTTCAAGCTTTTAATGTCAAAGTAATAATCATTAAGTGAAATGTTCTATTCACACAAAATGCAATACTGTTTACGATCAGCAGTTTATTTCAACAAAACTAAACATACACTGATTAGATTCAGTAGGCCTAGTTGGTTTAAACACGGAAACCATAATTTATTTATAATGACATGCAAAATACAAGGTTCTATAGGCGTATGTTGGAAATAATGAGGGGGCTCGTAGTTATGTTTACCCAGTGGCCCGTACTCATGTTTGTCCAGGGGCCTGAAATTTCTCTAGGCGGGCCTGCCTCCACCAACTATGAAAAGGACACTTACTGTCTCCATTGTAATGATTCCAAATCAATTCCTTTCAATGCTAAACCATAAAATGTACCAAAAATCTATACATACTACAGTAGCGTAATTATGACCATTAAACAACAATAGCCATTGCTACAAATATTTCAACACCCTTGATATAGCCTACATTCCTCTAACATAGTTAGCATCAACAGAATGTTACAGTTCGTATGTTTGTAACCTTCTGATGATTCTAACTGTGTTAATGAAACGTACATCATGATTGTTTAAATATTTGTAGCCAGGATTATTGTTGTTTAATGATTATATTATGTACCATTTATTGTACAGAATAAGTCTTGAATCAATTTTAAGAAAAATGTAGTTAGGGTATTTCAATTTTATCCGATTCATTTATTATTTTATTTTTATAGACTGTATTTGTTTAGGTACTTTAAATGTAATAACATTTTTATCTGGATCTATTTATTTTCCCCCTGTACATTTGTAGTCTGTATTTGTGTTTCTCTTAAACCGAGTTTAATGTTAATCTATAAAGCACAGAGATACGACACGTTTCTTTAATGTCTTAATGCATCTTCCCCACATTTTCATTTATTAATTACAGTCACAACAATGCAAACTATATAAAAGTGAAACAAATATGAAGGGAACGAACGTGTAAAGGAGAAGTAAATGCAAGTGCGGGGTGAATGGAGGAAAAACATCCTAAAAGACAATAGAATTACGTGTAATTATCCATTTACAACATATATTCATAAAATAACTACGTATTGCTACAAAGATTTCTTTTCACCCCCACGTCCCTTTCCGAGGATATTCATTAAGTTAAGTAGACAAATAGAGGCTTTAGTGTAATTAGAAGTGTAAATGACCGTGTTAAGAGATAACCATCTCTCGCTTTGACATATTCCCCCCCCCCCATTCCAGCGCCTGTGTGTAAATAAGACCTAAAAAATTATATTAGTGATATAAAGAGTAATTAATGGTATTTTAAAAGAAGACCTATTATTAATATGACTGAAGTTTCTTAAGGGTAGTTTCTATCAAGAGCCCGGCATGCGCTTCCTTTCAACCCTCAATTTTACAAAAACTTTGTGTTCAACCATCACAGCTTTGATAATGTGATGTGCATTAATGAGAGTTTTATTAATACAGGGTAACTTTTTATGAATTTAAGGCGATCGGTTCGTATTAATTATCTCCAAGGATTGTGATAGGATTTAGAACTGGGTTTTTCACTAGGATTTCTTACAGAGCCAAATAGTTTGCTTAAAGTTTTTCTGAGGGCCGTAAGTACAAGTGGCATTAAATAACTTACAAACAGTAAAATAAGTATATCAAATCTCTCTAAATAAAACCTTTTTGCAAATAAAAAGAGTAGGAAAATGTATTTTACTTAACTCCAGGAACACCTGAGTTTGTTAATACTTCGAAGCCGATAGATTATATCTTTTGCATTTAATATGACGTCTATGTTGGCAGGTTGGGAATAAAACTGAAATTTTCAAAATGTTTTCAACGTTCTCACTCGTAAACCAAGATCTATACTTGGTTATTATGAACTTCAGATGACTGACTGCAGATTCACAGACCTGTGTAGATGCAAAAGCGTATAATATTTTCTGAGTACAGTTATGTGAGTTAGGAAATTTGTCCTTTTCAACTGCTTTCCAAAACTCATTGTGAGATTTATCCTTTTTTTTATGAAACCCATATCCAACGAAATTCTGTTTTTTAATATTCCTAACAGCCTAAGAGCTGCAAAAATCCGTTTCTAGGGCGGATGCGGACAGCGGATGCGTAGTGAGGATGCCTGATTTAGAGGATACACATGATGACGCCACTTGTGCAGAGCTACCTGAAGACCACGAAGATTTCCGTACCGGTAATAATGGAAGATTATGGCATCTTCATGGTATCGCTAAGTCTTAGCACCATTACCAATATAATTCTCTATATTTATGCATTATTATTTCTTGAATTTTGTAGTCCATTACGTTCGGTGAATCTTAATGAATCACTTAAACAATAGTTTATGACTATCCGAACTTTAAATATTGTAAATTTGTTAAAACTTACTGAGACAGAATGTTTTCGATCGCTATGCGGCGATCTTCATCAGTGTCTTCTGCTTGGAGGTGTCGGGTCAAGCGGTGACGGTTTTAAAAGTTTTAAAAAAACAGGACACAAATACACAGACATCTAACATAAACATCAACAAAAAAGGACCACATCTCAACACACTAGAACAATTTGAAATTTACAGTCACACAAAAACACAAAGTGCAAACATATTAAACGAACAAACACAATACAAATCACATATACTCTTTGATACTATCGAAAACCTGCCTTTAAAACAGATTTTCGTCCCACTTGATAAAACATAGAGCTGATACTTTCTCAAAAGCTAATACTTACCTTACCTGCTTAGTTTATAAATTGTTATCGTATTATAATGGTTTCTATTAGATCACGAACAAATTTAACATTGCAAATTAATTTCCAATATTTCTTCATTTAAAGAATGTTCCCTTTAGGGACATTTATTTAACAAACCTCTAATATTTTTAATTGACTACGTTTTGAATAATCATCAATTATAACAGATGTTAAAGTATTCTACATAATATTGTAATTTGATTACTAAATTTTAAGATATTTAAATTGTCTATTATTTCAACGATCAGATAGTGTTGCTTATTAGGTTTGATTTTGTTAACATAAATAATGTTCTCACCTCAGAAATATACAAGTCAAATTCTTTTAGAACAAATACCATTATAACGAAATTTTCAGTATAACGAATTTTCATATGACTCACCATATGAATAACAAATCCTGTTACAACGAAATGTTCGGTATAACGAAATTGCATATGGCTCTCCATATGAATAACAAATTCTGTTATAACGAATTTTTCGGTGTAACGAATTTTCATATTGCTCACCATATGAATAACAAATCCTGTTATAACGAAATTTTCGGTGTAATTAATTTTCATATAGCTCACAATACGAATAACAAATCCTGTATAACGAATACCAATATAACGAAATTTTGGGTGTAAAGAATTTTTATATGGCTCGCCATATGAATAACAAATCCTGTTATAAAGAAATTTTTGGTATAACGAATTTTCATATTTTTAACCATACGAATAACAAATCCCGTATAACGAATACCAATATAACGAAATTTTTGTATGGTTCACCATATGAATAACAAATCCTGTTATAACGAAATTTTCGGTGTAATTAATTTTCATATAGCTCACAATACGAATAACAAATCCTGTATAACGAATACCAATATAACGAAATTTTCGGTGTAAAGAATTTTTATATGGCTCGCCATATGAAGAACAAATCCTGTTATAACGAAATTTTTGGTATAGGCTAACGAATTTTCATATTTTTAACCATACGAATAACAAATCCCGTATAACGAATACCAATATAACGAAATTTTCGTATGGTTCACCATATGAATAACAAATATCGTTTTACGTAGCAACAATAAGTAAATTTCAATATAACGAAATATTTGTACACTACAAAATATAATTACGGTCTCTAAATTCATGTTTATCACCTAATTAGAATGGAAACATAAATTACTCACAATCTGTATCATTTGAAAAATTGTACAGTACACTATCATATACAGTACGTGTACAGTAGTTTCAGGTGTTTGTATTGTACTGTATTTTTCTGTGATTCGTTTAATAATAGAGATACAAGAGGTGAAATGACATCAGTTCAAGAATAAAGACAAATTTGGCATAATAAAAAGTGTTGAATCGGGCAGAAAGAAAGTAGATCCAGCTAAAGATTTTAGAATTGGACCGTCTACTTTATCTAAAATATTGAAAGACCGTACAAAATCGAATGTAAGTCGTCTGAATGTGGCCTAGCACCTATTCGGAAAAGAAGTCAAGGCGATTAAGCCAATTAATCCGAGAATAAGCTTTGGGCATTACTTGGCTATGAAGAGCTTGAAGCAAGTGTTGGATTGCTTAATCGATTCCACAGAAGATATTGAATAACTTGTAAGGTCATTTGTGGAGAAGAATTAACCGATGCTAACGATAAAGCTAAAGAATGGAGAACAGAAACCATTGAAAATGTTATGAATGAGTACAGCCAGGAAAACATTTATAATGCCGACGAAACTAGCATATTTTACCGCATCGTACGTTAGCTGCTAAAGGTAAAACGTGCAAAAGGTGGCAACACTGAAACCATTATAGATCGACAAGTTTTAAAAACAGCAGCTCTATTCTATGTACTTATCGCAAAAATAAACTTACTTGGATGATAAAACCTAATTTCAACGAATGACTGGTGAAATTGGAGAAGAAAATGAAAAACTAAAAAATAATATTTTCTCTAAATAGTTTGTTTAATCTACATTTTATTCCAGTTTAAATTTTCGTATTATTTTTTCTTTTTGCTATCTTAACTTTTATTACAAGTTGATTTACTTGTATTGATTGTATTAAAAAAATATATACAATGATTGTAATATTATTTGTGATGTAATTACGTTTCTTTTAAAAAATAGTTTTACGTGTGTGTGTGTGTGTGTGTATATATATATATATATATATATATATATATATATAGAACTAAGTCAAAATACAAATACAAGAATTATAATTGAATTTACAAAGCTTTCCTTTGGCTATTAGTACCAACATCATCAGGAATATTAAACAATTAAAATTCTTTATTAATTCACAAGAATACATATTGCGATATATATATATGGTGGTTATTGAGAGTTATTTGTTATTTGCTTTAGTTAAGTTTCAAGTCTTAAGTTTTAGTATGTGAGTGTGTATCAATTAAAAATTTAAAGGCAACCGAGGAATGCGTTACAACCTGTAGTGAAGTAACCAGTGGCAGAAAAGAATGAAGCTGAATGAAAACGTCGATTTGTTTTTTTTTTTTTTAAATAAAATTTAAAAGTTTGTCAATTTAAAATATTGAAATAACTGAAATATTATTTTTTTGACACATTATCCTTCTGTATACGCATCCACTGTACGTTTATTCTATAGCGAAGAATAACGGCCAATTCTCTTCTACACATTGTAAAAACATTTCTTAAAAGGGAATCGGTAAATATTAGGCTATCATGTTCGATCTCCTCCCCTTCCGTGGTTTTTTGTTCAAAGTGTATGAAATCACGCAAAATCCTGATCTTCGTGACCTTCTATCATTTACTGTTGTTCAATCACACCGCTCAGTGGCGATTTCGTAACCAACCCCCATTCGCACCCCTTCATCTCTCCACCCGGTTTAGGGTATTGAAAATTACTATATTTCGGTCGATGCTCGGCACAGCTGACTCGTCTTGACGGAATAGCTCGGACGGGCGAAAGAGGCGATTCAGTTAGCAACAAACCTTTGCTCGTTTTCATTGGGGCAACGAGCAAAATGTTTATCCTGGTGAAAAACCGAATTAGAGCGTCATCGCCAAACAAGGTTAATATCCAGCAAACCAAAAAAAGATTACTAAAACAAGTAAATAACAACTAAATATAAAACGTTAAAAATTTAACAATAAATATAACGAGTACAAAAAAGAGCTTAAATATTAAAAAAGTGGTCGGTTGTTATTTTTTAACTTCTCAAAGATGTCGAAATATTTATTTAGAGGAAAATACGTTTTAAATAAAACTTGTGGAGATTTATATTCTGGAAAAATCTATTTCATTGAAGCCATATAGACATAAATACAAGATACAAAAACTCAATATTAATCCAAAGAGAAGTTTTTTTAAATATTTTTAAATGTTAAACAAAATTCATTTAATAATTTGAACTAAATACAATTTATTATAAAAATATTGTCATTATCGTTTAACAACAAAAACAAATTCCTATTAATGAGACAAATTATAAATATAAGAGTTCTTTAACAACTTTTTGGGCTTTTTAAGTTGGTAGTATTAACGGTTTTGCAATACAATACAATTGTGTTGGGCTCGAAAATTGAGTGTCTGTGCATTAATTTTTACAAATTCGTTGCTATATTTAAATAAATTGAAAATAATTTTTGTAAACATGAATTTCGTTGAAATATGTTGACTGTTAAAACATCCTATGTGAGAGATTTTAAAATGAGTGAATCTTAAATGTAAGCACTTGTCTGTCAGTATTTCTGAACCTAAGCGAAACTAGTATTTTCCGATCACATTAGGAACTTATCGTGTTCATGATTTTCCGATTATTTCAAAACTTTGAATAATATAAAAAATAAATGTACTAGATCTCGTTCAGTATATTTTAGTTACGTATTGTCTTAATATTAAAAACGTTTGTGTATGCGTAGATCCAACTATAACTCAAGAACCAATTGAACAATTCAGGTCATATTTACTCAGTATGTTTGGAGGAGTGCGTGTAGCTCAATTGGTGGAACCTAAGTATATTACTCACTTTATTTTAAAGCTTGAATAATTATTAAATTATATAATTATTAATTTAGATGCAATTTTTAATCAATATATGGCGGTAAACAAGCTATGGCGTACAGCTGACACGTAAACTAAGTGAAAACATATGGTTATTGACAATTTTAATTAGGTTTTTAGCTTAGTTTGCATAAAAGCTGTTATTGATTTATTTATTGTATGATAATTATTTTAAATGCTACTGAAATGAAAACTCCTTCCAGTTATAAGTAATTAAATATTTTTATTTATATTATAAATAATCCTTACTAAATAAGAATTACATATTTTAAGTTTTAATGTATAATTTGTACGTAATATATGTGGAATTGGCCTAAATTTTTGTGTGACATCTAATAATTAGACAATTATTTGTTCACAAATATATATATATACAACCCCCGGTCAGTGTTGCTTGATGGAGATACTACCTATCTTTGAAAGTCAACTCGCATAAATACCAAGTAAGATTTTGTTTAAGTACATATAGTGAAAGTGATAAGAAAATAGTGTTGCAAAGCTGTTTATATATATATATATATATATATATATATATATATATATATATATATATATATATATATATATAAAAGTCATCGCTTTCTTGCTCCACTTGAACATATTTTTTTAAAATATAATATTATGAAATATATGCTTTTATATTTATACATATATATCTTTGTGTGTTATGCGTATAGTTTTTCTATTTATTTAAATTTAGTATATTTTACGTTAATTTAATTTTATATTATTAAAGTTATGTTTAAGTTTCGTTTGTTTTGTAATTTTTGTTTTATTTGTATTTTATATTACTATTTTATAAAGTCGTCGAGATTTAGCTAGCCATTTATAAATATAAATTCTGGCACAACCTTCTTCAATGGGGACTTTTTTCTATATTCCTGCCGGCGACAGTGATAAACCAATAGCTTGAAATGAGTTGCAGTTATTATTTATATCATGTTATGTTCAAGACCTGACGTAGAGAGATACAGTTCAATGACAGAGGCCGTGGTGAGTTTCATGATGAAATTTATTTTTGTTTCAATGCATAACTACCGGAGTAGAGTTTGCGTGCCGTTTGCCTTTCAAGATTTATAGACTATTAGGAAGCGCAGTTGATTGTGAAAGCTGCCACTATGAGCGCCACTTCTCTCCCACTTGAGAACGTATCTAATAACCATTTTCAAGATTGTTTCTACGGAAGAA
>JBAIZL010000010.1:32469149-32476649 GCA_036971475.1 Prosapia bicincta | reverse complement strand
CAGAACCTAATGCTTTTTCAAACGCGTTCTCCCCTGAGTACAATTTTATTGAGCTGTTCTAAAAATTAGTTGTTTTTTTGTATTGAAGCCCAGAGACGATGTCTACTGGCAGGCAGATCATGTTTAAAGAACACAGGAGCCTTTTAAAATAGGTATCTTAAACATGATCATATATTGCACGTCCCCTTGCTGTGCCTGCAGATCTCATGAAGTGGTAAGATTCTTTGAAAATTTTGTGTGTTCATATAAATGTTGTTTCTTTCCAGCTGACTATTTTACTGACATGTGTGACTAAATACAGACCCAACAAACCTGCCAACCAAACTAGGGGAGGTCATACAATCGTTAAGGTAGATGTCAGCGGGAATAGACTTGCATTTAGGGCGTGGTATTTTACGCGGGAACACAAGACAAAATTTAGGGATCCTAACACGGTACACAAAACGGTGTGAGCAGCAGATATATAAATATATAATAAATATATTATTCTGCAAAGAGGGGGAGGGACGTTGCAGTGTGTGTGTGTGTGTGTGTGTCTTAAATTGAAAATTTACTTTCAGAATAATAGTATTAATTTCATTTTGAACATGAAGAGAAATTTAAAGTATTATATTAAAGAAAGCTTATGAATAAAATTGACATTTACAAGAGTAACAAAATAGATATTAAAATTAACAAAATGTTTTAATTGTTTTAAAAGAATCCTATACACGTAGCATATCAGATATATATGTTTTAATTTAAAAAAATAATTTTACGAGCTTCAATATTATATTGTTAGCATTATTATTAATCTCACAAAATAGCCAAACTAAAGAGCTTTAGGTTAGATAGTCTCAGAGCTCCGATAAAATAATGTTAGCTGACACCTGCTTAGTAACTTTTTTTTATAATAGAGAACCAATGATTTTCTGATCTTCAGGGGAAAATTGAGTTTGGTCCACGTGTAGGATAGTTTGCCATTATGCCTTAAATTATATAAGTGAAAACACTGAGGAGCTTGAAAATAGCATCATGGCCAAACAATTCTATTTCAAGGGCATCATAGGCAGTCATATAATGAGTTTACTATTGGCGATGATTGATTAAACACAGCACCCAATAAAAGAGGTCCTAGCCAAGATAAATAAACAGGTACATGTCAAAATGATCAAAGTCAAATAAATATTTTGAAATACATGTAGTTAGTTTCAGAAAAAAATCGACAAATAAAAATGGCTGTAATCTTCTTGGGTAAAAAAAGCCAAATCAAAGCCATGGATTTGTTTAGAAAACAATTACAAGGAATTTGTATATTACAATTTTATAATTTAATAAAACTGTTGTTATATTGATGTTTACATTTAATTAAACATTGCCTGTATTGTGTATTAGACAAAATCTCCTGTGTTATACTCTTAAAATGTTTTACAAAATAATAGAATGATATATTACAATTAAATTATACTTAGGCCTAGTGTTGTAAAGTAGTCTATCAAGATTAAGATACACCGATGAGTTGGCATAAGGTGAATATGGTAAAAGTCAGTTGTCGATTAAACCTCACCTTGGTTATTTAAAAATCCTTAAATTAAAATTTCTCCTCTGGAAGTAGCATATCAATAAATGAAATGAAATGTGGGATCAATGTATGAGGAGGAGGGGGGTTGAGGGCAAGCAATTTGTCTCGTGTTTGCCCAGCCAGTCTTGCGTGGGGGAGGAGACAGAAATGCCATTGAATATTTAATGTTTCATTTGAGTTTTGTACTCTAAGCATCCCTTCTCGACGTGCTATCAATAGATTTTTCATCCGACCTCTCCCCTTTTTAACCCTTCGATGGAAAGAAAACGGTAGCCTTTCACGAGAGCCTTCAATGTTTCATCAAATGTCATTGATATTGCGAAATAATATATGAGGACCTGTTTGAGGAGCGTTTCGCATAAAGGAATGCATAAAAATTAATGATCCATAGGATAGAGCCAATGAACGAGTAAAAGCATAATGAGGGACTGAAATATATGATAGGAGAAGGAATTTGTCAATATTTGCTGTAATCCCTCTTTTCCCCTTCGCCATCACCGGGCTTACAATCCAGTACCTTCACCATCATTAATGCAAAAGTACATTGACGGAGTAACTTTTCTGAAGCAAGTATCCGCATGGAATAATAACGATACGTTTTCGACCTCAAAAGACATTAAAGTGTTGAAACGGGTTGAGGTTCGATTGAGGGCTTAAGAATTGCATGGAATAACTACATCTGAAATAGCTTATATAACGTTATTCATGTTTGTTTGAGCACTTAAAATAATCATTTAACAAATGACAAGCCTGTTGAATATCGATTTAATTATATAAAATTTATCTATTTAGTGCGACGTTTGGCAACTGATTTGTTGCCCTTATCAAGCCTATAGGGCTATGAAACACAAAGTCCTTACATTTAGGCTAATCTCCAAGCGAGTAATATGAGGAGGCAAAATATCAAACCCCTACACTTTACCCAGAACTTTCTTTGAGCTAGAGCTCTGCTAACTCGCTTTTCCACACTAACGTTATTATTTACTGCAAATATAAGTATTTAAATTCGATAAATAGCTGGCCAAGTAAAATATCGAAGTAGGTAGGGATACAGAGGGTAGGCTTACAGTAGACACTCGCTATTCGCGGGTTCGGTATTCGCGGTGTCGCTTACTTTCGTATGGCAAAATTACAGGATATCCCGCTAATATGTATCGTATTAAAAAAAAGACAAGATAGACAGTATAGTTACTGTGCAGGTTGTAGGATAATGTGTTCTCGTCTTATTTAATTTGTACAGTACTGTAGTTATTTATCACAAAGAAATCTTATTATTCTCCAAACATGCGTTACACTGTACACTAGTAGGCCTACTACTCAAAAGATAGGCATTTTTTATTTATAACATGTGACGTTATCGTCACTGACAAACGATGAGTCAATCCTGCCTCAGGATCCAACTCCATACATAAATTTAGCTTCACTTCTTTTTACTTACTGCTAATTTAATAGTTTTCGAGATCCAAACATCGACAATAGTATCCGGTGACCGTAACTAACTCGGTTTTTCCCGTCAGTTGCCAAACAGGTGTCGTATTCACTTGTCGTATCTGCTGGTTTTGGAAACGTGGCGTCTACTTGTGGATTGTTTCGTGAATATTTATGCAACATGCTGAATGGTTGCCAAAAATTATTCAACATACTACAAGGTAATGGAGTCAATAGTGTTTTCTCCTTCCGCGTTCTCAGGAATATCCAACCCTGAAGTGAGCTGAATTTACTGTACCTCATACAATAACCTAGGTATTTCTGTTTCTTTATTTATGTTATCCGTGTCACCCTCTCCTTACCCAAGTAACAAGTTACTTCTTCGTTGATAATACCGTCTATAACCCATATTTCAAAGGCCTCTTACTTCATCAATGAAGCTTTTGATGTTTCTCTATTCTGTATAACTGAACCGGTTCTGTAAAATAAAACCAGTTACAGTGAACAGTTTTTTTTTTTTTTTTTCTAAGGGTCACACATAATGTCGTTTAACAATGTGTAATATTAATGTTTTAAACAACACACCACTAAAATGCAGTCTCCGTTTTTTATATTGTTACACTGGATAAGTTGTTTAATGCTCTACTAAACATGTCGTTCAGCTTCCAGTCAAAACTAGACGAACGTTTAAATGAACTTGAGATTATGAGGTCCCAACAAGATAGCACACAGCCTCAATCACTGACATTGGCGAGGGAAATATTTAAAGGAAATGTCATTTCTCTGCGTGATAACATTGGAAAAAGACACCATGTTCACTGTACTTGGTACTTTGTGGTATGTTTCTACGAGGTTATCTCAGGTCCGAAGTGTACAAGATCGTCCTCAAACTTTAGAATCCTCATGAAAATGATAAATCAAGATGTTGAAATAATCCCTTCCGACGTGAGTCGTATAGTAATGGAAAACTTTACAGAACAACTCAAACAGTGGCCTTTATACACACATCTTTCTCCATGTCTCGACAATGTTGGGTGAACACCTGTAGACTGGATTGGAATAAGAGCATTATAAAATTCAAACTGATTCTTCGATGTGCTCTTCGATTTCCTAAAATATTGTTTTGCAAATACTCATACAAAAAAAAATTAAGATTTATTATAAAACAAAAACCGCGATACACGTAAACCGTTTACATATGTGGTTGAATGATACTTAATCATATTTTACTTAAAACCCATAAAGTGTCAGAAAGTTATGTAATTCAGAAATGCGCATAGAGTGACATCGGTGTTCGCTGACTAAACGATTTTTATCAAATAAATAACTAACTTTAAGCAATTGTTTTATCAAAATAACATTACAATACAGAGAATATAATAATATAAGGAGAGGAAACGTTATCGGTAAAACTGAAATACTTCAAGTCTTTTTTGCTGCCGAAATAGAACCGCCACTTGTTGCTAAACGTTGTAACTCTTCCAATTCGATAGCATTGGGTTCGGGAATATTGAATACGTATTGCAGAAAAGTATAAAGAGTGAATGGTCAAGACAATGTCCTCACTGAATCATTGGCAGATCAACGCATCGCCGAAACCATAAAAACCATATACAGTGCGTGAGGTTTAACCGTGTCTCTGACCTTGAGATTACTAGACTGGACTGGGCTGCAGTGAGGGGACAAAACCCAACATTTCAGAAAACATCAGTATCGTGTTTAAAGTGTAAACGGCTCTAATTAACTAAATTATAATACTGCAATAGCTTGAGGTAGACATGCTCTTTAAATGTGTTGCTCTGCTTCTGCAAAGAAAGAGACGCGATTACAAAATAGACGATATATGTATTGTATAATGTTTTCAGTTAGGCTAGTAGTCAAATGATAGAGCAGAACGAGGGACACCGTTAAACCTCACACACTCTACTTTAAATTTAGACAGAACGGTACCCTATGTAATTCGTAAGTGCAAACTAAACAGGGATTCTGGAAAATTTTAATTTTAAAGTGTTGAAATCTCTTTAATAAATATAGCTTCGGTAAGAGGTGCACAAAATGCATAACATATTGTACAACTAAGTGTTTGTAGGGGAAACGTTGATTTTCAAGATCCCTTATATGGAACAAAATTAATTTTCCAAATAATTAAATAAAATCAACAGATAGATTCCCAGCCTAAAATTACGCATGAATAATATGCTCTGATTGAACTTTGAGAATATATTGACATCTTCACTCAAAAGGCAACGAATGTTTTAGCTAAATTCAATGTTATTTATATTACAGTATATTATCCATATAGTTACCATATAGTTATCCATATATTACAGTTATTCCATGTTAATAAACCCAGATATGACTCGTCACTAGGATTGTTACAGTGCTATTAAAGACTAAGCCACTCCCAATTCAAAAGTCAGTCAGCAGTGTAGCTAAGGCATCCGATCAAGGTAATACCAATTTTTCTAAGCTATTGTGGGAACGAGGAAACACAGAACCCGCTTTTATTAGTGCTTGGGTGGATATATTAGTGACAGTGGTAGTTAATTGAGGTTTGCACTTCAGAAAAAGTACGCGCCATCTATCAATTAACTTATTCCCCCGGTACAGATTGTGTGAAATTAATAACGTCGCCTCTGATTGACAAAGGTCGGGCCCTCGTGTAGACTTCCTGAAGGTTATTTGTTGGAAAAAGTTTAAAAGTTAGTTTATTTTTTTTATCACACTGTCCTTGGAAAAGAATTGCCATAGCAAAACACATAAGGAATGAGAATAAAAAACAATACAACTCCTGTTGCCATTTAAATAGCCGCAATAAAATGTTTTAACTTTTGCATTTTTCGGATTTGTATTTCGTCCTCAACAAGGTCATTCATGGTTCTTGCATAAACGATATGGGTCTCTCTTTATTGCTATGTCGACAGAAAAAACAACCAAAACTGCTTCACTATCCTAAAGGTTCACCTCAGAAATTCTAGTCTGGCTCTCTGTCAATTTAGTTAGGTCACAGCATCTCTAGTGCTCAAAACGGATGCGTCACCCAACAAATTGATTGTTTAATTTGTTATAATTTAATAAAGGTTTTTTATAATAATTAACTTCCTGAACGGGTTCCGACTTCCAAACCAGCCGTGAACATATTTCTAGCGATGATCAGAACCCTTATGAATGCCTTGGTACTCGCAGCATATTTTTTTCTCTCCCCCAGCTGTAGGTATGGCACCATACCATACATCCGTAATATCCTGAATCTTTTTACGATTAAAATCTTCGTGGTTGGATATAGCACAAATTTATTAATACAGTACAATTTCGTTAATCCGGCACTATATCAGAACAGGTAGTGTCGGATTACTGAAATCGCAGAATTACTGGACATGCAAATGCACGTTGAAATTTAATAAAAACTTGCTTAAGTATGGTTGTATGACATTGTGCAGTACAACTTAAAATTTGATGAAACTGAAAATAAAATACGAGTAAAGTACAGTGAAATAAACAGTGGCAAGATACAATATCATACAGTACGTAGATATACGGAAAATGCACAACGGTTTTATTCATGGGTTTTATCTATTTATTCGGAGAGATTTTTTGCTTTTTGCATCAAAAGAATGCTTTAACACTCTATCTTGACGTCCTTTTAGTGTAAGGATTACCGACGCCGACACCCACTAAACATGTTCATTACACTACTCAGCGCAAGGCAGTGAGCAACTGGTTATAACTCAGTGAGTCCCACACGCATTCAGTGACATAAAAACAAGACGCCAATCTGCCGACTCACCGTCGCCCACACGGTGCCGGATTACTGAACGTGCCGTTTCGGTGCACGGCCGAATTATAGAGACTGTGCTGTACATTTTATGCTACTTTCCGTTAGGGTACACTTAGAGTTCCTCTAGTCATTTTCGGATCAACCCCAACCGCATTCACGTGAGCCTTGTTGGGTTTAGCAACCAGAACGTCCTTAATTATGTGCGTTACCATCTTCTCCATCTGTTTCTACTTCATTCAAAGAAGATTGTTACCTGACCCATATACTGCTTTCATGCTCGGCCTATGACATTTTTCCTATTTTTCTTCACAGTTAGATACCTCATTATACATCTGGTTACAAAAGTTTATCCTTTTCTTTATATCGTTTATCCATCTTCAAATTTACTAAAACTTGGGATTAGTTTTCTCCAATTTAACTTCATCAAATTTTGAAGATTTCTCATCTTCGTCCTTCTTTGCAACCATTGTTCAGGTTTCTCACTCCAAACAATCGTTTTCATCTGTTGATTTCTTTTTCTTTATTTTTCATCTTCTTCAAGTGAGGAAATTTTTGTATTGAATACTGTGTTAGATTGTTAAATATGAATTACTATTTCTTTCCCACTTCTTGTGTCTTTTTCATTATATTGTCAGTATAGATTAATTTCATGACTTCTCCAGTAGGTTTGATGCTATTTATTACTAGCTAGACACTGTTGGGAGTTTTTGTTTTTTTTTCAATTCATTTGGAT
>JBAIZL010000010.1:32411649-32464149 GCA_036971475.1 Prosapia bicincta | reverse complement strand
TATATACTTAAATATATACACATATACCTAAATATACGCATATATACTTAAATACACCGAATACATATTTAAAATATAAACTTATCTGCTTATTATTTAATATACTAATATATACCTAAATATACAATTATGTACCTAAAATACAAATATATACCTGAGTATACACGTATATATTTAAATACAACAAATACAAACTTAAATATATTGAGCATTAAATTGAATATTATAACACAATAGAACCTTTTAACCCTTATGTCCATTTATATTTCAATTTGCAAAATTGTTACTTCAGGAGACACTCGCGATCAGGTGCTAAATTTCATGTATGAGGTTTCAGATAATTTCAGGAAAATTCTCAAATGATTGGTGACGCCATGCCATTGAGTGATATACCTATTATATAGGTAATACCTGTATACTGACCTATAAATAAGGTTGTTATCTTTGTTTATACTACTTAGTAAGTAACTGATTGTTGTTATTCTATTATCAATAACTAAATACATAATTGATTTAACTACCCAAAGTTTCTAAAGTAATTAAAAACAATCTGATTTTGTACATTTCGAAGATAAAAAATTGATTATGGTTCAAAATTAAATCACGTTTCCATCCAGAATTAATAATTTCGCTATGCTTTGTACACGAATAAAAGCGAAGTACAAAGCAATAAACGTCCCTAGAGACGAAAACAAGCGTTTCCCCTAATGAGGGAATAACCAAGGATGTAAATCTTTACAAGAATTGATGCAAGTTGACTAGTTATTCATTACTGCCGAAGGATTAGCACGGGTCCTGAATTTATGTGATTGTTTTTGCCGTGCATTATTTAAATATCACCGTTCCCACTTACTGGATCAAAGTTTTAATCTGTAATTCGAGTTGGGAAAGAGGTTTTTTCTAAAAATAGGCATTAAAAAACAGTAATTAACGCAATATAAAACCATACTTGTAAGGACGAAGGATATGTAGTTCTAGAAGAATAATTGGATACCGCTTTTGGAACATTTAGAAAACCCTGTATATTAAAAATAAACTATTTAAAAAACAATTATAATTTTTTTTAAAATAATATATTAAATCTTATTAATAAAACACATTTTCATACTTTGACAGATTCTGAGACATAAAAAATATTGGCAATTGCAAAAAAATTGTTATCTTCGTAATACTCCGTCAGTGTATTACCTTCGTATATTTTTTTTGTAACTTTCATTACTTTACATATTATACAACTTTACAGTTGTTATTAATTCTGAAAAGTTTGTTTCGAACCCAATAATGTAATTAAGAACCCGTTTGTACAACATATTAAATGCACGTGATTAGTAAAAATTATAAACAGGATTGTTTTAGTAGAAACACTGCTATTGTATTGCGAGAATTTCTTCCGACTAGCTAAACCATATTCTAGGAGATGAGTATAACAAAATCAACAACTCCTCCTTCATAAAGCATTGTCTCTATCTGCGTTGCACTGTCAGAGCTAATGAACCTTACTAGATCCAAGTTTGCACAGTCTAGGTCTAGGGACTCGAGTGCGAGCTCGTGCACCCAAGGAAATGAGTATAACACTAACCACTCCTTCACAAAGCAGTGTCTCTATTTCAGTTGGTAATTGGCCTTGACGCCGTACTATACTCGAGGGGGTAGAGACTAGGTAAAGACCATTCTGCAAACATTTCCGCTACTGACAATGTTGACGTCCCAAACGATGACTAGTAGGAGATGGTGCTGGTTTGACAATTTCGGACATTCCTAAATAGCCAGTGATACGCTTTGCAATTGGAATGTCACTGTGGGTTGTTCAGTAAAGTGTGTTTAACGTGTGACTGTAAGTATTTAAAGATGGCAGAATTTAAATCCCCAGTAATGGATTGGAGGGAAGTTTTAAATAGTAAACGTAGGGAAATAGTATCTAATGTTTATAAATTTATGAGAGAAGAGTGTAAGTGTACTGTGATAAAGGTCATCGTTTTTTAATAAAATAGGTAAGCACAACATTATTACACCATTATATTTTACAAAAAATTTCTTAAAAGTGTTAATAGATTTAACAAACTTTTAAGGGATGTAGAAATATACATCCCTTATAGCATTTCGTATTTCATCTACTTTTTACGTAGCAATCTTCTTAGAATCAATTAAAGTTATTTAAAGTTGAAAAATTTTGGTCTCTATAAAATTTGTGTCTGCTAAATGGAAAATAAACAGTTTGATCACAAAAGAGACTGTCACATCTCTTCGCTCCCTTTCCAGTATCATACTTCATACAGCACGCGACCGCGCCACGTCCATGTGTACTGTCAATAAATCGTTGCAAAGTTTCGCCGTGTAAGATCGTAACGCAAGAGATAACTCTGATGTATGCACTTGGCGAACCTGATTAGGCCGTAAGAAACCGTTAGTTTTACTAAAACATGTAATGGAACGATCATTTTTCCCCTCTCGCCCCTTATCCTTACTCGCATAATTTATGTAATCTACCCAATAAATTACGCTAGAAAACAATTTCCGTATATATACCGAATATTCTTAGATATTTTTTAGGCCAATAAATTGTTTGTCCATTGTCTTAACGTTTTCTGATGTTCAAAATTAACCATCATAAATAAAAACAGGGAAAGAAGATTATGAAAGACTAAAAATGTTGGCAAACTGATTTATAACAAACCATTACATTAAATACTATTGACTTTCAAAATTTTCAGGAATGGAGATTCGTACTGGTTTAATATAGGTCAATTTTCGTTAAACCCAATTATACATATATTTTGTATATACGTATTTGTTTATTATAATGTTTACAAACTTAAAGAGTTAGACACATTTAGCGGTTGACATTACAAACATTATAGTAATAGTATTGTCATTCTGAGACAACGTTTGAATGGTTATCTTTGTAGTCCCTCATTTTATGTATTAATGAAATATTAAAATATTCTTAAAGAATATTGTCCCCATACTTTATATATGGTATAAGTATGTTATATACTCATACTCTATATAGATTTGTGTTTGTGTCGTGAGTGTGTATGCTTGTTTATGCACATGCGAGCGTTGGTCCGCGCGCGGGCGCACGCGCGTGTGTGTGTGTGTGTGTGTGTGTGTGTGTGTGTGTGAAAGAGAGAGAGAGAGTGTGTACGATTGCGCACAAACTCTTACACAATTTTTTCATAAACAGTGTTTCTTTGTTTACTTATAATGAATAAATTTCTAAGATTAAACATTATATGGGAGACGATGTAACGACGTTAAAACAATGCATACACAATTTATTGGGCTAAAAAACACTTAAGAATGTTCGCTATATATACGGAAATTGTTTTCTAGCGTAATTTGTTGAGTAGATTACATAAATTATGCGAGTAAGGATAAGGGGCGAGAGGGGGAAAATGATCGTTCCATTACATGTTTTAGTAAAACTAACGGTTTCTTACGGCCTAATCAGGTTCGCCAAGTGCATACATCAGAGTTATCTCTTGCGTTACGATCTTACACGGCGAAACTTTGCAACGATTTATTGACAGTACACATGGACGTGGCGCGGTCGCGTGCTGTATGAAGTATGATACTGGATAGGGAGCGAAGAGATGTGACAGTCTCTTTTGTGATCAAACTGTTTATTTTCCATTTGGCAGAAACAAACTTTATAGATACCAAAATTCTTTCACCTCTAAATAATATTTAATTGATCTACTTAAATTGCTACACTAAATTAATGCATTTGAATTGCCTGGTATCTACTGCAAAACATGCATGAATCATATACTCATAACGTATAGGAATATATGAATATTTACTAATAGCAGAACTTACTTTTTGTCTAAAAGAGAGCGATCGTTTAGGAATACTTGTCCAATCGTCATATCGGATAGTAGGTTAATAATTGAACAACCTGACATTTACTATTGGCAAGTGTTTCTACATTACTATAAGTTATGTAAATAGTCAGAAAGTAAAAATACTAAACTTTCTCGAGTTGAAGAAACGAAGAATGTATATGTGAATCTACATTTAGGATAATTGTAATACGGAAAAATAAATAAGTTTTGTAATAATTCAAGCTAATAATAATTATAGATGGCTACAGGTATTTCCTTAAGGGACTTGAGCCCCTCCAAGTTTTATCCGAAGGGTTTTCACCCTACCCCAATGTTTACATGTAAATTTGAATAAATACCTGAATAATAAAAAATATATAATTTAAACTTAAAGCTAGAAGAGTTATCTTCACACTCAGGGGGCTACAAGCATGTTACATTCTGTAAGATCCAAGACATGTCGCTGTATCTCAAACTTTTATCATTTTAATTGATTATTTGTTAACCATTTTTACAAAAATCAATCGATTTCTATTATTAAATATTCTCATAACTTTGTAAATACTTATAACACTATAGAGCCTAATTAAACTCCGTCAAGCTACTGTACTCATTGAAGTTGATATTTTAAATGAACAATACAATTTTAAGTTTAAATAATACAATTATTGGTTTAATGAGCAAACTTTATTAAGTAATGTTTTTATAAACTTCTTACTTATGAAATTTCTCTCGTTAGGCCAATGATTGCATTATTTCATATGAATAAAAAACATGAACAATGATAATTATTTATATATTAAGATCTACTATTGAACATATTGCCAAGAATGTTACAGAAAGAATCCCAAATTAACGTATTTAATATGTAAAGTAATAATACATTATTAGTTATTAATATTAGGGTTAGTAATAGGAAGCCTTAGATAACACTATGCCAGCTCTACGAACCATTAAATAACATTGGACAAGGTATATGGACCCTTAGATAATATTACACCACCTCTACAAACCCTTAAATAACGTTGCACCAGCTATACAAATTCTAATATAACATTACACCTGCTATACGAAACTTTAGATACATTATATTAGCAACAAGTGCCATTAGATAACATTGTACCTGCTATACGAACCTTTACATATAATTACATTAGCCATTTGATAAAACTGTACCAGCTATACTCCCCTTTAAATAACATTGCACCAGCTATACAAATTCTAATATATCATTACACCAGCTATACGAACCCTTAGATACATTATATTAGCAACAAGTACCATTAGTTAACACTATACCAGCTATACTAAATACCCTTTAAATAATATTGCACCAGCTATACAAATTCTATTATAACATTACACCTTCTATATAAACCCTTACATACATTATATTAGCAACAAGTACCATTAGATAACATTGAACCTGCTATACGAACCCTTAGATAACATTGCACCAGCTATAAGAACTCTTGAATAACATTGTACCTGCTATACGAACGCTTGGATAACATTGGACCAGCTATACGAACCTTTGGATAAAATTGCTCCTGCTATACAAACCCTTGGATAACATTGCACCAGCTATAAGAACTCTTGAATAACATTGTACCTGCTATACGAATCCTTGGATAACATTGCACCAGCTATAAGAACTCTTGAATAACATTGTACCTGCTATACGAATCCTTGGATAACATTGGACCAGCTATACGAACCATTGGATAACATTGCACCTGCCATATAAGCCCTTGGATAACATTGCACCAGCTATACAAACTCATTTATAACATTGCACCCGTTATACGAACCCTTGGATAACATTGCACCAGCTATACAAACCCTTGGATAACATTGCACCAGCTTGGATAACAGTGGACCTGCTATAAGAACCCTTTAATTACAATACACCAGCTATATGAACCCTAGAATAATATTGCATCACCTATACAACACCTCAGATTACACTGTGCCAGCTACACGAACCTTTAAATAACATTACACCAGCTATACGAACACGTGGATAACATTTTACCAGCTATACAAACCTTTATATAAAACTATAGCAGCTAACACTGCATTATATTAATAGTTATTAAATGCTATTTATTATAGTTTTATAAATATTAATAAACTTACTTCTAATAATTCTCTGTAATAAAACACAGTGGGTTTTCAAAAATAAATTGGCTGTCATCACATGGGAGAATGGAAAGTGGCTAATAGAGGATCTGGATCGCTCTTCCTGATACCCTCTGTGCCCCACTGGACTGTCATCCGATAACAGAATAGACAGTGGCTACTAGTAGATCTGGATCCCTCTTCCTGATACCCTCTGTGCCCCACTGGGTTGTCTTCAAATGGGAGAATGGACAGTGGCTACTAGTGAATCTGGATCGCTCTTGCTGATACTTTCTGTACCCCCACTGGGATGTCATCAGATAACAGAAAGGACAGTGGCTACTAGTGGATTTGGATCCCTCTTGCTGATACCCTCTGTGCCTCACTGGGCTGTCATCAGATGACAAAATGGACAGTGGCTACTAGTGGTTCTGGGTCGCTTTTCCTGATACCATCTGTGACTCACTGGGCTGTCTTCAGATAACAGAATGGACAGTGGCTACTAGTGGATCTGGAGATCTATACGAACTCTTGCATAACATTGCACCTGCTATACGAACCCTTTAATAACATTACGCCAGATATATAAGAACCCTAGAATAATATTGCCCCACCCATACATCACCTCAGATTACACTGTACCAGCTACACAAACCTCTAAATAACATTGCGCCAGCTACACGAACCCTTGGATAACATTTTACCAGCCTTTATACGAAGGATACGAACCTTTATATAAAACTATAGCAGCTAACACTGCACTATATTAATAGTTATTAAATGTTTTTTATTATAGTTTTATAAATAATAATAAACTTACTTCTAATAATTCTCTGTAATAAAACACAGTGTGTTTTCAAATAAAAATAGTCTTTAATCACATGGGAGAACGGAAAGTGGCTACTGGAGGATCTGGATCGCTCTTGCTGATACCCTTTGTGCCTCACTGGGCTGTCATCAGATGGGAGAACGAACAGTGGCTACTAGTGGATCTGGATCACTCTGGCTGATACCCTCTGTGCCTCACCTGGCGATCATCAGATGGGAGAATAGACAGTGGCTACTAGTGGACCTGGTTCCCTCTTGCTGATACCCCCTGTGCCTCACTGGGCTGTCATCAGATGGGAGAACGAACAGTGGCTACTAGTGGATCTGGATCACTCTGGCTGATACCCTCTGTGCCTCACCGGGCGATCATCAGATGGGAGAATAGACAGTGGCTACTAGTGGACCTGGTTCCCTCTTGCTGATACCCCCTGTGCCTCACTGAGCTGTCATCAGATGGGAGAATGAACAGTGGCTACTAGTGGATCTGGATCACTCTGGCTGATACCCTCTGTGCCTCACTGAGCTGTTATCAAATGTGATAATTTACAGTGGTTACTAGTGGATCTGGATCGCTCTTTCTGATAGCCCTTGTGCTTTATTGGGCTGTCATCAGATGGGAAAATTGACAGTGGCTACTAGTGAATCTGGATCTCTGTAGCTGATACCATCTGTGCTTTACTGGGCTGTCACCAAATGGTAGAATAGACAGTGGCTACTATTGGATCTTGATCGCTCTTGCTGATACCTTCTGTGCCTCATTGGGCTGTCATCAAATGAGAGAATGGACAGATGCCACTAGTGAATCTACATCGCATTTGCTGATACATCTGGTGAATGATTGGGCTGTCACCAGACGGGAGAATGTACATTGCTCACCAATGGTTCTGGTTCGCTCTTGTTGATACCCCCTGAGTGAAATTTGGTTGACACCAAATAAGAGAATATACAGTGGTCACCAATGGATCTTCATCGCATTTGCTGATACCTCTAATCCCTGATTGGGCTGTCACCAGATGGTAGAATGGACAGTGGCTACTAGTGAATCTACATCGCATTTGCTGATACCACTGTGTCTCATAGGGCTGTCACCAGATGGTAGAATGGAAAGCGGCCACCAGTAGATACGCATCGCTCTTGCTCATACCCCCTGTACCTCATTTCACCTGATGGGAGAATAGACAGTGGCAACGAACGGATCTGCAATGCTCTTGCTGTCACCTCCTGTGCCTCATTGGGCTATCATCAGACGGGAGAATGGACAGAGGCCACCAGTGATTCTACATAGCTCTTACTGATACACTTGTGCCACAATAGGCTGTCATCAGATGAGAGATTGGACAATGGCCACCAGTGAATCTACGTAGCATCTACTGATACCTCTGTGCCTCATTGGGCTGTCACCCAAATGGGCCAAGGCCACCAGTAGATATGCATCGCTCTTGCCCCTACCCCCTGCGCCTCATTTGTCCAGACGAGAGAATGGACAGTGCTCACCAATGATTCTGGTTCGCTCTTGTTGGTACCTCCCTTGGCTCATTGGGCTGTCACAAGATGGGAGAATGGACAGCGTCCTACAGTGGATCTGCATCGCTGTTGTTGATAGCCTCCTAGATCTGTTGCATAGAAACTAAAGATCGACAAAGGCATTTATATATATATATATATATATATATATATATATATATATATATATATATATATATATTAATAATTTAATATTATTAGGTAGGACTAGGGTAAACAATAAAGGCCCTACTCTGGGAGTAGGAGAAACCTATATAGTCGTTTAAGTAGGATCGCTTACCTAAAGTAGTCCTACGTCCCGTCAAATTGTAGACTATTTGAACTGAAATTATTTTCTCGTAAATGTAATATATCTACAAAATTTTGTTTTTAAATCGTAACAGTATTTCTCTTGGAACGTTGTTTGCAATTAATAGTTGGCTTCATAATTTTAATGAATTATAAAAATAAAACTATTAAGTTCCTCGTTTTAAGTTTGAAACCTAAAAAATGAAAATTTACTTGTTTCAGTATTTAATTTCGGCATAATCAAGTGAAACGCTTTCTTAACACCATAGATTCAAATGAAATCTCTTGTACATAACAAAATGGTTTTTTTCAATTCTGGCAGCCTTCTGACTTTAATTCAATTAAGCATTTACAGTATTACAATTTAATATTTATTGCATTAAGCCGATATTTATGTACAATATATTGCGGTTTCGGGTTTGATATTTTTATTGATAAAGTTTCGTCACTAACAAGGATAATCGAACTGCAGGAAAATTTTTGTTTATTAGGTCATGCAATTTTCACTTTAAAAAATAAAATTTGTTTTCTTATGGCGAGACTGTTAGATAACTAATGCGACTGCACAATGCACACACTGAGCCATGACGTCACCTTGCATGTCGTAGGCCCATGTTACAGCCAATGCACCCAAGATATAACCACAAAGCATTGCATTATTGAAAATGTTTCTGTTATGCAAATCAGCGTATAGAATACGTGTATTTCAGAAATAAAGATAATGTTTACGCCGTAATACAAAAAGGGTTGCATTGGGGAGAGTAAGGGAGGGCACGAAGTTATTAACATGAAGCGGTAACGATACTAGCCGACTAAGAATTATTATTATTTAAATTTCGAATTGAAATTAAACACGGGAATTAAGCGAGCTATGTCTTGGAAACGACGATTCTCGTGGGCTTTGCGATTCCATGAATACCATTAGTTGTATCTGTTATCTCAATTGGATCTGTGGATTAAGGAAAGGGGATGAAGAAGGGCTAACTGCGGGTACCCGGAATAATTTCAAGAAGGAGATCAAAAGCGAGCTTTTTAAGCGAGTCTTTTATTGCCGAAGATTTGGCCGATAAAATGAGGCTTGGGTAATTCCGACGACTGGCGGAAAGATTAGGTAAGGAATATTAATATCACTTACGTTTGATCAGCCGCATCGCTCACTGGTCAAAGTTCTTTTTTCTTTTCAAGTACTTTTACAAGTAACAATCACAAAATTCACGGCGATATTTGTAGAAACCATTATGTTTATTTAGTCCCAGGTTAAACATTATAATTTGTTTACCTTTTTCAAATTCTTGTTATTTTGTAATTACACTAAGAAATATTTTTAAATTACTTTCTTATTACGTTAGAGCTTAGCTAGTGAGAACAATTCAAAACTGTAATTATTAAAAGAGTATACCCGAAATCTTACTACAGACTGGTTTGTTATTACATACAGACTAGTTTCGACGACGATGCTACCCTCATCAGTGATTAGCTAATACATTTCCATCAGTATGACGATTAATAAAGTAGTCTGTAGTGAGATTTTCAATGAACTGTTATACTATTTAGCCTTAGCAAAACAAGGGTGTAAACTCAAGGACAGATGCTGAGGGCAGAGGGCATGCCGCCTCAGGAGGGGCGCAAGATTATTACAGCATATACAGATAGGTTGTGCAGAGAAGAATGGAATGCGACTTTGGGGTGTAACAAATTCAAAGTACTGTGGGGATACTTGTGGGGCAAAGAACTACTCTCCTTAAGTAAACCTCAACTCAGTGTTACTGTAGAGCTGGTCCCAGGCCATGAGAATCTGAGGGGTTACAATACAAAATTGGAAGATCTAGGTCCCCTGTGTGCAAGAGATGCGACGAGGACCAAGAGGAAATCTCAATATACGTGCTCTGTGAGTGCCCTGCTTCGGGAGCTGCAAGGAGAAAGTGATTTGGCTGGCAGTTATATACGCCAGAGAATATTAGAAGATTTAGCATCAGGTGGGTACTTGGATTCTGCAAAGAGGTAGGTATCCACTAAGCTAGCCCTGTGGTAGGGATTGGAAGAGAGTAAAAAGGCTACAGCTACGTGTTCTACCCCGATAAGATCCCTCCGAGTTTTCTAATAATAATAATATAATATTTACCGTTGCGTACACTTTACTTATTTTTTCATAATGGTCCCTCCGAGTTTTCTAATAATAATAATATAATATTTACCGTTGTATACATTTTACTTATTTTTTCATAACGAGGTTTAGTGAAATACATCTATTTTACTAAATAGATGCCTTTTGTGGCACTGACAAAAACGACACCACATTTGTTTGTAATTTTTGTGGCTAAAATGTTTATTAGTTTGATTAATTTTTATAGTTTTATTATTATTATTATTATTTAATTTCAATTCTAATCTTATAAGCACAACTCCCTCTCTTAAGTAAGTTTTTATTGTAGCCTACAGTAGGTAACTTTTTAAATGTTAATTTTTTTCTAGTTTTAATATGAATTATCAATTAATTCTATGCCTGTTTATATTAAATTTTATTTCTTAAGGTGTGTTATGTAATGTAAAATGAACCGTATTACTATAAATGTTCAGAAAAAATCAGTTCAAAATAAATAATCAACATTTTCACATGGAGTTAAATGAGTACCCGGTTTTATCCAACCGGTTGGACAAAACAGGGTGATTTACCATTTTGCAAATAATATTTTTTTTTTGAAAAAAGTGTAATTTAAAATCAAGTAAAAATGATTTTATTCTATTTAAGACATCATTAGTTAACTTTCTGCATGATAAATTTTAACTCAATTTTTATATTTAGTCCTCTAGAAGCAATTAAATTCTAAGTACCCTGTTTTGTCCAACTTTCCCCTATATATTTATATAAATTTCACCAGTAATTGTACTTTTTTTAAATTATAAAAACACTGTGTTTAAGAGATTTTTTTTGTTGTAGCGGAATTTTTTGTCTATTGTACTTGTGGAAGGTTTTGAATATTTTTAAAATAGTAGTATTTTCAATTTTAACAGTATGATTTTTTTTAGAAAATGTTTTGTTGTGATTTCTCTAGTCTATTAAATTTTACGTAAACTTTACACATTATTCTAGACGTTAATAAATTATATACTTAACTAAATGACTTTCATTTAAAAAAACATTTTTGCTGGTGATTTTTGTTGTGTATTATATTTTGTGTAAGATTTTAAAATTGTTTATAAAGTAGTATTTTCTATTTTAACAGTATACTTTTCTTATATACAATAAGATTTAATTTTTGATTTTTCTTTTGCATTATTATTCTTTATGCAAAGTTTTATATAACGTTTATATAAAGTTTTACATTAAAATAGTAATATTTTTTGTTATAACAGTACGATTTCCTTCAAGTTAATGTTCTATTGCGCTAAAAATTATCTCTAATTTAAACACTTATGTTAATTAAAATGTAATTCAACCTATATTTTACACTCGAGTCTGGGCTAAATTTAGTTGTATTTTAGATGTTGTATAAGCCATATTCCCTGATAATGACGACGTTGTTTTTGAAACGTGTTTGAGGAATAAATTATTTATCGTTAGATTGTCTTCATTGTTATTATTTTATTACATAAATTCGTACTATTTCATCAAATTATTATTTAAAAAATAAAATTCATATTTATATTTTTGTTATAAAGGCATTACACAGTATTTTTTTTTTAACATTAGCAAAATAATGTACCGATTGCTAATTTTTTAATGATGTTAGATGTTTGCTAAGAATTAATGAAGAACTGTAAAAATTGTACGTTTGAGATCATGAAAATTATTTACCTCTATTTTTAAATCTATATTTAAAAACCTTTAGTTGACTTGATAGAACTCCTGTGGCGTGTTTCGCTGTTGGTAACAAATAATACAATACGAAGGTTTGGTCTTTGACACTCAAGACTCCTCCAAAGTCTCAAGGGACGGGAGTGGGACAAGCTGAGAAGAAAGACAATGTACCCTGGATCCTCGTTAATAACCTGTCGCAGTCTCGTATAACCTAATAACATTTGTCTCCACCCATTCACAAGCACTCCAAGACACGTGTAGGAACCTACCCATTCACAGGTAGTCTGATGAGGGTAGTTTATTCTTTTAAAGTTACGATTTGCATTGCCTAAAATTGTATAGACAGTATAGTACAGTAGAGGAAGCATAAAGATTCAGTATTGGTGCAGGATAAAAGATCTAATTATATCAAATTAAATAATGTTATGTTTGATTGTTCTTTTTCTTATCACACATTACTATTATTAAATCAAAAGGATGGTCTGAAGGATATTTTATAATGATTTATTTAAACTTAATATAACATATTTACTAATTTATTGTTATAGAAACTTTTAAGTGTTTTCATAAAACAATAAAAAAACTATTTCAATATATATCACCACATTTATTAACTAATTATTTATACAATAAAATTTTTATTATTTACTTTTGTACTTTTTATTTCTCCTTGTTTTTCCAATAATGTATCACCACAGTTAATAGTATTGTAATTCAATGAGCGAATTATTAGTTTTCGCTGAGCATCTTGAATGCAACAGATCTTGTGTTTCCAAATAATCGGTTACATTTATTGGTCTTTGCAGGACCACAGAATACAATACGTTTGCTTCCTGAAACAAGACTTCGAATTTTAATTTCGCCTTTAAACACTGCGATTTTTCTATATGCAACCCGCCAAAAATGTCCACGTTCGGGATGCTCTTGCCATTTATATGGCATCGCCATGACAATAAGAACTGGCAATAAGAAAATAGGAACAATAATAGCATGAAACCACTAAAGGTAATTACACTGGGTTACTTTAAAGACAATTGAATGAAATATTTGCCAGTTATTGTCAGTCGTAGTACAAGCTAGATACTCCCTAGTTTATATGTTCCAGTTATTGTCAACTGAGCACTAGCTAGCTTGATACTCTCTCGTTTATATGTTCCAGTCATTGTCGGTTGAAGCACAAGCTAGATATTCTGTCATTTATATGTTCTAGTTATTGTCAGTGGAGGCACATGTTAGATATGTTAGATGTCAGTTGAGGTCCAAGCTAGGTACTCTCTCATTTATGTGTTCTATTTATTGTCAGTCGAGGCATATGTTAGATAATCCACCATTTTTACGTCCCAGTCTTTGTCAGTTGAGGCCCAAGCTAGGTACTCTCTCATTTATGTGTCCTATTTATTGTCAGTCGAGGCATATGTTAGATAATCCACCATTTTTATGTCCCAGTCTTTGTCAGTTGAGGCCCAAGCTAGGTACTCTCTCATTTATGTGTCCTATTTATTGTCAGTCGAGGCATATGTTAGATAATCCACCATTTTTATGTCCCAGTCTTTGTCAGTCGAGGCGCATGTTAGATACTCCACCATTTATATGTTCTAGTTATTGTCAGTCGAGGCATATGTTAGATACTCCACAATATATATGTCCCAGACTTTGTCAGTTGAGGCACGTGTTAGATACTTACCATTTATATGTTCTAGTTATTGTCAGTCGAGGCATATGTTAGATACTCCACAATATATATGTCCCAGACTTTGTCAGTTGAGGCACATGTTAGATACTCCACCATTTATATGTTCTAGTTATTGTCAGTCGAGGCATATGTTAGATACTCCACAATATATATGTCCCAGACTTTGTCAGTTGAGGCACATGTTAGATACTCCACCATTTATATGTTCTAGTTATTGTCAGTCGAGGCATATGTTAGATACTCCACAATATATATGTCCCAGACTTTGTCAGTTGAGGCACATGTTAGATACTCCACCATTTATATGTTCTAGTTATTGTCAGTCGAGGCATATGTTAGATACTCCACAATATATATGTCCCAGACTTTGTCAGTTGGGGCACTTGTTAGATACTCCACCATTTATATGTTCTAGTTATTGTCAGTCGAGGCATATGTTAGATACTCCACAATATATAGGCCTATGTCCCAGCCTTTTTCAGTTGAGGCACGTGTTAGATACTTACCATTTATATGTTCTAGTTATTGTCAGTCGAGGCATATGTTAGATACTCCACAATATATATGTCCCAGACTTTGTCAGTTGAGGCACATGTTAGATACTCCACCATTTATATGTTCTAGTTATTGTCAGTCGATGCATATGTTAGATAATCCACCATATATATATATATATATATATATATATATATATATATATATATATATATATATATATATATATATATATATGTCCCAGTCTTTGTCAGTTGAGACACAAGTAAGATATTCCCCCATTTTTATGTCCCAGTTTTTTTTAAGTCGAGGTACATGTTATATACTTTCTAGTTTATATGATACCCGAGTCATTGGCAGTAAAGGGACAAGTTAGATTTCCCTACATTTATAAGATCTCCGAATAGTTGTAAGAAATTGTCTTTCAAAATCAGTATGCAAACTCACAGTTTTTTTTACTAAAATTTTTAGTGAAATGCTGTAATTTAAATATAATCATTTTTTATTCCCTGAATAGCAAATTTTTTGCTTCAACAAATTTAAATGGTTCAATTTGGACGTATAACTTAGTTGTATATAAAATAAATTACTTTTTTTGGGTTCTAGTTGAGAATTATAAAGACTAATGTGGGCAGTTATTTCAAATAAACTGTGCCACCTGGTGAAAACCCTTTCAAAGACACCAGGCAGAACGCAGGACACAGGATACAGGACACAGAACGTGGGATGCAGGACTGCAGATACGGGCTAATAAATATCTTTTCATAGCGGGAGCGAATCTGTGCTTTACAATTAGGCGTACTGTCACGTTCTCTTCGTTTGCGGAACAAACAAAATAAAAACACAGATACATAAGCTTTTCCCAGCCGTAACCCACCCGCATACGTTTTACGGACTCTGCAGGCTTTATAAATTAATTAATTGATTTGCTTTTTTTCAATTCAGTATCGTATGATGGAAGTGTAGCCACCTCTTGCAATTATGTGGTTACCCTAACAAGATTATCAAGTAATGGCGGGACAAAGCCGTCGAGCAGAATTTCACAAATTAATACAAATTTTGTCAACGGAGAGTCGGCGCGATACTGAAAGAATCATTTGTCTACCGTTTCTGTTTTTGCAGTATTTCGCTTTGTGCGCTCCACAGAGACGCATTAAATATTATATTGGTACTGGCTCAGTTTTTAAGCTGAAGACGTCTCTTACCACTTCAATAAAATGGTGTTTATGAAAGTAAACATTTTTTACAAAAAAAGAATATTATTATAGTTAAAAAAAACAAAAAAAATAGACAACACGGTTAAAAGTTGAATTTTCTTCGATTTTATTCTGCATTTTATCCCTATTATGTTTTTAAATAATAAAACTTCATAAATTAAATAATGATTAGACTACTATTATTATCATTATGGTTTATCATTATCATCAACATTATCTTTATTAAATTATGTCTAAGTTACCCTCAGATGTATACACTAAACGATATTGTAAAACGATACACAAGTTAGATACTCCCTTATTTATTTGAACTCTGATCACATTATAAAAAGTGATCCCTCGTTATAAGCTCAGGGTTAGGTAGAGAGTAAGTCTAGTCGTAGTGGTAGAAGTAGCAATATCGTATTTAATAACACATTGATTATAATTACTTAGTATCAGTCTTTTAAGGGTTAGATCACATGAAGTTCAAATATTTGTTCCTCTGCAACCCCGTCATATTGCAACTAGATTTTCCAGGAAAAACGTAAATGGATCACTAACCCGATCCTTACTTTTGTCTGGTGGACGAAAAATGTTTTATGCTGTCATTACATTTCTAGTAATATGGAATTTGGCACCAGGTCCACCAAATTTCTAGCAGTATGGGCTAACACCAGGGCAATCAAACATCTAGCAGTATGTTCCGTGGCACTAGGGCAATCAAGAATATAACAGTATGTTCCGTGGCACCAGGGCTATCAAATTTCTAGCAGTATGGACCGTAGCACCAGGGCCATCAAATTTCTAGTAGTATGGACTGTGATACCAAGGTAATCAAACATCTAGCAGTATGTTCCTTGATACCAGGTTTATCAAATTTCTAGCAGTATGGATCGTTGCACCAGGGCCATCAAATTTCTAGTAGTATGGACTGTGATACCAAGGTAATCAAACATCTAGCAGTATGTTCCTTGATACCAGGTTTATCAAATTTCTAGCAGTATGGATCGTTGCACCAGGGCCATCAAATTTCTAGTAGTATGGACTGTGATACCAAGGTAATCAAACATCTAGCAGTATGTTCCTTGATACCAGGTTTATCAAATTTCTAGCAGTATGGATCGTTGCACCAGGGCCATCAAATTTCTAGCAGTATGGGCTGTGACACCAGGGCAATCAAACATCTAACAGTATGGGCTAACACCAGGGCAATCAAACATCTAGCAGTATGTTACGTGGCACTAGGGCAATCAAGAATATAACAGTATGTTCCGTGGCACCAGGGCTATCAAATTTCTAGCAGTATGATCCGTAGCACCAGGGCTGTTAATCTTGTAGCAGTATGGTCCAAGTTATTCAATTTAAAACTTCTCGTTTAATCGCAAAAATTACTTAAAACTTCTCTATTTGATTTTAATTCATTTTCCAAACTTCCTTATAATTTATTTATTTAGTCAATCCTCTCATTTGACTTTGGTATCTTAAAACAACTATAAAAAACAACAAACATTTACAAAACAAAATCCTTTTCCTTAATTATAAACTTTGTAACTTCTTTTGTAAACAAACAAGTTTTATATCACCTTGCATTACCTTCATTCTTTTCTAAAATTTTTAATTTAATTTAAAATCAAAATCAATCCTTTCTTTGTTAATATGTAAAACTCAAACTTTAGTATTTAACGGTTTCTTCAAATTAAAACTTTTAATTTACTTGGAAAAAATTCTACTTTTCTGTACAAGATTTTACTTTGTTTTCTAAGACTTCATTACAATTTAACTTATTTTCACAACCCTTTCATTTTCTCATGCAATCTCTGGATATCTTATTTTAGTATCTTAAATCACATATAAAAAACAACAGACATTTAAAAAACAAAATTCTGTCTAACAAACATTTTGAAATATTTTGTATCTTCACTTAAATTCTACAACTTTTAATTTTAAACCCACGTGAGAACAATTTAAATTTCTCACAGTCTTTATCTGTAACATAGCTTAATCTATTACTTGAAATTTATTTACACTTTTTATGACTTAAATTTACTTCATAGGATCCACATATTGTTTTTTACAAAATTTTACTCTTTAATTTTAATTTTCAGAATGGTAATTTTTTATTAAACTTATTTATACATATTATTTTTCAATATTTGTACATTAAAACATACACACTAGTTTTACATTATTGGGGCTGCACCAAATCAGCATTATTTGTAAGAATTATTTATCGAGACAGGCGAAAGCCTGTACTATTGTAACTCATTAAGCGATTTATTAAGTGAGATAAAATGAAGTTATGCAAACTTAATGGTTCTAATGGCTAGGAGCAGAAATAGTAGTGAAGTAGCTATGTAAATAAACTGCTAGATGTAACACAAGCTTTAATGCGCTGCTATTGTAACTCGCACCACGACTAATTATGCCTGATTCAAGATCCTCCGAAGAAACTGATACAAGTTAATTATTAGTCGACTGCGATACAAAAGAAAACTTGTTCAAGAGATACCAAAGCTCTAAAATGTAAAATGTTTTATGCTTCATATTACATATAGAAAGAGTAAGACTCTTTATATAATAATGATTAAACGGACATTATCACAAAATTTATTTTATTTCTTATTTGTAATTTTTTATTATTTATTTTAACAAATGCAGATAAAATATATCGAAGTACAATAACCAAATTACTTACGGGTATACTGTATTTATGTTTGAACTCGGTAATTATAAATTATGGAGCTGTTTAATAATATATGAAACCTCTTTACCAGAAATGAGTTTTCCTTTTATTTAAAACCTTATGTACATTTCAATTGCATAGCAATCATCTTAAAGGTAATTTACAAAAAAAATACTTGGTAAACTACCTCTGAAGATGATTGCTATGCAGTTGAAATGTACATAAGGTTTTAAATAAAAGGAAACCACATTTGTGGTAAAGAGGTTTAATTTATTATTAAACATTACGCCAAAGTTGTTTTATACAGTTATATGGATCTTTTGGTTAACAGATTATCAATGAATCTTTTAAATTTGGTACAAAATGTGTTTTTAAAGTTTAACTAGAATGATTACAAAACAGATCTCCGATGATAAATAAAGCGGAATAGAAAAAATTTAAACAATCAATATTTAAATATTACATTTAACTGAAGTAATCCATCATAAATACTATACAATGATATTAATAACTAAAATAATATCTAAAAGAATTCCGTCTGAATCCCATTGCATCCTACGAAACACAAATGTCTGTCGTGACACAATATTGGTACCGATTGTACATATTTCCATTCCTCCTGATTCTCGTTGTTTGCTTCAAGATAGTTTATTTATTGATGTGTCACGTACAAAAGTAGGCGCCTGTGCTGTCTATGCTAGGCGCACATGAGCTTGAAAGTAATCGGGACGCCGAGATAGTTTTCTATCCAATCTTTTTGATACCTATTGGAGTTTCAACGCACATGAGATAGAGTTTAAGCGCGCATCATTTCAAACCTATCTTTTTGACAGTTATTTTCCACGTTGGGGACTGGCTTCACTCTATGTTGTTTCTCATGTGCGTTGCCCCATTACTCCCAATGTACTTCTGCCTATCCGATTGAAAACTATCTCGGCGTCCTGATTACTTTCAAGCTCATGTGCGCCAGGCCTCAGGAATATCGCCTCTAAGACAAACCTGCAGATAAGGATAGCTATTTATAGCCCATCTGTTTCAGTCATCAAATTTTATGTCAAGTGGACTTTCTCGCTTAATATAGTTGTTACTCGGTGTCGAGCAGTTGCTGGTGATTGTTGTGTCGTACTGTTTACACAAGTCAAAGTGGTGCATTTTTGTGTGCATACGAAATGGCAGTTATATTGGGAGCCAAACCCGAACTGCAAGCCGTAAGTAATTTTTACTAATGGTGTTTATTTCGCGTTATCATCTAATTGATTTTAGTAAAAATATTTATACCGGGCGATGAAGAAAGTCCTTAGGAATACATCAAAAATTATAAAAACTTTTGCTCAAGCCCCCAAAATTGATTTTTTAAATTTATTTCCCATTCTCACGTAATCGTTTTTAGTAATTAAATTTATACCGGTTCACGCCTCGAAAATAAAAAATTTTGGAAAATTCCTCCCCCTTCCACGGCACACCTAGAACGTTACAAATTAAACATTTTGGCATTATTTTTTTTATGTAGTAACTCGCAAATGCCTCGAAATGTAATTAAACTTGCTGGTGACTCCCAAAAAGTTACAAACTTTAAAAAATCAACTTTAAGACTTCTTTTTGCACTGCTTTGCGCGGTAAGTTCTATAGTTTTTAGGCCAAAGTTAGAAATAAGAGGTGTGTGAATGTTCAATGCAATATTTTCGGTTTTGTGCGTGGAATAGGGTCTGTAAGTGTTTGTTTCGTCCTTTTTGGGTTTTTTTTTACTTATTATCGCAAAAAATAAGATATATGGGCGAGTATTATAATTCTATAAGGTTTGTGTGCCGGGTGAAACGTGGTGCCGTGGTGCTGGTAGGGCTTTGTTGAAGTCGATTTGATAAAAATTTACTTTTCTAAACCGGCTAGATGAATATTTTTTTTGTGTTTATGAAAACTTTCTGCATCGCCGGTATGTTTTGCTAAAATTGATTGGGAACGGGAAATAAATATTGCATTGAACATTTATACACTTATGTTGCGACTTACTACATCAAAAAAATAAAGCCAAAACGTTGAATTCGAAACGTTTTAGGTGTGCTGTGGAGGGGGAGGAATTGATATTTTCCAAATTTTTAATTTTTGGGGCGTTAGCAAGAGTTTTTATAATTTTTTTCGTATCCCGATAACTTTCTACGCTGCCAGGTAATTTTTTGTTGCTAAAATCGAACACGTGAGAACGGGAAGTAAATATCAATTTTTTTAATTTTGAGAGTGTAGCGAAAGTTTTTTTTCGTATTCCTGATGTTTTTATGCATAGCTAGGAATAAATATTTTTGCTAAAATCGATTAACAATAATAATAAACATTAATAATGAATAAATAATTACCCCCGTATAAAATATATAATATTTACTGCCTTATAGGTTTTCTTAGTAAAACACAACTCAGTAAATTCGCAAGCCATAAGAAGTTTTATTTCTTCGTGTCACCAACCTCCTCTCTCCGATTTGAACCTGAAGGGTTTCGACCGTAGTGGAAGTCAGGAGTTTAAGGCTGGTTTTCTTGCGGGCAAAAATTTTACAATTGACAATTTATGAGCTGTATATGTGCCCTTCTGGACTAAGGGATAAGAGGCGTATTCTTTAGGTGCCCTTTGTCCTATTTTCTTCACATTCAACGATTTTTATTTCTTCAAAGTTTTCACAAGTACTCTAGCACAGTGGTTCTCAACAAACATGTTTCAAGAACGCTCTCATCGGTCGCTATATTGACAAGGATCCCTGAAATTGTTAAACTTAAATTGTAGATTAGGAGCAAAATAATTTCAGTTGTATTAGTTATCAGTAGTTAATTTATGGTTTGCCTACCCTTTTACTTTAAGGTGGAAACTGTTCTTACACATGAAAATAAATTCAATGCTCCAAGTTTATTACAAATACATTCAAGAAGTGTATTATTTTTATTTAAGATACGAAAAGTAATACTATCATCAAGCTAGTAGGCCCAGGCAAAATTCATTAAACTTTTTTATAAATATATTTTGTTTGAAACTACGAGTTAATGATGTAAAAACAAGTAGACCTATCAAAAGTCTGTTTTAAAACAGAGAAAAACTATTCAATATAAATATAATAAGAATATGAATAATATTATTAGTTCAAAATTGTTGTACAATATAGCTACTCGTTACATTCATTGGATAATTTAATTAACATTATTTCTTGTTCATGAACGAAAATATTTCATATTTTAACTTATTTTAGTTTTTATTTCTGTAGAGCTTTTCCGAAATTAGGCAATGTGTGTGTATGTGTGTGTGTGTGTGTGTGTGTGTGTGTGTGTGTGTGTGCGCGCGCGCGCGCTCGCGTGCGTGTATTACAGCCCTATAATACCTATCTAATAAAGTATCTAGTTAGGATAGATTTGGTTGTAATTTTATACAACACTACTATCAAACCTACACATGTAAGGTAAGAATACAGACCACGTTACGTTAATTGGAAAAAAGAATTACTCCGCAGAAGTAGATGTCTAAATAGTTCCCAAATGTAAATAATTACCAAGAATCAATGATAGCTAATGACTGACGGTAGTAATTATACAAGATAAGCAATTGGCCCCTTGATGAAAGGAAGTATTTATTTATTAGGAACTATATTTACATTATTTCGGAAGTGTGTGCGCGCGCACGAGCTTGCGTGCGTGTGTGTCGCGAACGCACAAGAGTATGTAATTTCTAATTTTCATAACAGTTATTAAACATTATTTGTTCCATGGTTTCTCTTTTAATGTCATCATTCACTGAAAACCATATTCCCTAAGCCTCTCTCTTCTTTTACTGCCAGCTTTGCCTAACACGTACTTAACATTTAATTTTTCTCCACCCCAAACATACTTTTGCTTCCTTGATGAATTTAATACCAGGTAATTCAATGAGAACCCAACTCTTTATTTTTCTGTTTTCCACTAACGACTTTTCCTGAGCAAATGATTAATTTACTTGATTATAAATCTTCTTTTGCCTCTAACTCATCTATCATTCACCTATTCATAAGTCTCTATTTACATGTAAAAATATGTTTTATTTTGTTTTCCAAAAAATTGTTTATTAATATTTTCTAAATTAATATTAAGATTTGTTATTAATAGTTGACATTTCACAGGTAAAGTCATTTAATGACATTTTTCACTTCACAATAAAAAAATATTTATTATTACTCTCTATTTATAAGAACACGTTTATTAATAATTTCTACTTCACAATAACAATTATTTATAATTGGTTTACACTGTACAAGAAAGAGTAATTATAATAGTTTCTATTTTACAACAAAAATTACTTGAGTATTTCATATTATCAGTTTCTAATTTCTAAGAAAATGATTTATTAATTGCTTTTATTGTAAAAGTAAATTTATTGATAAATGGTTGCTTTTTCATAGGCAACATTATTTCTACTTTACAGGAAAATGTTTTTTTTTATAAAGAAAACGATCTGCTACTGATACGCTTTGTTCTACACAGAACACAAATAAATTGTTCAATTAATTTATTTAATAATTTAACTGTTCCCGTTATTAAACTATAATTGAGTTGGCATATTGTTAACAAGGTGATGAATACAAAATTTCCCTGTGCATATAACACCGGAGTTGCTGAGACTTAGACGCCATTAGACAAAACCCTCCTCGATCTTGCCACCCTTATATCATGGTGTCAACATTTTAGTTTAGAGTTTCTTCGGCCAATAAATCAGTCGAAGCTAATGGCAAGATACTGTGGAGTAGCTACTAGCATCAGTAAGTTTTACGTACTCGTCTCATCTCGTCTACCCCTTTATTAGTCAAGCGACCGATCCTACGTCAGCGACAAATTGAAATTATCAATTGTAATCCCTAAATGTAATTTTTTGCTGTATTTCTTGAAGTAGAGAATGCGTGTTGCGTGTGTCCGCAATTAGCAATACAGTATTTCAATTCATCGAAGAAGTAGGTAATTGAAAGTGAATTATATATATATATATATATATATATATATATATATATATATATATATATATATATAACTTGACATTGCATTTCTCAAAATGTATTTTATTAGTTTATACCAACTATATTAAAGTTATTGAATGTGCGCGGGCGTGCGTGGGGAGAAGTGGGTATATGTGTCGCCACATTTGTATAGGTACGGTGAATTACCTACGCCGACAAACCCATGTCCAACAGCATTATCCCAGCAACGCTCTCCCCATGGATGGTATCACGAGGTGGTTGATACAGTACCAGAAAACATATCACATCCCAATGGAACCTCCCTTACGATGTTATCCAGCTAATGAGGATTGACTCACTGTTTTACTTTATTTTACCATCATCCTACTTTCATTTTCCTCTTTCTTAGATTCAAACTTAAACCTTTGAAACTTTCGAACTTACAGACTTTAAGCCGGCAGAGGTCGCGTCACGGTCTTTTCCACCGGGCCTTCACCATTTTCTTAATATCTCGAACTGCCGATTTTTGTAAGCTTCCACCCCCTCAGTACCTTCAAATAGACTCCTCCACTGTCGAATGCTGAGTTCGTATTTTCGCTATCAACAACGATTGTCTTAGTGTAGCAGCCTAAAGAAAAGCCAGTGTGGAAACCACCGTTCGCGACCCCTCGCATGTGCTAAGGTGTGGCATAATTTTTAATTTCTGTTTTTGTTATTGATCGTTTAAGGCATTGTGTGTTATATTTATTTTGTTACTACGCAATATGAATCGAGCAGAGGAAGAAAGATTTGCTAGAGGGTTAGATAGCGTGGGAAGGGAAGAAAGGCGTGAGGAAAAAAGGTTTCAAGATCCTAGTAGTGTTAGAAGATAACTTTTCCGTGAACAGAAACATTGAAGAGATGCTGGGCCTACAGCCACAATGGCGAAATATTGCAGAAGATGCCACCCAAGGGCATCAATCGGATGAGGAACTGTAAGGAGTTTCATTGCTATAACCCTCAGGTGCTTAGACATATTGTATGTAAGTTTTTGTTTAAAATCATAAATTTTTACAGTTTAATTTCATCACTATAATTGTAATATTATGATAAATTTACTTAAATTTTCAACACATTTTGATTCAAAATTGGTTCTATTACATTACAGCTATTGTAAACATCCAGTACATTTTCTTATTCAGAAATTACTTTTCTTTCAGAATATATTATAAAACATAAGTATTTGTGAAAGAGTCCTTATGTTATGACAACTTATCTAAAGTCTTGTATTTTTTTCAAAAAATATGTTAAATCTTAAAATATTATTTAAAATTATTTAAAACATTATTGTCAATATTAAAACCAATAGAACTTAAGTAAATACATTATTCTTAATTACAATGTTTGTATTTTTAAAATAAAATATTCTTCAGTATTTTTTTTATATTAATAAAATGACTGGTCGACCCCTCACGTATTATTTTTCACGCGACCTCTGCCGGGTTAAACTTTTCTTTCTATTCCTTCCTCGAAACTTAGATGGTAACTTAAAAACGTAAGTCATACCTTGTCAGTTACCAATTAATAGAAACCCAAGCACCTAGGGAAAACTGTGTTATTTAAACAATTAGAACGCAAAATGCTAAATATACAAAATGCAAGTTTTTACTGTTGACTTGACGTTTTCAAGCTACTAGTTTCAGTTGGTATTACAGTAGTTTCAAGCTTTTATTTTCTTATTAATACCTATTTTTTTTTTTTTTTTTTTTTTTGAACTGGGGATATGTTACTTTTACAGCAATAATTAGTATTAATTTATATTTTTTTAAAATTAATTATTATTTAAAATAAGTCTGAGCATTTTGATTCATTTATTTATATTGAGTTATTTATTTAAAAAGTTCTTTGATCACAAAATGTCTCGAAAAACGTTTCTAGATTTGCCAACATTCAAATAGCATTAATATTTATAAAAAAGTCAAATTGTTTAATAATATTTAATATAAATATTTATGTAAAAATACTGTTTCAACAGATTTTTAGGTGTGACGACAGTTCCTTGATGTAATGACACCTTCCTCTAGATGTGATGGCAGGTTGCCTGATGTGAAGGCATCTTTCCTGATGTAACATCAACTACTTTCCTGATGTGACAAGAGCTTCGTCGAAGTGGTGAAAGCATCCCAGATGTAATCGCTGCTACCTTGGTGGGGTTACCAGTGACGGGAAGTGATTTGCAAACATGTGATTTACTTCTGTTATTCGTAAATCACAGGACCTGTTTCGTAGCGAGATGAGGTAGTTGCTGGTTCTTGCCTAAATAAACTGTAACGGAGTGGCAAATCACCCCTACACCGATTCCTTATTCATTCACAGTTCCTTATTCATTTGTAAATAATTTGTTTCATTTAAGTAGACTATTTTTAGGTGTAATTTTTGGTATATAGGTATTACAATAAATACAGCCTGAAAGTGAAATGATTAGAGTAAAAAAAAGAGGGACACGAAATCAAAGCGTAATTTAGACATTGTTTATTGAGGACGAAATGATAAGGATAGTAAAATGCTATTTTGTAACATTTGTAAAAATAGATATAAGCCACATGATATTATACAGGATAATAAATAAAAGCACAAGCTATAAATAAATTCATTATTTAATATTTATGAAAACAAACTTTTTGCCAACTTTTTTAGTCTTACTATTTTTACACATATTTTAATAATTTGAGTTATTCAATTCCTTCTATTATCTCACATTCTCCTTATATAGATATATATATATCTTGTACTTTTCAATCGTTAATAAAATAGTTTTATTTATTCAATCTAGTTCAAATACATTTTTTAAGTGTAGTTGATAACAACTGATGTCAATAAAGTTTTTTCAAATAATAATTCAATATCAGGAAGCCGATCTACGTTCGGGTCAAACTCCGATTGAGTCCGAAATTTTAAATATTATATTAGAAAATATTTTTTTCAGTGAATGAATTGAAATATCATTTTTTTTAATGTATAATAAATTAATTACCTATTGAAGTCTTTTCAATTTTTGAAATCTAATATTCTTAATTGACAAAAATGTATGCATTGGTATTTTTAAACTAGTTTTTTCTTCTATGTAATAAAGTATAGGACATCAAAAGGCACGGGGAAAGGCATGTGAATTAAAATATCAGAAATTTGTATAAATATTTTTTACATTTTTAATAACATTTTGATAATTTATTTACGTTGATAGATTAAAAGCTGCTACATTTTCAAGAAAACACATCATCTTATTAGCATAGTTACTATCACAGCTATTAATTAATATAAAACAATCATACCGACAATGTCAACTGACATTACCTAACCGCAATAACTAATAGCAACTGACAATCACAGTTAAAAATCACAATCACGGTTTAAAATCACAGTTATTAGAAAGTAGCATCCCAGTTTGACCTGTTGGAGTGAAATCACTGTTAGTCACATTTCTAGTGGTTACAGCTTTCTTGGTCCTACTCCTGCTTCCCAGATGTGGGTACAACTTTCCTGATGTTACTCCAGCTTCTTAGATATGGTTACAGCTTTCCTGATGTTACTCCAGCTTCCCTAATTTGACGGAAGCTTCTCTGAAGTGGTGGCAGCTTCCCAGATGTAATCACTGTTTCCCTGGTTTGGTTGCAGCTTTTCTGGTGTTACTCCAGCTTCCCTGATGTGCGGGCAACTTTTCAGATCTAATCGTTGCTTCAATGATGAGGTTATAGCTTTTCTGATGCAACTCCAGCTTGAGATACTGAATCTTAACCTTGTGAAAGTATAATTTTTTCATCGGCATCAACTGTTACAATTTTGTAAGGCAGTCATTAAAATTTTCTATGCACGGTGGCTGCCTTAACAAATTATAGAAAATTTTGTGACACCAACTCCATCCTCTCAGCACGGTTTTTTTATTATTTTTGTGGTATTGGAGGTTTTGCCAATATTTTTATTGTAAATGTTACAGTTTAAAAATTCTAGTTTTGTAGAAGTTCCTAGTGAGTGACTCCGGTGACACGTAGGCCGCCGGACCGGGTCGCCTAATCGTGTGGAGCGTTTCAAGTCTGGAAGGGGTATAGTAGGGAACCCATGAAAAACCATCGGCGGGAGGTAGTTTGGTTAGTGCGTGTGATTTTATGTGCGCGTAGGGCCGCTTCATTTTCTGGGCGATTCCAGATCTGGATGAATATTAATAATAATTATTATTAATATCTAAATAAAATTTATTCATAATAACATTTTATGTTTATACTCTATCCCGGCTCGGAAGCGTCCCAGAGAATTAGGCGACCATCACAGACGCACTCGCGCACTAACACTACCCAGAGCTTATCTACTTACTTTATCGCCTTCTATGATAGTTTAGAGGGGGGAAGTAAGGAATTACTAAAATGAATAGGATAACCCAGGGGTCTCCAACCTTTTTTACTCAAGGGCCACATTGAAAACTTTTGGAGGAAAGGCCGGCAATATTTCAGGGCAGAAAGTCTAGCCACCCCCCCCCCCATACACCCACGACGTTTTTTCTAATCAAGAGCTCAGTGGCGGGTTTTGAGATTTTCTTGCTTAGTTTTTTAAGCTGCTATATTTCCTTATACATTTTTGTTGTTGGCTAACTAAAATTCTTTACGTGATTGTAAATAAAACTGAGACCAAACAAATAATTATATTTGCTATAAAATAATAATCCTTCTGTAGGAGTATTCAAGTAGGTTTAATGAAAACACAGGATGATACCAAACCAAATCTTTTCAATTTACTACAAAATGTAGTTATTGAATTTTAAAGAAAAACTGGACAATGCATGAATTTACAACATATGTAAAGCTTAAAAATGATAATTATTTTTTAGTGAGACGATTGCATTTGTTTGCCACTCAAAATTTCAGCCCATTTAGGATCAAACTTTGTAGTTCCGATCATTAGGATTGATTTCAAATGCTCATCTGACAAGGAAGATCTGTATTTAGATTTAACAAGCTTCATTTTTGAAAAAGTCAGCTCACGCTTGTAGGCAAATCCGAAAAGAGGAAACATAACTTGAGCGTGGTTTTTAATGTTTTGAAGTCTTTTTCTGGGAGAGAACTGTAAAATGTAAGTAGGTTACCTTCTTTGTAGCATTCCTGGAAATCAGTCTTGAGTGAGTCATTGGTTGTTAGCTCGATGACCTCAAGCTGCATTTCTGCAGGCACTTTGTCAATGTCACACTTAGAAGGGATTTGAAACATTGAATGTCTTCTGCTACAAGGTCAAAGTCTTCAAAGCGGTTTTCAAACTCTTGACGTAGCTTAGACATGATTTCTAAAACGTAATCTTTGAGGAAGGTGCCAGTGCTTAGTGCACCTAAGTTCTGACAAGATTCAAAGTGGTCGAAGTTCATAGATCCTAAATGGTTCTCGAAAAGTATGAGTTTTTTTCTGAAAGCTTTGACATACCAGTATAAGTTACAAACTGAAGAGTTTTCGCCTTGCAGTTTCAATTTTATTATAAGCCGTGAGGTTAAGAAGAAAAGCCAATTTCCATACAAACACACTGTCAGAAAGTTCAGGTACAGGTCGACGATGTTCAGTCATGAAAATGTCAATCACTTCACGAAGTTCAAAAAGCCGTTGAAATACTTTGCCTTTGTTCCACCAGCGAACTTCACAGTGGTAGGGAACATCTTAATAAGCGTTGTCAATTTCAGCAAGAAAATGTTTGAACTGGCGGTGTTTGAGGGAACTTTATCTAATAAAGTTAACTGTTTTTACAGCTACATTCATTACTTCAGCTACACCTATGTGTTTACCACACAACGCTTGTTGATGGATAATGCAGTGATCAATTAGGGGTTGAACACCGCCATCTATTTTAACAGAATTGCAAATGTTTCTAACTACTTTAGTTTTTGTACGAGACATATTTTTCCCACCATCAGTAGTAACACCTCTCATGCGTTTGAAATCGAGGCCAATGTTAGAAATGGTTTCACTTATTTTTGCCAAGATTTTGTCTCCGGTTACACTACTCTCCATAGAGTGAACGTTAGTCAACTCTTCTGTGATTTTAAAATCACTGTTCACATCACGAACAAATAAAAAGCTTGAGCCGAGTCAGTAACATCAGTTGATTCATCAAGAGCGATTGCGAACCATTAAAAGTCCTTGCATGAGTCTTTCAGCTGATAAACAACGTTATTTTCAAGAACTTCCTTACGGCGCGCTACTGTGTTCGTTGACAAACTAATAGCATTGAACATAAACGTTATCAGGACAGATTTCTCCCACACTCACCAAATTGCAGTTTTTCACCAACTGGCCGTCGGCAAAAGGTTTACGAACTTTAGCCAGAATATGGCTGACTTTGAAACTGGCGTTTATAACCGCATCGTTTTCTTGAGATTACTCGGTAAAAATTTGTCTCTGAATTGAAAGCGAATTTTTCGAAGAACCAATTTTGTCCTCTCGTAGTTTGCCTGTTAAATTGGAATGCTTGCTCTTGTGTTTTGTTTCATAAAGTCTACGGACATTAAATTCTTTCAAAACACCGACAGTCTCGTTGCAAACAAGACATAAAGCTTTGTTATTGTTGTCGACCATAAAATAGTCATGGGTCCACCTTTTATTAAAAGCACGGCACTCAAAATCAACTTTTTTTTTACAATATGCCATTGTTATGAAAAATAAAACAAACAAAATAAAAGACACTGTCCACGATCACTATGTACTTTGCAAAAAATCAACCTACACTCGCAATAGTTCTGATTGTAACTGACGCTGGAAAGCCACTGACAAGAACATTTAGAAGAATTTAGAAAGTAAACAAAACAATGAGTCATGAAAGGGCGCGTTGATGCGACGAGGCTATTTTGGTCCTGCCTCAGGTACAGTAGGGGTAAGTACAACAGCGCCGAGCTCTTTGCCCTTACACTTACAGTCCGTGCTGACCACTTACTATATCTCAATGCTTGATCGCTACTTGTTTACAGCTAGTTTCTACTTATAGAGAAAAGAAGTGGCAAGTGAGAGACGAGTACTGTACTCATATTTAATGGTAAAAGTGCATATAAGGAAATATATTACCAAATTATTTTTTTTCCAGTATACTTGCTTTCCGCGGGCCAGAAAAAATCTGTTCGCGGGCCGTAGGTTGGAGACCCCTGGAATAACCTATCCCGATCCCACAAAAGAGTCACTTCGCCTATCTTTAGTGTGTATTTTGAATGAAGTTATGTTTGCTTTATTTAAAATTTATGGGTATTGATCAGCAAGTTTCATTATTTTTCCCCCTGTAGACTTGCTTGATTTCTACATCGCTAGTTATATTTTTATGTAAATCGATTAAGGGTAGAAAGTAAATAATTACCAAAACATTTTATTTGAAATCAATTTATAATTAGGACTAAAATATACACTAATGATATCATACTACTATTCAGAAACTAAAGCCTAAAAAAAGGAAAGGAAAATACAATATGAAAGCAATAGTGTACATTTTAATGTAAACCGTTTGAAAAGGCTATTGTGCGCAAACGGAAACGGTATGAAATCAAGGCAGCTGTGATATTGGATAGCGTTATTCATACTTGTTTACGTTTTTGTTCAAAACCGTTAAAGGCTAAATACGTTGAAATGTCGGCTTACAGCGATAAATTGAATTTAAATGAAAACGATATATTCAAGCTATTTCGCGAAAAATTATCCATTAATAAAGAAGATAGGTCTATTGCGACTAATATTATGGAATATAAAGACGGGATGCTTTTTTTGTGGTTGAACGATGATGAAGTATTATTGGCATTAAACAGGGAACAAAAGATGGAGCATAATGTTCTAGGCTTTGGCGATTTTCAGGTTAGAATATTTTATTGCAGATATTTGTAATAATTATTTTAGTAGTATCACGCGTGTTCGTCTGGCAATAATTACTCAATTGATGCATGTTAGCTATAATTTCATAAAATTACAATTTTCTGGAGATTGATTAAGGATTTCAAATGATGCAGATACATTTGAATGGAGTGATTGTATATTCTATGTAATTTATTCCATTTCGTGTTATTTAATTTTAAAGATTGTGTAAGTTAAAGATTTTCCTTACTAAATCATAAAATTTAAGTCCTACCTAACCTGTTAGGCAACTTGGATCTTTATTAATGAAAGTATGACAAAATATTGACAAGTATGACAGTGTGTATTGAAACATATATATTTATTTGCTAAATTAAGTTTTACAGTGTGATATAATTTAACAACTTTATATTTTAAAAAAGCTATACAATCTGTATTAGATTGTAAAAGATTTTGGTAATTATTAAGATCAGCGACTATCGCTCCGATCGGCGAAATGTTTTTTCCTGATAAATTTGACCTTGCTGAACACGAATCTGAAGGTTATTTTTCTGCAAACACATTAAAAACTAATATTATTAACCTGACCAGATCTGGTTTTCTTAGGTTAATATGTGTTTGCCGTTGAAAATAACTTCAGATTCGTGTTCAGCAAGGTCAAATCTATCAGGCAAAAAAAAAAATTCGCCTATCGGAGAGTTAGAAAGCACCAAAGTCGGGTTAGGCTAGGTTATTTTTGTTTATGTAAATATGTGTTTGCAGTAAAAAAAAACTTCAGGTTCGTGTTCAGCAAGGTCAAGTTTATCAGGAAAACAAAATTTCTCCGATCGGAGCGGTAGTCGCTGATCTTAATAATTACCAAGATTTTTCACATAAAACTGTGAAATGTTTACTACATGTACTAATGATCTAATTTTTACTTTTATACTGAATGTAGGCAGAGTTTTGAATATTTAGTAAAACCGCTTTGGTTTTAGATTGTCTGGCCGTAAATAGGTAGGTAGTGATTTATTATAATTAGTTTTGAGCTTTACTTGTGACATTATACTATAGTATACATATATAAAACACAATTATTCATTTCTCGCTATAAAAGGTATACTCGATCAACTAAAACTATCATATTACCAACCTCTAGACAAAAACTGCAAATTTGTGATTATTTTGTCTCCGACATAACGTAATCCAAGTAATGAAATAGAGGTATCTTTTAAGTTAACAGCTATGTAGGCTACAGTACCCCTTAATAATCCAACAAGTATGGGATTACATTTGTCCGATTATAAAAATTTATTTCATATTATGGATTACTGAGAGTACCATTAAAGCAATGCAAATAGCATACTGGTAAAGCCCATCTAAACACATAAGTAGATTGTGAAAAAGACTACATATCTCTTCATTCTTAGGTTTTATTTACTATGGTTGATTTTGAAGAAACTCAATAAAAATGCAGACTATGCTATTTATATTTCCAGTCAAAAACTGAATATTCATTAATGAAATTAGTTTTATTGTTTTCCAAAATACTCTCCCTGGAGTTCATTATGTTCAAACTTATTTTTCAAAGCAGATTTTCCACTTGGGCTAAGGTAAGATTGAAACATATGTTTTCAACTTGACAACTGCTATTTAAAATGTCAAAAATTATTGAATACTCAGTTGTTTTTGATATTCAGGTACAAAAAAAGTCATTAGGTATCAAATCAGAGATGTATATTGGTCAGATCACCAATCAATCCAATATTTTGGTGTGTCAAAAAATTTCCATTGGATTGAATAAACCGACAACCATTTGTTTCAATGTAGTTCTTCCATAACCAACTTTTGTTGGATTGGCTACCATGAAAGACCCATGCAGTTGATTGCTGTTTTGTTTTGTGTTCATATGCGTAGATCTATGATTTGTCGCCTGGTCAAATGTTATACAGAGCTTTTTTCAATATTTCCATAGACCAATTGATACAAACGTTTTTTTGAGTGCCAACAGATTATGCGGGATCCATCACAAACAGATCATTTTTAAGCTTTAGTTATTATGCAATATAATATTGATGCTTGTCATACTAATACCCAAAGATATCTCTAATTTTTTTTGATAAGTCACATGACTATCTTGCTTTATTGGTTCATGCATAGTGTCGAAGTTTTGTCATTACCAATTTTGGACAGCCTTTATGGGATTGATTCTGGAGTGAACGTCAATCACAATTGAATTTGTTATATACCAGTTTTGTAAAGTACTGTTGGATCAGTATAATGCTGTATAAAGAGTTAAGTTAATCAGTGAACACTTTGCATATTGATCCACGGGGAAAGTTATGAAAAATAATTGTGTGGAATTGTTCAAGCGCTAATTACATTTTTTTACCTTAGTTGAGTTTTTGCAGTTACTAAACCACACTAATAGCACAAAAATGCTGAATGAAGTTATGTTTAATAACAGTAGTTTTCATTGGAAGGCACAGCTGTGGTGTCTAGCAACAATGAATGTTGCCAAGGCCAAAAATATGAATAAACTAAAATATTAACCACTATTAAATTATAAAAACGTGTTTTTAATCAAAAGATATAGTAATTTCAAATAAAATATTCATTGGTTGTCTTTTTTTTAATGTAGAAAGTTTATCAAATCACCTCCTGTAAACAAGTAGTATATACTTCTTACTGGTTACTAGGAAAGACTGTAGTCATAATCAACTTGTTTACCAAATCTATCATTCTAACAAATGTCATAATGTTGGGATTGTGTTGTATTGTCTTACATAATCGAAAATCAACAAATTTTAATTGTTTAATTTTGCTATATTTTAAAAAATTCTGTGAATTCTTTTTAATGCTTAAAAATTAATACACAGTAAAATAAGTACCATGCAGACTCTAAACAGAAATGACACTGATTTAGGTTAACAATTTCTCAAAATTTTACATTGCAAATGGTTTGTCCATACTTTTTAACATAGTACCTGCCTGTAAAACTGCTGCCACCTGTATCAGCATGCTTCTTATCAGTTAACATAAACAGCGATTATAACAAATTGAGCTCAAAAATGGTTTCTCCAAGTTTCTTATAACATTTATTCAATGATTATTATTTTTTCTTTGTAGTTTTATATTTTATTTAATGATTGTTATTTTTTGGTTTGGTAGGGCTAGATTGGGAATTTAGATGGGAAGGTTCCTACAGGATACAGGCTCCGTTTACATACCCTGTTACAGGATATGTTTGAGATGTTATGGTATAATTGCAGAGTTGTGTACTGTACAGAATTAGACTTACTGTATCAGGTTCATAAAGGAAAAGATAATGAAGGATAGATGTAGTTGGGTATGATTAAAGAATAGACAATGATTCCCTGGCACTGGAAAGTGGGAAAATTATAACATGACAATGGGCAGAGTTGCTTTCCTAAATATACCTACTGTCAAACAGATTGCGCAATCAAACTATTTCAATAAGAGTAAAGTTTGGCAAGTGATAATAATACTAAAGTTAAACATGACACTCAAAAGTGTCTAATGTGCTGAATCTATTACACTAGTTAAATCACTGTTAAGCTTTTGTCTGATGACATTTGAGCTAGGCTTACTTACAAAATTGAAGGTTAATTAGATTTTATTAAGATAACTTTAAGGTAAAAGTTTACCATTACTACATTACCTTGGATTTTTTCTTGTTCACTTATATTCTTTTTAAAATTGAATATATTTAATATAAAAGGTGCGGCACATAGCAATCATCACCCTTGACACATTCCATAGTTTTGTGTACAGTATGTGCTGTTTCTTTCCTGATTTCACCTTAGGTAAGCTGTAAATGAGATTCTCAAATCTTCAAAGCGTATTTACATTACATACGTTGCATTGTATCTTTCACTTCTTTACATGACACATTAGTGAAAAATAATGTTGGTCTTGCATTCTGAAGAGGAATGTGTTATCAGATGCTAATGTGCTTCATATTCAATAGTTCATAGAAATTTCATATTTTTTGTTAGGAGTCATTTTAGATATGGATGAAAATTGAAGATAGAGGTTAGACCATTTTTTGCCCACTAAAATTCATACTATTCAGACATATATTTTAAATGGCAACATCTATGCGCCACCTATTTCCATATAATATGTTTTGATAGTATCAGGCTGAACTATAGCTTCCCTAGAAGTATCAGTCTCTTTTTTCACTTCCCTAGAAAATCAGTCTACATATCCCAAAATCAAAGGCGCCATATAAATGATTTACTGATATATTGATAACTCATCAGTGTCATTTTTTCACTTCCTCCTTTTAAAATTTTCATGGAAGCAGGGTTGGTGAGAAGAGAGTTTTCTGTCAACTTCGATGACAAGCAAATTTATCACAGGAAACTACTTTTGATGAGTTCATTATTTGATCATTTATGTTGTTCGATTATTGGTTTGTGTTGTTTTTCGTATGATTTCTCCTTTTATTGACTAAGCTCTTTTACATCGACAAGACAGTTTGTAGAAAAACCTGAACCTGTAGTTGGTTTGAAGGGGGGGACACAAACAGATGGCCCCTTTAAATCACGGTGGACAACAGCATGTGTTCTTGATTGTTGAGAAAAAATACAAAACCTATGAAGAAAAAATCGTTATTTTTGCTCAGTTATACTTACTTTATTATTATTGACTTTCATCATTATTGATCATGGCAGATTTAACTACTTCTGTATTAATTTCACTTTTTTGTACATATTCGAAAATCCTGAATATGGATCTGCATCATTACTGGCATTTATAGGAGGCAATATTGTCAAATATACACCCTGAAATGGTACTTATCAGATTATTTTCCAAGAGTTCTAATAATCTGATAAATTTATGCTTTTTCCTAAAAATTTAACGAAAAAACAGAAAATGACATGGCAGTAACCAATATCCTCCTTGGATGATATTAGTTTACATGCATTTAGGCAAGAGAAGAATCACTAATAAGGTTGATATTTTGTTTATTATAAACATGCAACACTTTTCGAATAAAATAAAGTAATATAGCATAGTTACTAAAAGTAATGTACTGATTGACAATGATGTCTGTAATTTCTTATTAATTTTACTTGACTCTGGAACAGTTATAACCATTTATCTAACTTCTATTTTATTCAGAATTAGTAGGCATATATGCCATATGACCTACCTGGAAAATAGTCTCAGATTTCATTTTTCAGTATTACCAAATGAAATGAGGTTCTTCAATTAATTTATTAGGTTTAACACGTTCACTGCAGCTGTCTCTGATCGGAGACGTGTCGAGCGCCAGTTGGATGCGGCCGTCTTCGATCGGAGATAGTTAGCATTTTATTCAGATATGTTGTTATCTACCCCAGCGTTGTACAAGAGACTTAGTTGAGTGTTGCAGCATTAAGGTGACGTATGTCGGATGTTTGTTTTAGTTTGGTTAATATTACCCACCATTTTTGTGTCAATATTATTAGTGAGAGTTTAGTGCATGTCCGTGGCTATGAGTGACATGGTTTGCGACAGGGAAGGTGTGCCTGAGACTTCTAAGGACTGTTTATTTAATATCAATGATGCAGTAGTGTGTACTAGGGACCCTACAAATGGGACTTCTGAGAATGCTAAGTCACGGCCACATTGTAAGAAAAGTGAACTCGTAATTGTGTTATCTTGTGTAAACTAGATGTTTTCGTTTAAAAGCAAATATTATTTTTAACATATGTAAAAACATGATTTAAGTTCGTGGTGTACTTTTCCACAATATCAGGTATGATAATTTGAAAACAAAATGTTTAGTATAAATTTGGAGAATATTAAACAAATATTGTGGTTTTCAGAAAAGAGTAAATACACGTCTAGGGTCATGAAATTCATTTATTCGCAAAATTCTTCTTCTCGTGCCAAATCGATACAGGATATTGGTGACAATTTTAGTGATTATGTTTACCTTATTCGCAGCTGCTGTAGTCCTTTTGGACAAGCTAACCGCTTCAAGTATGCTGTATGTCTTCTCCCAGATCCTCTCTTCCCTTCGACCTTTTCCTCTTCAACAAGCAGATGTAACCCATACTGCAGTTTGTTCCTCATAATGTTCCCAAAATGCTCAAACTTCCTCCATTTCCAACACTTCCTTTGTAATCTCTGCCTTCTTATTTAACACTATTTGATGCACAATGAGTCCAAGACATTAAAAATATTCCCGTGTACATCCAAATCTTTAACGCTTCCAATGTCTTCATTAAAGCTTCCATCTTAGAAATCGCTTTATCGCTCAACAATGATACTGCCAACTGGTATTTTGTTTGAATTTTTACTTTTAGTTCACAATTTCTTTATATATAACTTGTACGAAATTTCAATCTTGTGTCTTGAGTATCTGAGGCCATGACAGTGACCTGGATCCACAGAGCTACAGAGGAAGTCGATTATGATTGCGAGGAACTATCTGAGTCCGATTTTGAAGAAGAAATAGATATTCTTCAATGGACACCTAGTACATTATGCCTTCGCAACTTTCTCTTTACAAAGGAAAAAATATTTATTATTCCGTTCCTGAGAGAAATTCGACTTTATGACTGTTTCACACTACTTTCTGATGACATATTTTTGGAGAATATTGTGAAAGCTACTAATATTTATACATGAGGTGTGTTTGCTAAACCAAATCTCATGCCATTGTCAAGAATAAATAATCGGAAAGAGTTGACAGTGCCTAAACTGAAAACTGTCATAGGCCTACTGATTTATACGGGATCGTACAAATTTGTATATAATAGTTATTAAATATTTTTAAAGGATTTGTAGTTTTTATTTCACGAAATAATGTTCATTTATTATTTATGTGATTATTATTTATTACAGTTACAAATGTGAATTACATGCATAACATAAAAAATTCAATACTGATAATCATGGGACGCTCGCAAATTGCTGCTATCTCCGATCGGAGACAAAATGGCAGTCTAGTATTTTTTCCATTTTCAAGGCTCAAAATTAATTTTTATTGTCATATTCTTTTATTTCTAAAGCAAATCCATCAGAATAAAATTTTAAAAATTTCAGCACCTCATGAACTTTATGCTAGAGGCCTTTTGCAGCCAACGTGTTAATGAACGATTTTTGTTATCAAGAAAGTTGTTTAGTCTAAGATAGGATGAAAAGTTTGGCTTTAAATTTTGAAAGTAGCATTTACTTATTGATCACCGTTACTTCTTCAGATATTACATATTAAATTCAATTAATAGAGTTGTACTACAAGAGTTTAAATTTGAGAGTTTGTAGTAGGAACACTCATGATGATGATGATGATGATGATGACTTTGTCATTGAAACGCATCTGAGTGAATAAATGATTAATTTGTGAGTTTTGTGTAAGTCTTTTATTTGTTATTTCATTTATATGTTTAAATTTCTTTAATTCTATTAATAATACTCAGTTGATGTTGCTCAACATAATATAAAAAGAATTCTACCAAGTATTCCTCACATTATACTCGTAGTGAGTAAAAATACATAGTTATAAGTACACTCATTTTTAGTGAGCCTGAAATACTATTATTGACAAATATGTTAAGTACAAAAATAATGTTGTTTTATTATTTTAAAATCATTATTTATTAAACCACCTGTTGAAAAAACAAAATATTGAATTTGAAATGTTCTATAATTTAGTCCTTATTAAATATTTTGCATTTTCCAGGGAACCTTGTTACAACAATGATAATAATTAAACTAGATTTGTAAATTCATGGTAGTCAAACTCTTTGATGATGAAGTTGACTTTCTCCCTTATAAGAGTTTAATCTTTTATAATGTTTAAATATTTTATTATTTTTGTATTGTTATTTTGGCGTATTGTTAATTGCATTAAATGCAATGAAAGTAAATAAAAACTTACATTTTTCAAAAAAAATTTTGTAAAGTAAACTTTTATATGTATAATGATTTTTATGCAACATAAAATAAAAGATAATGTTTTATATTGAAAGCGACTGAACTAAAACATGAAAATATTACAAAATATATTTTCTTTGCCGTAAAATTTTACTACTCAAATTCAGTTGGTTCATGTTTTATTTTTGTTAATAATTCCTTTATCAATTAATAAATACATTGGATAAATCTTATGAAATATTTTGCAAGGTCCTAGTGATTTTTTATTATATATAGATAAACCTATTAAGTTCTTAATGTGTAGGACCAATATGTTTATACAATATCAAGAGCACAGTGGTACAATATATTAGGCCTATAATGAAAATATTGGAATGAACCCCAATACTACAAAAATAATCAAAAATAACAAATAAAACAAGTTATTTAAGAATAAACCCTTTGTACAATTTGATGACCAGTGCATCATCATCATAGGGTTTTATTACAAAATTACAATCTAGCAAATAAGAAGCTACAAATTAGAGTGATAGTCCATCACTCTAGTTTGTAACTTCTTATTTGCTAGATTAATTTTGCAATAAGACTCTGAAGATGATAACATGGTCATCGAAATGTACATAAGGGTTTATTCTTAAATCTTGTTTCATTTGTTATTTTTGTGATATTTGGGTTCTTTCCAATATTTTTGTTGTAATAATATGTTTAATTTAATATTTTTTTAAATGATAAATATGAACTGTAGCTTGAATTCCTTTTCTCATTAGAGACACATTTAGCTTAAGTATACCTGTAATGAAATAAACGGGTTCAAATTAAAATTGGTAAGCATTTGAAATCACCAACAGACTCTTTGTTAATATTACATATTTCAGATCCATCAATGCACATTTTCCTAGCAATTTTGAATTTTCTTACAAAAACTGTTTTCTGTTACACGGTGCAAGCTTTTTCACAATTTTAACAACAGGAATCTACATAATGTTATTTATAGAATGTAAAAAAATTTCTCATTTACACTGTAAAAATGTAAAGTGAATGAAAAGATTTTCAGATGTCTTTTAACTTTTCCAAACCACCATTTATGATCCACGTCATTGTTTACTTTGAAATAATGTGGATCTACTGAAGTCTATGGAAATAAAAACATTTGTATGTTCCACACATTTTAAGCTTTTATTATCATTTAATTTCATTCATTGTAGCATGTAAAATAGTAATATGATCTAATTCAAGCAACAGAAAATCTGTGATCAAATATTTCTCACTTTTTTAAAATTCTTCTGAGGTTTAAGTATTCAATTCCTATTGTGTATTTTGAACAGAAGTAGTGTTTAAGAACTGGAAACTACCATTTAGGTTGATTTAGACTTGCTCTGATAAACCACTTTGTTATTCCACAAATCTCATCACACGAATTCTCCCCTTAAAAGAAATTATATTCAGCAGGTTTTTCAAGATCATTTAAGTGCTGATGCTCTTATATATATGATGTGTGTGTATGTTTGTTTTTATATTGGTTGATTCTTCCATCAGTAATGTAAAAAAACACTTCATTTTAGGAGAGTTTTTATGGTAGTGATCAAAATATTTTGAGGCATTGGTTTTTTTGAGGTATTATGTTGACCTAATGCATTATTGATGAGTCGTGCACAGGGCGTGGCGTTTAATCCTCACCATTGCTAGATAATCAATGCTAGTTTGATTTCTAGACAGAGGTATGGTAGACAGCTTAAAACAAAAAAGAGTTATAAGGTATCCTCTGCTATTACTTATCCATTACCTACTGTTTAAAAAGTCCTCATCTGGTAAGTCTTTAACTTCATTCTAGTTCATCAAAACTGCTTGCAGCATTTCAGTTCTATGACAGTTATTAGATAGCTTCAACATACAGTTCTTAGTTTTAATATCATATTCTACCAACCAACTCTTTGTAGCTGACTTTAAGTTTAACATGTTCTAGCATTAACTTGATATTTTATAGGCATTGAATCACTCAGAATGAGAGCCTAGCAGATGCATTGCTTTAGTTTAAGATTAGAAAGCATAAACCTGTAATTTTTTAAAAGGGGGTGCTTTTATATGTAAAGAGTAAATATTTCGTTGACGAGATAAATGGTATTTTTTTGCTTCAGTATTATTGAGTAGTATTTTGTCAAAAACATTTGTTTACAATTACGAACACTATTTTCTTCAGAAGGTTAATCATGATGACCAATTTAATTGTAGAAACACACTATTTAGAACTTGGGTTCCCAAACGTTTTGGTACCACGCCTCCTCTTCTTGAAATGAAAGCCTCTCACACTCCCTCCACTTCTACACTATAAATAAATGATATGGGCATATGAAAAAGAAAAGAATTGTGTATATATAAATATATATATATATATTGAAAACAATTTATTTAATACATACTTTGATAAGAAAATGATGTAACATTTCAGGTTTTAATTTGCAAGGTAAAGTTTAACTGCTAACAGAAAAATCTGTTAGTGCAATTTATGTGCTTGCATTTTTTTCTCTAGCATGCCTATTTGAGGTTATATTTTAGTAAGAGCACAACGAAAATCATTAGCAACATCAAGTTTGTTCTTATATTTTGATTTCAATGCAACAAGTGCTGTAAATGCTTTTTCGCACAAGTAGGTGCTTGAAAAGGGCAAGTATAATCGAAGAGCTGCCTGTGATACTCTGAGAGACACTTTTAAGCGTTTTATCCAAAATGAAGATTTGTCCATTTTCAAAATCATATTTGAAAGAAGAATCATTTTTTCATAACATTTCATTCGAATTTTCTAAACATCATGGCCAATAAAATTATCTATGTAAAAAAAAATCTGAGATGTAAATTTAGTTTCAATTTTTAATAAATTGTGTGCTTAAATTATAACTAAATGAGAATTTATCTTATCATTTTCCAACTGGTCTCGTGCCCCCCTGTTTGGAAATCCATGATCTAGAAAAGAGCTGCAGAATACATGTACTAATGTTTTAGGTTCTTCAACAGAAATCTTCTTCTGACTTGTGTCTATCATATGTTCTTCCTTTGAGTTATTAGCTGAAGAATTTATTATTTGTAATGGCATAACAGACTTATTGTAATTTTCTGTTTTAAGGCTTTTTTACCCATCAAATCTAATACCTCCACATTTGTCAACGCTTGGGAGTGTAGAAAGGAATTCTTTGTAGAGGAAGTTGGCGGGGTCATTGTAACCTTTGGGATAGTAATTGGAAAGATTATTTTTAAAAAATTTAATATAAAAGTTGCAAAAAAATGTTTGCAGATGAAAAAAGGAATTGGGAATTTTGCCCACATCACCCCCCCCCCCCATTATAAGTACTATTTTGTTTTTACTTAAAAGCCATTTGAATTTTTTTAGCTTTGTTTAAAAATTCCAGGCGGTTTTAATCCTTTGACAACCTTACTGGAAACGGCCCTATTCATTACTTACAACTAGTATATTCTCATTGTGTATTAAGTTGTGCATTTATATAACACCAAATCTTTATATGCAACTAGTTTTGTCTTCTTAATGAAATTCAAGCTCAACATTAAAAACTTATTAAAAGTGAAAATTAACCACTTTTAGCATTTAAACTCTGAAACCAATTGCGGCTCACTGATCAAATTTTTATAGTTGTTTCTTCAGCAAAAACTGTATTGTTTACAATTTACAATTAATGTTAAGTAGGTACTGCAAAGTAATTCAGTTTTTGTATTTTTTTAAAGTAATGTTTTCAGTCAAATAAAAACAAGTAATATGAACAAACAAATTTTTATAAAGTAATTTCATACTGAGTGCTACAAGGAAAATGTTACTGTAGTTACTTTTTATTAAATAATTACAATTAAACTTGAAGTAACAAAACCTACACTTAATCACTTTAACATAAGTTATGACTATCTGAACTTTTAATTTTGTAAATTTGTAAAAACTTACAATTTTAAAGAACTTACAATGTAAAGAGCTTAAATTTACAAAATTTAAATTTTGGATAGCCATAAACTAATGTAAAAGTGATTAATTAAGTTTCACTGAAGGTATTGGACTACAAAATTCAAGAATATAACCTATACGTTGAAACAGCTGTTCTTCCACATAACCAAAACATAAAATCAGCTGTTTTATAAAACTATTGATATCAATTATTTTAGGCCAAATGGGACAAAATAACTATATTGCATACAATGTTTGTCCTGTTTTTAAAATTTGTTCCCATATAAAACACCTAATTAATTCAATAAATTTAATTTATTTATATTTGAAAAAACTGGTAACATCAATTGTCATGCACTGCAGTTTAACAAAAAATATATTCTAACTTGAGTGGATGAATAAAAGGTATTTTATTAATGATTCAAGATTTGATCAAGATATATATATATATATATATATATATATATATATATATATATATATATATATATATTTTGGATTAGGAGACTGACAGACTTACCTTGGTAAGAGTCCACTCTGTAGTCTTGAAATAGAAACACATAAAAGCATTTAAACAATGATATATTTCAACCACACAGTGGTCTTTGTCAATCGAAGAGAAAACAAAAAGAAATATGAGAGAATGAAATAAAATAATTGTAATCACAGATTGTGTAGAGTAGAAATCAGATGTCACAGATGCACAGATTAAAGATATATATATATATATATATTGTTTCCATGAGCATATGAGTGATTATAGTTTATATAAGTCTGTCAGGGGAAAAGAGATTGGAGACGCCTAAGGCTATTGGGGGGGGGGGGGAATTTGAATGGATTTATCTGATGTTGAGGTTAGGGGATTCTCTGGACTTGGTATACCACTGGTATGATAGTTCCCACCTTCTCAGTTCTGAGGGATCGCAATCAGGGGGGAGTGATTTAATTATTTTTGTGGTATAGCAGTCATCAAAAGTTGTGATGTTGTGACTTGCAGCATGTTGAGCTGTTGGTCTATCCATATTCATAATTTTAACATCATGTCTGTGGCCATTCATTCTGATATTCAGACCATCCGTGGTCAGGCCTATGTACTGTGCTGAGCAAAATTTACATTGTAGCTGGTATATGACATTTTTTGATGTACAATTATGATGACCCTGTATTTTGAAGACCATTTTTGTTGTTTAGCTGTTGAAACTATTTGCTGAGGGTGTATTGGACAAACAACAAAAATGGTCTTCAAAATACAGGGTTTCAGCAACTTTTTTGTTATGCATTTCAAGCCTGAAAAAATTAATACACTCCTAAATACTCTTTTGAAGTACAAGTACACTCACTACAATAAATTAAAAACTAAGAAAAACTCAATGAAATTTTAGTCAACCCACCAAAGCAGTGAGAGTTATTAATTATTTAAAAAATAATTAAAAACTGTAAGAACACTGAGAGAACAACAATATTTGCTCACAAAAATAAAACAGCAACAAAAGGATCTACTATATAAATTAACAGCAACTACTTCTTCAATTTAAAAAAAAAATTATACAATAATGGCCTACACATACAACATACCTTATCAACATTTTTTTAAATGTTTATACTATTCTTTTGTAAATTAATATGGACAACTTCAGAATAAGTCCTCACCCTCCAGTTGGACTCATTATCCAGTATAATAAAATTCAAGAGATAATTCAAACAAATAAAATTATGCCCAATGTCAATAGTATTTAACAGCATTCTACTTAACAAATTTGAATGTAATGTTTTAACAACACTAATAACAAATACTAGATTATTGAGCAAAAATAAATTAAATCCTAATAAAAAGAGTAATAAATAAGCAAAGTAATAAACAACATTATCAATTTAACAAATAAGGTGAAACAAAAATTTAACAAATAAAGAGAAACAGATTAAAAACGTGCACAAAACTCACAAATTAATCATTTATTGACTCATACGCGTTTCAATAACAAAGTCATCATCATCAGTAAGTGTTGCTAATGTGTGAGTTTTGTGTATGTCTTCTATTTGTTTTAACACAGCCTCACAAACTAAGTTCAAAGAATAATTGTATAAATAAGGCGAAGTTTTATTTTATAAACTAGCAATAAAAAGGTACATTTGACAAAATGATAAATCACAAATGCTTATAACAAAAAAGATGGAAACTTTATGTATTGTATTTGAACTAAAGGCAAAAAGTAATAACAATACAAAGTTTGAGGGTAAAACTTCTGATTAAAAGTCAAGTGTAATATGAAATGGAAATAATAAGCTGATAACTTTCAAAAAAAGCAGTAAAAAACTGTTGTATATGACTCATAGTTGGTTCGCATGTTGAAAAGCAGTAAACAGTTTAGAAAAAAAGATAAACACATTAAGGTAACAAAACACTAAGAAAAAAACAAATTAATGCAAATAAAGGAAATACAAATTAATAAACGCACAAGTTTTTGCATTTCTCCAATTAGAAAAAAAACATTGTGCTTGCAGGTAACCACTAAGTACCATACTAGTACTTATAAAAGTAGTTAATATACATGTTTGAAAAGGTTTACAATACCCGCACTACCAGTCTAACTACATACTATAACTGACCCAACTAGTATTGTGTAATTTCATACCTTTGGTACACCCTAAGGTGTATAATGTCTCCCCCAACACGGCTTACGGTGATAGAGGGCATGGATTTTTCTGCTACCTTGTTTGTACTTTCGTCTGTGGTAGACCTACATGTGTATGAGACTATGCTGTCTAACATAACATTGTACATTGGTAGATGTCATGGAGATTTCAGCTACTATGTGTGTAGATTTGTATCTGAGTTAGACCTACTTGTGTATGGACCATGCTGCCTCACATAACACTGCTTTCAGTGCTAGAGGGCATGGAGGTTTCTGCTACCTTGTTTATACTTGGTAGACCTATTTGTGTATGAGACTATGCTCTCTCACATAACATTGTACTTTGGTAGAGGTCATGAAGATTTCAGCTACTATGTGTGTAGATTTGTATATGAGTTAGACCTACTTGTGTATGGGACTATGCTGCCTCACATAACACTGCTTTCAGTGCTAGAGGGCATGGAGGTTTCTGCTACCTTGTTTGTACTTTCGTCTTGTGGTAGACCCCCTTGTGTATGAGACTATGCTCTCTCACATAACATTGTAGATTGGTAGAGGTCATGAAGATTTCAGCTACTATGTGTGTAGATTTGTATCTGAGTTAGACCTACTTGTGTATGGGACTATGCTGCCTCACATAACACTGCTTTCAGTGCTAGAGGGCATTGAGGTTTCTGCTACCTTGTTTGTACTTTCGTCTCGTGGTAGATCTACTTGTGTATGAGACTATGCTCTCTCACATAACATTGTACATTGGTAGAAGTCATGAAGATTTCAGCTACTATGTGTGTAGATTTGTATCTGAGTTAGACCTACTTGTGTATGGGACTATGCTGCCTCACATAACACTGCTTTCAGTGCTAGAGGGCATGGAGGTTTCTGCTACCTTGTGTGTACTTTCGTCTCGTGGTAGATCTACTTGTGTATGAGACTATGCTCTCTCACATAACATTGTACTTTGGTAGAAGTCATGAAGATTTCAGCTACTATGTGTGTAGATTTGTATCTGAGTTAGACCTACTTGTGTATGGGACTATGCTGCCTCACATAACACTGCTTTCAGTGCTAGAGGGCATGGAGGTTTCTGCTACCTTGTTTGTACTTGGTAGACCTACTTGTGTATGAGACTATGCTCTCTCACATAACATTTTACTTTGGTAGAGGTCATGAAGATTTCAGCTACTATGCGTGTAGATTTGTATCTGAGTTAGACCTACTTGTGCATGGGACTATGCTGCCTCACATAACACTGCTTTCAGTGCTAGAGGGCATTGAGGTTTCTGCTACCTTGTATGTACTTTCGTCTTGTGGTAGACCCCCTTGTGTATGAGACTATGCTCTCTCACATAACATTGTAGATTGGTAGAGGTCATGAAGATTTCAGCTACTATGTGTGTAGATTTGTATCTGAGTTAGACCTACTTGTGTATGGGACTATGCTGCCTCACATAACACTGCTTTCAGTGCTAGAGGGCATGGAGGTTTCTGCTACCTTGTTTGTACTTTCGTCTTGTGGTAGACCCCCTTGTGTATGAGACTATGCTCTCCCACATAACATTGTAGATTGGTAGAGGTCATGAAGATTTCAGCTACTATGTGTGTAGATTTGTATCTGAGTTAGACCTACTTGTGTATGGGACTATGCTGCCTCACATAACACTGCTTTCAGTGCTAGAGGGCATTGAGGTTTCTGCTACCTTGTTTGTACTTTCGTCTCGTGGTAGATCTACTTGTGTATGAGACTATGCTCTCTCACATAACATTGTACATTGGTAGAAGTCATGAAGATTTCAGCTACTATGTGTGTAGATTTGTATCTGAGTTAGACCTACTTGTGTATGGGACTATGCTGCCTCACATAACACTGCTTTCAGTGCTAGAGGGCATGGAGGTTTCTGCTACCTTGTTTGTACTTTCGTCTTGTGGTAGACCCCCTTGTGTATGAGACTATGCTCTCTCACATAACATTGTAGATTGGTAGAGGTCATGAAGATTTCAGCTACTATGTGTGTAGATTTGTATCTGAGTTAGACCTACTTGTGTATGGGACTATGCTGCCTCACATAACACTGCTTTCAGTGCTAGAGGGCATTGAGGTTTCTGCTACCTTGTTTGTACTTTCGTCTCGTGGTAGATCTACTTGTGTATGAGACTATGCTCTCTCACATAACATTGTACATTGGTAGAAGTCATGAAGATTTCAGCTACTATGTGTGTAGATTTGTATCTGAGTTAGACCTACTTGTGTATGGGACTATGCTGCCTCACATAACACTGCTTTCGCTGCTAGAGGGCATGGAGGTTTCTGCTACCTTGTGTGTACTTTCGTCTCGTGGTAGATCTACTTGTGTATGAGACTATGCTCTCTCACATAACATTGTACTTTGGTAGAAGTCATGAAGATTTCAGCTACTATGTGTGTAGATTTGTATCTGAGTTAGACCTACTTGTGTATGGGACTATGCTGCCTCACATAACACTGCTTTCAGTGCTAGAGGGCATGGAGGTTTCTGCTACCTTGTTTGTACTTGGTAGACCTACTTGTGTATGAGACTATGCTCTCTCACATAACATTTTACTTTGGTAGAGGTCATGAAGATTTCAGCTACTATGCGTGTAGATTTGTATCTGAGTTAGACCTACTTGTGCATGGGACTATGCTGCCTCACATAACACTGCTTTCAGTGCTAGAGGGCATTGAGGTTTCTGCTACCTTGTTTGTACTTTCGTCTTGTGGTAGACCCCCTTGTGTATGAGACTATGCTCTCTCACATAACATTGTAGATTGGTAGAGGTCATGAAGATTTCAGCTACTATGTGTGTAGATTTGTATCTGAGTTAGACCTACTTGTGTATGGGACTATGCTGCCTCACATAACACTGCTTTCAGTGCTAGAGGGCATGGAGGTTTCTGCTACCTTGTTTGTACTTTCGTCTCGTGGTAGACCTACTTGTGTATGAGACTATGCTCTCTCACATAACATTGTACTTTGGTAGAGGTCATGAAGATTTCAGCTACTATGCGTGTAGATTTGTATCTGAGTTAGACCTACTTGTGCATGGGACTATGCTGCCTCACATAACACTGCTTTCAGTGCTAGAGGGCATGGAGGTTTCTGCTACCTTGTTTGTACTTTCGTCTTGTGGTAGACCCCCTTGTGTATGAGACTATGCTCTCTCACATAACATTGTAGATTGGTAGAGGTCATGAAGATTTCAGCTACTATGTGTGTAGATTTGTATCTGAGTTAGACCTACTTGTGTATGGGACTATGCTGCCTCACATAACACTGCTTTCAGTGCTAGAGGGCATGGAGGTTTCTGCTACCTTGTTTATACTTGGTAGACCTACTTGTGTATGAGACTGTGCTCTCTCACATAACATTGTACTTTGGTAGAGGTCATGAAGATTTCAGCTACTATGTGTGTAGATTTGTATCTGAGTTAGACCTACTTGTGTATGGGACTATGCTGCTTCACATAACACTGCTTTCAGTGCTAGAGGGCATGGAGGTTTCTGCTACCTTGTTTGTACTTTCGTCTCGTGGTAGACCTACTTGTGTATGAGACTATGCTCTCTCACATAACATTGTACATTGGTAGAGGTCATGGAGATTTCAGCTACTATGTGTGTAGATTTATAGCTGAGTTAGACCTACTTGTGTATGGGACTATGCTGCCTCACATAACACTGCTTTCAGTGCTAGAGGGCATGGAGGTTTCTGCTACCTTGTTTGTACTTGGTAAACCTACTTGTGTATGAGACTATGCTCTCTCACATAACATTGTACATTGGTAGAGGTCATGAAGATTTCAGGTACTATGTGTGTAGATTTGTATCTGAGTTAGACCTACTTGTGTATGGGACTATGCTGCCTCACATAACACTGCTTTCAGTGCTAGAGGGCATGGAGGTTTCTGCTACCTTGTTTGTACTTTCGTCTCGTGGTAGACCCACTTATGTATTTGATTATGCTCTCTCACATAACATTGTACATTGGTAGAGGTCATGGAGATTTCAGCTACTATGTGTGTAGATTTGTATCTGAGTTAAACATGCTTGTATATGGGACCATGCTGTATTACGTAACACTGGTTTCAGTGGTAGAGGGCATGGAAGTTTCTGCTACAATGTGTGTAGTTTTGTACCTGAGGTATACCTATTTCTGTATGGGTAGGAAGCACTTCTGTATGTCTCACCTAACACTGCATACTGTGGTAGGAGACATACAAAATATCTGCTACCAGTTCTGTAGTTTTGTACCTAAGGTTGATATATTTGTGTGTGGGTCTATGGTATTTGCTTCTCATATATACTACTTCAACATATCAACCTAGTTTCTGGATATCATTTTTAGGTTTATATTGATACAGATGTATACATAGGCCTTTCCATTTCTGTTTTTGAATTAAAATCCAATATCCTGTTGAATAATTGGATCCTTGTAATAGTCCATTCTAATTGCACTATGCAAAGTCAATTACAACAGTCAGCTGCAAAAGGCAATGCTCTTTAATCATACAAATATGAGTTTTTGGTCTGTTTAACAGATTCAAGAAAACCAGGTCTCCTTACTCTCATAGAGATACAGTAAAACCTCCGTTATCCGGGGTAATGACGGGCTTTGGGGTGCAAGGATAATCGAAATCCCCGGATAATGGAATTACATTATTTTATTAACTTAATGTGATAGATAAGAAGGATAATTAAAAAACTGTATCCGAAAAATCACTTTTATTAAAAAACAAATGTGTTTTCACATATGTACATATCTATGTATATTAAATTATGGTACATATGTATGTATACAAAACTATGTATGTACAATAAATAAAATATACCTATGTATGTATGTATAATGAATGTACAATACTGTTTTACATATCTATGTACATATTGAATTTTCATTTGGACAAAAAAAATCAGTAATTTTAGTTTGTTTATTAAAAATTGTATTCTAATATCACTTCTCATAGCCCGTAGCAAGAGAATTCTGTTATAATCAGCGTTCTCCTGTTCAAAATAATTTAGTAGAAGTTCTGTTGCCTACAATAGGTTGTTTTATTGTTTTTCTTTCTGTATAATTTTCGTTCTCATCACTCGAGTTTTCGTAATCAAACTGCAACGAATTAGATGGCCCATCTTTTCTGTGGAGATCTGCTATTTCGTTGTCACTCAGTTGTTCAAATCTCTCTTCGTCTCTGTCATTTTCCAACCAGTTTTTCATGTCATCCCTATCAACATGAATGAAGTCCGGGAGAGCTTTGGAAATTTCAAGAAATGATTCTGTTTCCAGTTCTTCTAAGGTTTCTTGTATAACATCATCTTGTTCCAATATTTTCCCCCATGAAAGTTTCATTGTTTTGGAGGGTAAATTTACCCAGGCTTCACAGACTGAAAAGATGGCGTCTTTTATGGTCCACTTTTTTAAAATTCCTTTCATTGAATCTTTGCCTTTTGTACCTTCTCTTTAAACTGGATATTACCCCTTGATCCATCGGTTGGATCAGGGATGTGACGTTTGGTGGAAGATAATTAACACAAATTTGCTTTTTGTTACCCCGGATAATAGAGCCCTGGATAGTGGGGGTCCTACTGTATATCTTAATAGCTATTTAATGTCTATAACTCTTTTATAATGTTTTTTACCCCTGATAATGAGGTATGACTTAACTACTTGAAGAATTGAACTGTGTTTGATCTTTTGCTTTAAAATCCATTTGCATTTGAAGAAATATCTTTCCCTAGTTTCTAAAGTATACAGATAACATACTCGAATCTGTTTCTTAGGTATTTGTAGTTAAGGACTGGTGGCTTGTCTCAGAAAACAGTAAGTCCATTTTAGCACATTTCACAGCTTTTAATTTGATTAATCACTTTACATTAGTTTATGACTATCCGAACTTGAATTTATTTTGTAAATTTGTAAAAACTTACTGAGACAGAACTTTTTCGTTCGCTCCGTTGTGATCTTCATCAGTGTCTAAATTTTCCGCTTGGTTTTGTTAGGTTAAGCAGTGACGGTTTTAAAGGCAGGTTTTCGATAGTGTGAAAGAGTATGTGTGATTTGTGTTCGGTTCGTTCATTTAATATGTTTGTATTTTGTGTGTTTGTAAATTTCATATTGTTCTAGTGTGTTGAGATGTGGTCCTTTTTTGTTGATGTGTAAAATTTCTAGGTTATGGTTGATGTCTGTGTATTTGCGTCTTGTTTTTTTAGGTGATTGGCAAATGTTGAGTCGGTGTTCTGTTTGGGTAATTTTGTGTGTTCCTCGACACTTTGTTGGAAGTTGCCACCTGTTTTTTGCCCAATGTAGAATTTGATGCAGTTTGTACAGTTTAATTTGTATACCCCTAGCATTTGTAGTTTATCTTGGTTGTTGGTGTTGTTTTGTATTTTACTTTGTAGTTTGTTATTAGTTTTATATGCTATTTTGTATCCTATTGTTTGAAATTTGCAGGCTATTTTGTTTGTTGTTTTGTTTATGTTTGGTATTGTGATGTATTTGTGTTCCCTCCCTGTAGTGTCGATTTGAGTGTTTTTTTTCTATATTGTGCCATAGTTTATCTATTATTGTGGTGTTATATCCATTTATGTATGCTAAATATTTAATGGTGTCTAGTTCTTTGTTTATGTTTTCAATGGTCATTGGTACTTCTTGTAGTCTGTGGAGCATGGATCTAAAGGCAGCGTGTTTGTGTTGGATAGGGTGGTTTGAGGTGTTGTGAATGAGTGTGTCTGTCGTCGGATCCCTGTAAATGTTGAAGCTGTGTTTTTGTGTGTGGCTTTTTGCTATGGTGAGGTCAAGGA
>JBAIZL010000010.1:32399149-32406649 GCA_036971475.1 Prosapia bicincta | reverse complement strand
ATTTGTTTTTAATGATATATGTCTTAAAATTAGGTTAATTAAAGCTTAGCTAGTGAGAACTTATTTCACTCTAAATTTCATTACACATTAGTTGAGTAAATCATATCAAGTAGTTTCGACGACGATGCCGTTTTCATCAGTGATAGGCTACTACTAACAAATTTCATCAAGCCACGTCATTATAAATTGTGTATAGGCTTCGTATCGTACAACTATAAAACAAACAAATTAATAAATTTAAAACTCAAACAATAAAGATATTCTAACCTACAGAACACCAAACTCCTCACTAACGAGAGTTATCTATTTTACATTAGTATTTTTTGTATCATCAATATACAGGCAATACTATTCCGCACGTGTACCTCTGTGGTAAATTTATCAAGGGAAAGAATCCATTAAGCTTCCAATACGTAGTCGACATATAGGGTCCAAACCAGCGGAAGAAATTTGTCTCTTTAGCATTGTTCTTAAACTTGCTCATAAAGAAAAACGCCAAGAAATCCGCCTGTGAGAAATCGGGAATTTACAGCGTGAGAAGTGCGATGGAGTAGATATTGGCCAAACCCGTATGTATGAGTATTAAGGCAAGAAGCAGGGAGCAGCAATTTAAAAACTACAAAACTGAACACTCAGCGATGACCAAGCATTGCCTGGACAATCAGCATTTCTTTACGTCTGACCATCCTAGAGTAAACATGTAATTAGGTACAACACTCATGATGCTTGGTAGACTTGGATAATAAACTAATTTCGAGATGCCTCAGTCATCAATGAGCTTGCCCAGTTCAGGATTCTTCTCTTTTTTACCTGAATACTGTGTTGTTTCGCAAAACATTTGAGGCTTATCATTTTTGTGTTTTCTTGATATATTCTGACGTTTTTGTCGTTACTTTACTGATTAATTTAAGTTAATTACTGTGGTTTCTGTTTAAGACTTAATAAGTATTAAAAAGTTTGCTACCGCTAGTTTAAATGTTTTAAGTAATGTATAAATTTTAATAATTTTATAATAATCCCCAACTTTGTTTTCTGTTTTTATATATAATTTTGCAATAAACTAATTTTATAAACGAATACTTTATAGCGCCAATTTGTTAAAATATGTTTTAAAACTCTTTTAGCCTTATTAATAGTTAATATATTGGTAATACGAGAAATATTAATGTAAAATAGATACCCCTCCTGAGTAGGGAGTTTAGTGTTCTGTAGGTTAGGATGTCTTTATTGTTTGAGTTTTAAATATTTCATCTTGTTTTATATTTGCACGATACAAAGGCTATCGTTAATTTATACTGATGTAGTTTGATGAAGGCCATTTACTGAGGAGGCGACATCGTCGTCGAAATTAGTGTGTATATTTTATTAAACTAGTGTGTAGTGAGTTTTAGAGTGAACTGTTATAATTTTTATCTATGTATCTTAGACGTTAATCTGTGAAATAAATTAGACAGGAGTTGAAAGGACAAATAGGCTAAGGTAAACGCAGTGTTAAAACGCCTTTGCTTTCATATCTTTCGAGTAAAAATCAATCATACAGTGCCTACTGATGTATGTATAGTGCTGTGGAGCTGAACAGCATGGTTTTAAAGTGATTCTGTAATCGATATAGTATATTTATACCCATTATATTAAGCCCCATCTGCTTTTACGGATTCAATTTTTGCCATTATTCCATATCCTCTAAATTATGTACATTCATTATATTTTCATTGTAGTCATTGTAAACATTTATTTAACTCCTACAACATATCTTTTCCACAAGGATTATAAGTAAAAAACCTTAAATTTCATCGTGTTAATACAAGGATGTTACTTTCTACAAGGTGAAGAACCTGGGAATTTCTCATAACTGATTTAAGTCTATTTCAAACATCTTCTCTTACTATTGTATTAAATCTTTCTCCTGGTTTTCATTTTTTATTAATTATTTTCCATTTTGTTGAAATAGCTACAAATAAAAATGAGGAAGTGACTGAAGAAGTAGTTAAAAAACTCGCCATAAAAAGTTCCTTGTTATACTGTATGTAGCCCTACAGATTACTGGTAAAAACTAACGATGTCGATCTTATTGTTAATGCAAAAGAAGATACAAAAGGTTTTGACTGTTTTCAATTTTTTTTATTTGTGTATTTGTTTTATTAACTGATTTTTCATCAATTAACACAATCTTTTATAGTTAGTATGAAGTAATTTTACATTGAACGTAAGGTACAGTATTGTTTATGATACCATGTCAAACGAATTGTTATAACTACAGTAAACCTAAGTCCAAGCTTCTCCAAGATGAAGGCCTCAACCTGATCCCCGCATTTTGTGCCCCAATAGGTCAATCTTGATATAAATGCGTCACAATATAATCTACGGGCGATGATCACCATATTAGAAGTATTCTCATTGCGTTTGACGCAGATCTAGCTACCTGCATTCATGCATTTTCATCTCTTTCTTTCGATTCGTAGGTTAAACGTGAACCACTAAGGGCAGCAGAGGATATTGAATAGCCCTCCAAAAGATTTGTAAAGGTTGTATTTATATTAAAATAACACCAACAGCTTTGTCCTATATAATGTGTTTTTCTCTCAAGTGAAGGAAAATAGTCAATTTTTCTTCCTATGACTTTTAACTATGACCATTTTCTACCAATGTTGAAATATTTATATATAGATGAAAAAATTATTTGTTTCTATAATCGACTTCAGCCTTTGATTACCTATGTTTACTTTTTTCTTTAGGGCAAACATAGAAATTAACACGTAGTACACATACGTTGGCCATATTAAATGGGAACTTGTATGCAATGCATTAAATACACAATGCGATATTGTGACAATATACTATTGGTTTCTATTGCATGTTCCAACATATTAACCACAAAGAACATTAGTATTGCAAGTTAGGATTGTGGAAACCTGTCCATACTCCCATCCTATTCTTGAAAAACAAGTCGTATTATTGCACTATCAAAATGCAACCGAAGATTCACTTCTGCGTTATACATTGTGATACTCTGTATTATTTATTCTTTAAATATATGACCGAAGTACATAAACAATGTTTCTCGTCATTTAAAGATTAGGTATAGTTGATACCGATAAACGAATTCGTTGGACTGTATATAGAAGCATTGACAGTTTATGTTATCATATCAATCACATATTTGTAAATACTAATGATCATACTTCTCTTCAATATAATATCACTAACCCAACAATTATGGATTATGCTTTAACGTCGCAAGGTTAGGCCATAGTCAATACAAATTAAAATAAAGTAATGCTTTATAAAATAGATCTTAGTTTAGGCCATCAAAATATAAATAAATATTTTAAATTTATATATGAAAAGACCGAACTAACTCTAACAATTGTCCAACAGTATCTCCTCGCCGCCGGGAACGGTAACATAATGTTACATGAGCTGAACTACTATGTAATATATTGAATGTAATTCCATACTAAGAGGTGTATTTATAGTTGGTTGTTTATTTTCCATATTGTTTCATTTCGATTTTAATAAGTGTTTATTTCTAAACTTTTCTCTAAGAAACATAAACTTATAAATACCCCATTATAATTTGAACGTGTAACAGTTTAGGGTTAATAGAATAATTTCAAGAACGTATACTTAAAAGCCTTAAGCAGCATTGAGTAACTCTATCATTCTTTTCCAATTAAATCCTCACACTAGACAGCAATAATGAATCGCCCATTGACCCGCAACATCTAGAGTCACAAATGCCTACAGTATTTTTCACATATGGAAGGATGAATTGTGGCAACTAAGTAGTAGTATAATACCACTTTACTGAGCCCCTTCTTACAGAACCAAGGCTACTGTATAAATATTTCCCAGTAACGGAAAAGAGAAAAGTACTGTTTATATCTATACGTCCTTCTCAGTTAAAACTGAACTTTGTCATATTGTGAGTTGTAGAATAACAAAGAAATCATGGAGGGTAATTTAAAAAGGGTAATAGTTTTTTTTTTCAAAGGTTTTCCTAAAATAAATTTACATATTATTTTATATTAATCAGTGAAGACATTTAAATAATAAAACAATACAAATAGATATAGTGGATCTGTTTCAAAGTTAGCGAAATCCGCTTGGCTTACCATCGTTTTCACTTTTATGATTAGGTCAAAATGTCAAAATTAGGCTCAACAAATTAAAAAAGATTGCGTAACACATAACAGTAAGATTCTGTGTTTATTTGGCCACGGTATTTAAGTAGAGTTTTCAGTTGCTGTGAGTTTACTAATACTACGGTATGTCCAGAATCATCCCCAGCTTATGAAAAAAAGTAGCGAAATTAGTTTTATCACAACTATTTCCACAATTACCTTAAAATGACCACCCACGTTTTTAAACAAGCTACTTGAAGTCCTGGGTTATAATGATGTTTTAGTAGCTTTAACCGAAAGTGAAACTGTTCTCGAGAAAAGAGGCTCCAAGCTTTTAAATACATGCAATCGGTAATTTCATACATTTTTAAACATCGTGTTACAATTGTATACGTTTTGTTAATCATATTAAACCGTATGAAGATTTTAAACACAAATCATAATATGATTTAAATCTTATAGATTAACTTTAGTTGTTCGCGTTTCAAACATAAAACGGAAGATTTTGAAAAAATCACGCTGGTATTTCCTGTAGTTGTAGGCACCTGGTATTGTAACTAATTATTTATTTTATACCTATCAAAAGTAGTATATAGCTATAAAGTTATTATTTTTTTTAAAAAAAAGGGTAGGCTAGGCTATTCGGCCACACTTGCTTAGCTTGTTTTGGAGTACCCGTTGCTATTTTGCAGTCTTTGTTGAAAAGAATTTGTGTTTTATTTTACTTACAAATACATTCAATCTATACATTTTGGGAGGTATGACGGAAATTTGGAATATTCTGTAATCCTGGAGTTTTGATACAGTTAGAATTAATGTTTGTTTTATTTGTAAAAATACATACATACATACATACATATATATATATATATATATATATATATATATATATATATATATATATATAAATGAATGTTTGTATGTATGTATGTGAGTATGTATGTTATACACGCCTAAACCGTTGAACAAAAGTTTATGAAATTGTTTGACACATTCCCAGGATGGTTCGTTTGAGGTTTGGAATAGATCTATTTACAGCGCTCTGCCCCAGTGGCTTAGGATGGTTCAAAAACCGATGTAAGTCTGTATGTAGACCTTATGACCGCCTAAACTACTGAACATTTTAAAGACATTTGGAGAGATTGTTTAACATATTTTCATAATGATTATATAAATGTATGTATATATGTATATGTAAATTCGGGGGGATTGTTTAACATATTCTCAGGATACTTTGTTAAGGTTAGTGTATATCCAACCAAAGGGCTCCGCCGCCCAGAGGCTTAGGATTGTTCAAAAACCGATGTATATATGTATGCATCTTATGGACGTCTAACTAACTAAACAGAGGTTATTATAATTTTGAGAGATTGTTTTATCTTTCATCAATTAACAATCTTTTATAGTTAGTGTCAGAGTAATTTTACATTGAACGGAAGGGACTCTATTAACTGTATAAAACAACTGTAGCGAAATGTTTACTATAAATAAATGAAACCTCTATGCCACAAATGACTTTTTTCTTTTATTATGTACATTTCCATTGTATAGCAATCATCTTCAGATGTAATTAAAAAAATATATATTGTAATTACCTCTGAGGATGATTGCTATGCAATCGAGATGTACACAAGGTTTTAAATAAAAGAAAAATGTCATTTTGTACTACAGAGGTTTTATTTATTTATGTTAAAGATCACTATTGTTTATGATACCATATCAAGCTAATTGTTATTCTCCAATATAAAGGCCTGAACCTGATCACCGCATTTTGTGGGTGCCATAGCTCCTTACTTCTGTTCAGTACAATGTCGCGAATCCACCAATTATGATTATGGTTTAACGACGCAAGGTTGAACCACAATCAATAGAAATATAAAATAAAATCATGATTTATAAAATAGATTTTAATTTAGGCCATCAAATTATAGCCTAATATTTTAAGTTTATGTATGAAAAGACTGAACTAACTAACAATTCGCTATCAGTATCTTCGAGCCGCCGTAACATTATGTTATACGAGTTGAACTATCTGTGTAATATATTGAATGTAATTCCGTAGTAAAAGCTATATTTATAGTAGGTTGTTTATTTTCTATATTGTTTCTCTTCGTTTTAAACAAGAGTGTTTATCTTAGAACTTCGCTTTAAGAAACATCAATTTATAAATACCCCATTATAACATGAATGGTTTAGTAAACAGTAATGGTTTAGGCTTAATAAATTAATTTCAAGAATATACGTAAAATCCTGAATCAGCATTAAGTAACTGAATCATTTTATCCCATTAAGTCCCCAGCACTAGAAAGTAATAATGAATTGCCCATGCTCCCGCAACGTCTAAAGCCACACATGCCTACAGTATTTTTCAAATATGAAAGAATAAATTATGGCGACTAAATATTGGTATAATGCTATCAAATCGTAAGACTTGAACATTTTACGTGTAGATTTTTTCATTGTCTTGAAATAAGCTGCTAAACTCTTACTTATTGTTTAAATAGAATTATACAAATTGCTTTCAGAGAACAAATAAAATCATGTTATTATATAACAGAAGGCTAGTGTAAAAACATTTCACAGTAAACGGAAAAGAGAAAAATATTGTTTATATCTTTGCATCCTTCTCGGATAAAACTGGACCTTGTCATATTGTGAGTTTTACGCAAACAAATAAAATATCTCGGTTAATTTAAATCGAGTAATAGTCTCTTCAAAGATTTTCCTAAAATTAAATTATATATATTATTTTAATACTAATCGGTGAAGACATCTAAATAATAAAACAATACAAATACATATTACAGTATCTGCTTCTAGGTTCCCAAAATCAGCTTGGAGAATAATCGTTTCCCCGTTTAGAATTAATTCAAAAAAGAAAATATTAGGTTCAACAAATGCATAATGGTTTCTGAACACATAAAGATAAGATCTGGAAAGTTTATGTTACCAAGAGATTTACATCAAGTTTTCAGTTGCTGTGAGTTTACTAATCCTACGGTATGTCAAGTCATCCCCAGCTTATGAAAGAAGGTAGCGAAGTTAGGTTTATCACAACTATTTCCACAATTACCCTAAAATGACTACACACGTTTTAAACGTGCAACATGAAGACCTGTGCTACACTGGTTATAATGTTTTAGTTGCTTAATAGTGACACTATTCGAGAAAGGGGGATCTAAACTTTTACATACGCTCCAACTTTCCATCGGGAATTTCATATATTTTTATACGTGGTGTTGAATTTGTATACGTTTTGTAAGTCTTAAATCTTATACATTAACTTTAGTTGTTCGCGCTTCCAACACAAAACTTAAGATTTAGAAAAAATCACCCTGGTACTTCTTTTAGTTCTAAGTAATTGGTGTTGTAACTA
>JBAIZL010000010.1:32361649-32394149 GCA_036971475.1 Prosapia bicincta | reverse complement strand
TTTTAAACTTGTAATCTTTAGTTCATCTAAATTTGTTACTGGAAGATGTATAGGATGTAACTCAATAGAAGGAAAATCAAGCTTAATATCTTCCATCTTCTTTACTCATTGTTTTATCACTATCAGGAATAAAGGAATATGTTAAACTACTTGATTCTGCATTGGGTATCAAAGGTACAGATTTAATAGATAGAACTGATAATGTCCTAGATCTGTAGAAAAAGCCGTTTCATGAGCATTGTGTCTTTCCGCTATGAAAACCTGAATAGCAGTCTAAACAATAAAAATATTTTGCATGTCCTAATTGGTCTAAAATATCTGTAATATTTGGTAATGGAAATTCATTATGTGTTGTTCGAAGTATTTAGTCCACGATAGTCTATTAAAACGCGCCATTTTATTTTTCCTGGTGCGTCTTTTTTTCTTTAGAACTACGCATTTTTTTGAAATAATATTTTGTTCAAGCATATGGTTTATTTGATTATGTACTTCTGGGTATCGATATGTCTTGTATATCAACTGTTGAAAGCGATAGGCTTTCAGTGCATGCTCAACTATAGATCCTGGACTATATACGTATTCTATCATGAAGAAGAAAGAATTGAGAAATTGAATTAAGACAAAAGCCATACGTATTCAGTCACGAACTAGAAAGAATAAAGAAATTGAATCAGCACCGGATTATCATCAGATGGACATTTGGAATATTTTTCGGTGTCCACCTTCCTATATCAATATTTCGGTATCCCACGTTACTATCCGATCTTCATCCCACCGCTACCACCAATAAATGTCGTGTCCCTGTATTTGCAAGGGATGCGGCCAAATGAAACTAGCACTTAAAGATATTTATAGACAAAATGAGATTTATTTCTGTAAGAAATATACAAAACGTCGCATAAGTAAACCGAATGGTATTGATGACACAATACACGGAGAATAAGATTAAGAAGACGATTTTAGAAATGTAATAATTTGAATAGTATTATAAAAATTATATTTTTAGTAAAATATTATTCAAGGAGAGAAAAGAGCTGAGTACAAGACAAGGAGACCAGGACGCAGATGAAACTGGAACTGGCGTGCTTCTGCGTCGAATGTTCTAGAAGAATAAGGCTACGTGTCATATGGAAATTAACTAATGACATCTTGAAGCTGATAGAAAAGCCCATCGGAAATAGCACACGTTAAACATATATTTACGTTACGTTACTCACGGAGCCTGGATTCTTATTACAATGGAGAAATACTAAATGTAGAAGTTATACTGTCAGTTAATAAAAAGGTAATATGTAATACATAATAACATATGCAATTACATAATAACGTATGCAGGCCTGGATATAACAATAGTGAATTATAAGTACGATTGAGGTAGGGAGAGATTCAAGGCGAAAATATCAAAACCTGGGAGGAATAGATGTTATGTAGTCAATTATAGGTAAGATCGAGGTAGGGAGAGATTTAAGGCAAAAATATTAAAGCCTGGAAGGAATAGATGATATGTAGTCAATTATAGGTAAGATTGAGATAGGGAGAGATCTAAGACGAAAATATAAAAACCTGGGAGGAATAGATTATATGTAGTCAATTATAGGTAAGATCGAGGTAGGGAGAGATCTAAGACGAAAATATAAAAACCTGGGAGGAATAGATTATATGTAGTCAATTATAGGTAAGATCGAGGTAGGGAGAGATTTAAGGCAAAAATATCAAAGCCTGGAAGGAATAGATGATATGTAGTCAATTATAGGTAAGATTGAGATAGGGAGAGATCTAAGACGAAAATATAAAAACCTGGGAGGAATAGATTATATGTAGTCAATTATAGGTAAGATCGAGGTAGGGAGAGATTTAAGGCAAAAATATCAAAGCCTGGAAGGAATAGATGATATATAGTCAATTATAGGTAAGATTGAGATAGGGAGAGATCTAAGACGAAAATATAAAAACCTGGGAGGAATAGATGATATGTAGTCAATTATAGGTAAGATTGAGATAGGGAGAGATCTAAGACGAAAATATAAAAACCTGGGAGGAATAGATTATATGTAGTCAATTATAGGTAAGATCGAGGTAGGGAGAGATTTAAGGCAAAAATATCAAAGCCTGGAAGGAATAGATGATATGTAGTCAATTATAGGTAAGATTGAGATAGGGAGAGATCTAAGACGAAAATATAAAAACCTGGGAGGAATAGATTATATGTAGTCAATTATAGGTAAGATCGAGGTAGGGAGAGATTTAAGGCAAAAATATCAAAGCCTGGAAGGAATAGATGATATGTAGTCAATTATAGGTAAGATTGAGATAGGGAGAGATCTAAGACGAAAATATAAAAACCTGGGAGGAATAGATTATATGTAGTCAATTATAGGTAAGATTGAGGTAGGGAGACATTTATTACGAAAATACCAAAACCTGGGAGTAGTAGATGATATGTAGTCAATTATAGGTAAGATTCAGGTAGGGAGAGATTCAAGGCGAAAATATCAAAACCTGGGAGGAATAGATGATATGTAATCAATTATAGCTAAGATTGAGGTAGGGAGAGATTTAAAGCGAAAATATCAAAACTTGGGAGGAATAGATGATATGTAATCAATTATAGCTAAGATTCAGGTGGGGAGAGATTTAAAGTGAAAATATCAAAACCTGGGTGGAATAGATGATATGTAGTCAATTATAGGTAAGATTGAGGTAGGGAGAGATCTAAGACGAAAATATAAAAACCTGGGAGGAATAGATTATATGTAGTCAATTATAGGTAAGATCGAGGTAGGGAGAGATTTAAGGCAAAAATATCAAAGCCTGGAAGGAATAGATGATATGTAGTCAATTATAGGTAAGATTGAGATAGGGAGAGATCTAAGACGAAAATATAAAAACCTGGGAGGAATAGATGATATGTAGTCAATTATAGGTAAGATTGAGATAGGGAGAGATCTAAGACGAAAATATAAAAACCTGGGAGGAATAGATTATATGTAGTCAATTATAGGTAAGATCGAGGTAGGGAGAGATTTAAGGCAAAAATATCAAAGCCTGGAAGGAATAGATGATATGTAGTCAATTATAGGTAAGATTGAGATAGGGAGAGATCTAAGACGAAAATATAAAAACCTGGGAGGAATAGATTATATGTAGTCAATTATAGGTAAGATCGAGGTAGGGAGAGATTTAAGGCAAAAATATCAAAGCCTGGAAGGAATAGATGATATGTAGTCAATTATAGGTAAGATTGAGATAGGGAGAGATCTAAGACGAAAATATAAAAACCTGGGAGGAATAGATTATATGTAGTCAATTATAGGTAAGATTGAGGTAGGGAGACATTTATTACGAAAATACCAAAACCTGGGAGTAGTAGATGATATGTAGTCAATTATAGGTAAGATTCAGGTAGGGAGAGATTCAAGGCGAAAATATCAAAACCTGGGAGGAATAGATGATATGTAATCAATTATAGCTAAGATTGAGGTAGGGAGAGATATAAAGCGAAAATATCAAAACTTGGGAGGAATAGATGATATGTAATCAATTATAGCTAAGATTCAGGTGGGGAGAGATTTAAAGTGAAAATATCAAAACCTGGGTGGAATAGATGATATGTAGTCAATTATAGGTAGGATTGAGGTAGGGAGAGATTTATGTCAAACATATCAAAACCTGGGAGGAATGGATGATATGTAGTCAATTATAGGTAGGATTGAGGTAGGGAGAGATTTATGTCAAACATATCAAAACCTGGGAGGAATGGATGATATGTAGTCAATTATAGGTAGGATTGAGGTAGGGAGAGATTTATGTCAAACATATCAAAACCTGGGAGGAATGGATGATATGTAGTCAATTATAGGTAGGATTGAGGTAGGGAGAGATTTATGTCAAACATATCAAAACCTGGGAGGAATGGATGATATGTAGTCAATTATAGGTAGGATTGAGGTAGGGAGAGATTTATGTCAAACATATCAAAGCCTGGAAGGAATAGATGATATGTAGTCAATTATAGGTAAGATTGAGATAGGGAGAGATCTAAGACGAAAATATAAAAACCTGGGAGGAATAGATTATATGTAGTCAATTATAGGTAAGATTGAGGTAGGGAGACATTTATTACGAAAATACCAAAACCTGGGAGGAATAGATGATATGTAATCAATTATAGCTAAGATTGAGGTAGGGAGAGATTTAAAGCGAAAATATCAAAACTTGGGAGGAATAGATGATATGTAATCAATTATAGCTAAGATTCAGGTGGGGAGAGATTTAAAGCGAAAATATCAAAACTTGGGAGGAATAGATGATATGTAATCAATTATAGCTAAGATTGAGGTAGGGAGAGATTTAAAGCGAAAATATCAAAACTTGGGAGGAATAGATGATATGTAATCAATTATAGCTAAGATTGAGGTAGGGAGAGATTTAAAGCGAAAATATCAAAACTTGGGAGGAATAGATGATATGTAATCAATTATAGCTAAGATTCAGGTGGGGAGAGATTTAAAGTGAAAATATCAAAACCTGGGTGGAATAGATGATATGTAGTCAATTATAGGTAGGATTGAGGTAGGGAGAGATTTATGTCAAACATATCAAAACCTGGGAGGAATGGATAATATGTAGTCAATTATAGGTAGGATTGAGGTAGGGAGAGATTTATGTCAAACATATCAAAACCTGGGAGGAATGGATGATATGTAGTCAATTATAGGTAGGATTGAGGTAGGGAGAGATTTATGTCAAACATATCAAAACCTGGGAGGAATGGATGATATGTAGTCAATTATAGGTAGGATTGAGGTAGGGAGAGATTTATGTCAAACATATCAAAACCTGGGAGGAATGGATGATATGTAGTCAATTATAGGTAGGATTGAGGTAGGGAGAGATTTATGTCAAACATATCAAAGCCTGGAAGGAATAGATGATATGTAGTCAATTATAGGTAAGATTGAGATAGGGAGAGATCTAAGACGAAAATATAAAAACCTGGGAGGAATAGATTATATGTAGTCAATTATAGGTAAGATTGAGGTAGGGAGACATTTATTACGAAAATACCAAAACCTGGGAGGAATAGATGATATGTAATCAATTATAGCTAAGATTGAGGTAGGGAGAGATTTAAAGCGAAAATATCAAAACTTGGGAGGAATAGATGATATGTAATCAATTATAGCTAAAATTGAGGTAGGGAGAGATTTAAAGCGAAAATATCAAAACTTGGGAGGAATAGATGATATGTAATCAATTATAGCTAAGATTGAGGTAGGGAGAGATTTAAAGCGAAAATATCAAAACTTGGGAGGAATAGATGATATGTAATCAATTATAGCTAAGATTGAGGTAGGGAGAGATTTAAAGCGAAAATATCAAAACTTGGGAGGAATAGATGATATGTAATCAATTATAGCTAAGATTCAGGTGGGGAGAGATTTAAAGTGAAAATATCAAAACCTGGGTGGAATAGATGATATGTAGTCAATTATAGGTAGGATTGAGGTAGGGAGAGATTTATGTCAAACATATCAAAACCTGGGTGGAATGGATGATATGTAGTCAATTATAGGTAGGATTGAGGTAGGGAGAGATTTATGTCAAACATATCAAAACCTGGGAGGAATGGATGATATGTAGTCAATTATAGGTAGGATTGAGGTAGGGAGAGATTTATGTCAAACATATCAAAACCTGGGAGGAATGGATGATATGTAGTCAATTATAGGTAGTATTGAGGTAGGGAGAGATTTATGTCAAACATCAAAACGTGGGATAAATGGATGATATGTAGTTAATTATAGGTAAGATCGAGGTAGGGAGAGATTTCAGGCGAATATATCAAAACCTGGAAGGGATAGATGATATGTAGTCAATTATAGCTAAGATTGAGGAAGGGAGAGATTTAAAGCGAAAATATCAAAACTTGGGAGGAATAGATGATATGTAGGCCTAGTCAATTATGGTTAAGATTGAGGTAGAGAGAGATTCATTGTGAAAATATCAAAACCTGGGTGAAATAGATGATATGTAGTCAATTATAGATAAGATTGAGGTAGGGAAAGATTTAAGATGAAAATATCAAAACCTGAGAGGATTAGATGTTATATAGTCAGTTATTGGTAAGATCGAGGTAGGGAGAGATTTAGGACGAAAATATCAAATCCTGGGAGGAATAAACGATATAGTGACCTATTGGTACCATTGAAGTAGGCTCAGAGTTATAGGTAAAATTATTTTAACCTGAATTGCTTGTTATAATTGTAACTATAGTTTTCTTGTGAAACGATATTTTAACGAAATATCAGGTTTTCACATAATGTCTCTGTACTGCTCGAGACTACGTTGACATTCCCCGAAATTAATGAACTACAGCGTGCATGTGAAAGTGGATATAAATTGATAGGCCGTATACCTCGGCGCCGTAGTATCTGACTCCTCGGCAGTATTTCTCTTCAATAGGTCTGTTATTACAACACACATAACTCATTCAACGTACAAGGAACAAGAGGGGATTGAAACCGACTTGAATTGACTGGGAAAGGGTGACATCTCCTACTTATCAACAATGGGGCTCCTCCCTAGCCTAACAATTGTCCCGATATTCACAATCGGAAAAAATGACGTCGAAGTTTATAGACCGGGAAAATATAAAGCGAGGAAGGAAAAGCGGGAGGAAGCAATTGGGATAGACTCGGAAAAGATTTTTTTATCGCCGTTTTCTGTTTAAAAAATGGCTATAAGGCGTCACATTGTTATGCATAATTCGAGTCTGTTAGGAAGAGCGATGACAGGGATGGTGTTTCTTTGTCGACATCGTTCTCTGTTCCCCTTCTTCTTCCAATAAGAAAACACATTTCTTATTGCTTTAGTTTACGTCTTTGTAAAAGTTTTGAATCTTTATAGAAATAATACAATGAGATATTTTTAAAATTGTCACAATGTACTGAATTCATATTAAAGTGCACAGAACTTACTCGTGAGTACAAACTTATAAACTAAAAATATAATAAAATAATGCGAACCTATGTAACATAAATTAGAGTACTCAATGTTAATATCGAGCGGAGTAGGGGAACCTGATATTAGGAAAATGTCTGCATATGTTTACTTTTACTTGACAAACTTAATATTAAATTAAAATCATTTTCTTGCAAGGTTGCGCTGTTTTGATAACGGTTTTATAGGAAACAATAATTATTATCTCGGAATTTCACTGACAAAAGAAACTTTACTGGCTAGATAAATGAGTTGTGACCACATTATAAGACGATCGTTCTAGTTTTACATGCATAAAACCACCTTTTTTTCCTGTCACTCTTAAAAGTCGTCCTCGGTAATTCATCGTTCACAAATATCTACAATGAGTTAGTTTAATATTATTTCATTTTTGTCTCCTTGTCCGAGAATTATCGTTGTATTCGAAAAATAAATAAAATGTTTAAACTTAGGCTAATAATAGTTTTAATCCAATGATTTACAAACAATGGTGTTAACACATGAAACTTTCTGCAGTAACACATTGAACTAACAACTAATCACTCCATCTATTGTTACAACCTTCCTGATATACACTTATGTTTTTATGTTTTCATTGTTTGTCCTTCTCTCTGGCTCTTCCCCCCTCTCTATGTCTGTGTTTAAATGTATGTAAGTTAACAAATTTGAAATTTCATATTACTTACATTTATTAACTATTTTTCTCTTATCCATTGTATCGTTTAAATAGTGAGTAAAGACAAAGGCGAAATTGACATGGTAAGATTTTCTAAATTTTCCAGAAGTTCAAAATACAGTATATTAAATTTGCGCATGAATGCTAAGTCATGTGGCTATGAAAGAACCCATATTATTTTGTTTGGGAATTTATTCTCCCAAAGATTTTTTTTAAAATACGTTTTGCCTTTTTCACTTGTTAAAATTAAAATTTGGCTAAATTCTTGATTAGTATCCCAGCTGCAACTTCAAAGGAGAAATAAAAGCTGTTGTCCAGAGAGTAAGCTCCTTTAATCACATGTTGATTATTTTTATGTTAAAGTATTTTACTTTGCTGTATGTAAGGTTTTACTATGAGTGAGATCTTGTATTACATCATTATGGGTTTCTATAGTTTTCGCTGTGTGGTCGGCTTTGTGTGTGTATATTTGCAATCTATAGGTACGGTAAAACCTCTTATCCGGATCAATATGGCGACTGCCCGATCAAAACCATTCCATTTGGAAATAGATGTATGATTGTTTTAAGTAAAAAAGTTACACTTATTGAAGATTGTAATTATATTTTAGTACCAATATAGAACTGTACACTTTAGTTACATACCTATATGTACAGTTCCTTAATACTGTACTGTACATACTTAGCATAAAGTACATTAGCTATCAGTTTTGGTAACAAATATGTGAATCTGGTTATCTTGTTTCATTGAACACGTTTCTTTGCTGAAATATCCCCCCCCCCACCTTCGAAAGAGTACACGATCGGCTGCCGTTGCTTCGTCTTGTTCGACGTACTCGATCAGCTGGTCAAATGCCTGGAAAGCTTCGCTATGCGTTATGGTTTATTTTCTTTCGTCATCTTCGGCAGGCGCTGGCCGTGAGCTCACCAAGCCTATAGCATCACTAATAGTAAACTCATGAACTTCGTCTTCTTTCATCCATTCTATCACTCCAATACTGTCTTGTCCTTACATGAATGTTGTCACGCCTAGGAATGTTTCGGAGAAGAACGACGATTTCTTCATTTGTTTCACTAACAAGGATTTTCGTTTATTTTTATATTGCGTCCGGATATCGAAGGTTCCAGATATGAGAGGTTTTACTGTATTTCTATCCCCCCCTCATAAGTGGTTCTTTTTGTTGATTTTTTACCCGATAGAATTAAATTTCCCTAAATCCCTTCTTAGTGTGCATCTGTTAAGAAATTAATGTATCATTGAATATCAAATTTCTAACTTTAATAATGGTTGTATTCTGAGCGTTGATGAGTCAGTCAATCACAGTGGCGTAGCCAGGGAGGCATGTGCCCCCACAAACCAATTAACTTTAGCAGAAAAGTATTTACCTTTAAAACAGAGCTAGGTTTTTAGCAAAACTGCTTTCCGGTGACCCAACAATTGTGTAATTTTACGTATCAGAATAACATAAAATATGATTTCTAGAGTGAAAAATGTTCAAAATCCCCACCTGACCTGGTAGAAAAAAGGGGCGTATAGTGCGGACCAGCGTGCACAGAAACAACTAGAGTGGATGTGGATGTTCTCATAGCATAGCGCCTGTAAAGCTGGTCCGCCATCTTGGTGATGGATCTGGCCAATAAACAAGCCTTGGCTAGCGACTATTTATAATAGTTAGTGCTTCACTCCAAAAGCGTTTTAAACCTGTCACCGTTGTCAAAAAGTAATAAAACTTGGTTTCGTGGTAATACATAATACAGATATTACGATGGTGAAAAATTATTAATTTTTATTAATTAATATTTAATTTTATAAAATAATTCTCTTATCTTTAAGCGACATTAAATTAAAACTTCTAAATGAAAATACAGTTAAATAAAAAAAAGTCAGTCTGTGGCGTTTTTTTGTTTTGGTCAGGTAAATGATGTCAGCGGGAAAGTAGGAAATATGATTCCAAATTTTATTTCTTAAAAACCTATTTCTCTACGATCACTGGTTTGGTTGTGGTGTTAGTGTATTTGAGCGTAAACATTAGATGTTATCGTCCGAAAGTGTGACTTGCTAGCGCAAACGAGTAACCATACTGGGTGCTGGGGGGTTAGGGTAAATCATGTTAAGTTATTTGTTTAGTTTATTGAATCTGTATCAAGATGTTATCTTAAATAATCTTCCTTACAAAGTGAACATAATGAAGAACAAATGACAAAAATTTCCTAGTTTCGCCCTGTCGTAAAAATATACGTTTATTTGTCTGATAACTACTGTCAACAATTTGACCAGTTAAATGATAATTTAAACATTAAACAAAGACACCAAAGTACACGATAATACAAAATACAAATATTTTGAGAAGTAGATTTATATTTTACAACAAATGCCAACATTTATTACCATAAAACAATAAATACCATATTGATAGTAAAACATGACACATTCAAATTGAACGTGGGGAGAAAACGTCTTTCTAAACTAAACTACTTGTAGAAGCTATTTTACTGTACAAGTTACAATCAAATCACTGAAATAAAATAGAATTGCTATACCGTATATATATATATATATATATATATATATATATATATATATATATATATATATATATATATATTATGATTTATTGAAAATACATTATATACACTCGACATTACTGCTCTAAAAAAGTTATTGTTTAGGAAAGATGTCTAACTTTTTTTGAATGCAACTTTGAACTAAAACCTTTACAATAATAGCATAACCTCACATTAAAATACTTTATACATACAGATTATAACGAAAATATTTAATTTGTAGACTAAACGGCATGGAAATCGAGAAAAGTTCAACCTTATTAGTTCACAATAATTCTACGAAATAATATACATTTATAGGACAACAGTCTAATAATGTAGTCATTAATATTATATTTGTGTTATTGATGTACTGTATACAACTTATTGGTAATCAGAATTTATTGACAGTTACAATTATTACACACGATGTTTATATTAGGCTTAATATTTGGTCATTACTTAGGTCAACAGTCTAGTAATTTTTTTCACATTTTTCATACTTTCACGATGCCCGATGTTGCCATCGACACAACAAATCGATGGCATCAGATTTTGTATGCAAAGTTAAATCTACACTATTCTCTGTTTGGAATGAGAATGGCAAAATGTAAATAGAAACAAGCTGAGGGACATCAAAAATACCGTCCGACCATGGAGGACATCTGTTCGTTCGAATCGTAGGGAGGAAGTGGTGGTAACTCGACTTCGCATCGGCCACTCTTTGTTAACGCATGGATGGTTGATGAGACGTGACGATCCCCCACTTTGTCCGTTTTGTAAAAGTATCATCACAATCAAGCACATTCTGCTTGATTGTGATGAGTTGACAAATTTGTATATTCGTTACAATCTTCAAGGTAGTTTAAAGGTGGTTTTAAGGGACGATGTCACGGCTATCCACCGTGTCCTCGCTTTCTTACGCCATCTTAATCTATTTAATAATATTTAAATTTTGTATAATGTTAGGTTCTTTAGTTTTAGATAATTACAATTAGTTTTAAACATTTATTTTGTTTTATTTTGATTAGTTTTATTTATGTAATATTATTTTAAAAAACTTTAGTTAGGCGATGATAACCTCAATTGGTTTTTCGCCTGGAAAAAAAAATCATACTTTCACATCGTCTAAAAGCGATGTGACGCTCTCTACTGGGCGACTTATCGCTTGTGATCTGCCATGTTTCTGTAGGATAGCTAAGAAAGCTAGCATCAGCCGCCTAGCTATTATGTCTTATCTAGTTGTTTCTGTGCTCGCTGAGTGCGTTCCAGAAAACATGTTACATATTGAGAATGTTCGATACATCAACAGCTTCTGGATCCGATATGTCTACATATATTTCAAGAGTGTTTGTTATTTCATATTGAAGCTAATTTATCTCATGCACGTCAGTGTTTTAACAGTTCTTATCATGTTTGTAAGAAAGTATATATACTGACTCTAACCCCCCTCACGTCTTACCTCTCAAGGCCAAGTGCACGGTTACGTGGCCTGCACTATACCTTTACATTATTTTTTTAGAAATGTAATGGGCAGACGTCGCCTGCTGACCCCGATAGAGAGTACGTAGATCTTCTTAAGGTACGCGACCATACACACTTGATAGGTACCATGACCCGTACATCCACTGCCTGGGAGATTGCCTTAATCATACCTCCACAATTCTTTCCCATCATTCAAAGACGATAATAGTAATACCGCCTGATCACCTTGAAACTTCAAACAAATGTTTTCCTGTTTTTATTCCAATAAGAGTTTAATTTGGCGTTGAATCAAATTCATGTAATTATTTGGCTAAACACATTCTAGCCTACTAGGATTCGGAGCGCTCAAAACGTCTTTTTTGGTCCTTCCACGTTATTTCGACCAATTGTCGGAATTTTTAACTCTTTATCGCATACCATGTAGTCGAAGGACAAGAGGAAAACTTTTGGAATGTTTATAACAACTATATCTTGGTCTAACTCGGAAACGTACCCACGCATCTCGACGCTCACACGCGCTGATCTGCCAACCTGTCGCCTATAGGTTTCCATGAGTTACTTACTAGACCCTGGTCTACAAAATCTACATTTAAACTGTCCCATTTAGGTAATTTTTACTAAAATTTGGGATTCTACATATTATTCCTTGGAAATAAGGACTAAACACGACAAGTTATGTCGATATTAAATGAAATTTGATGTATTTTATTAAATATCGACAATCGAAATTCAACGACGTAGCCTATATCTTTTATTCTGTAGGAGTGACTCAATTTCGACGTGTTCGGCCTCTACTCAACGAATAATATGTAGAATTAAAAAATATCACCTAAATGCCTTCATACCTAAATGTTACAGTTTTAAAATTTTTAGTTTTGTACACAAAGACTCATTGGTAATAGGTAGGAAAATTTGCTACTAGGCTAAGCAGCGCGAGTGTGTGTGTGTGTGTGTGTGTGTGTGTGTGTGTGTGTGTGTGTGTGTGTGTGTGTGTGTGTGTGTGTGTGTGTGTGTGTGTGTGTGTGTGTGTGTGTGTGTGTGTGTGTGTGTGTGTGTGTGTGTGTGTGTGTGTGTGTGTGTGTGTGTGTGTGTGTGTGTGTGTGTGTGTGTGTGTGTGTGTGTGTGTGTGTGTGTGTGTGTGTGTGTGTGTGTGTGTGTGTGTGTGTGTGTGTGTGTGTGTGTGTGTGTGTGTGTTTGTTTGTGTTTGTTTGTGTTTGTGTTTGTGTGTGTGTGTGTGTGTGTGTGTGTGTGTGTGTGTGTGTGTGTGTGTGTGTGTCGCCTAATCCTCTGAGGCGCTTTCGAGTTTGGACAAGATACAGCTATTGAAATACAAATAGGAATAAGAAATCGTTTATGGTATATGGATAACATTCATCCTCCGGGAACACGATTACAGTTTGGAACTGTATCCAGATAGCGCAGATCGTGTATAAGTAGAGACATGTTTTTAATGTCGATAATGTAAGGCAATTTTCTTCGGATTTTGTAAGCCATAACTAAACTAAAGAAATCGATTTTATTTTCCCGTTCTTCCCTGCACAGCCTGGAATCATTATGCACGATCTTTCACGATAACGCAAATAACATAATAATTAGACAGGATACATCCCGATTCAGGACATATCAAAGTTTAGGCAATCGCTTGACTTGAGAATACACAAAAGGCAAACGTCATTTCAGTCACGCTTAGGGGACGTAAATCGATTATTCCACTGTATTGCACAACTTTATCCTACGCAGAATCAGTCTCAGCGATGGAACGAAGTAAAATTGAAACAGGTTGAAAATACACAATAACCGTCAACACATACCCGCCGGTGTTAGATTGGGCCATCAATATCACGGTTGTCATAAACCACACCATATTGAACTGCTAGACCCACCTCCGCATATGAAACATTTCTCTCCTTTTATATTTGAGTCGGCACGTCATTTTGTCATTTTTATGAAGGAATATCGGGACGTGTGCATTAGATGAAAACTGCGACCTTCCTTATGTCTTGTATTTTGCATATGAAAAGTGATATATACGTATACACACACTTTATCACACATATACATCAAAAGTAGAAATGTCAAGAGCAATACCAATGCTGACGTCATATAACTGAACCCTTTAACCAATAACTGACGGGAAATAAATTGTTTAGACTGGCAAAGAATATGTTCTTATAAATTCTTATTCTGTAATGTCTTTAAATTTGCTTTAGAACAATTCCAGTACCAACGTACAATACGTAAATATGTACCGTTGATGGAATTGAATTTTATGACTTACGTATATTTTTAGAGCCACGCAAGTGATTTTTCAAGGAACACATAACTCAATTGACAATAAAACAGTTCATATAAATAACAAATTATAATACCGCAGATTCGATGTATAATTTATTAATTCAACCTAATGAGCAATTGATTAACGTTGTTACTATTTTAAGATGGTTTAATTATGCAGTAATCATCGTCAAGTATTAGTGTAGCACCTTTCAAGATGCTAACCGTGTTTCTGAAACGTAAATTAAATTGAGTTAAGAAATTATATATTATAACTGTTGTATTATATAATGAGTGCGCGCGCGTGTATTTATAATTTTAAAGCGAACAACCTGCAAGAATATTAACAGCTACGAAGCATAGGGTTGGATTGTAAACGTTAGTTTTGAACATCTAACTACGCAATCGAACCCAACGTTTCTATATTAGAGGTACTAGTTTTACAATTAGTATCGAACTACACTATATAATCCTACATCCTTATTTAATATACTGGATTTATAGTCCTGTAGAACATCTATTTACTACACAATCGAACCCAACGTTTTTATATTAGATATACTAGTTTTACAATTAGTATCGAACTACACTATATAATCCTACATCCTTATTTAATATACTGGTTTTATAGTCCTGTAGAACATCTATTTACTACACAATCGAACCCAACGTTTTTATATTACAGGTACTAGTTTTACAATTAGTATCGAACTACACTATATAATCCTACATCCTTATTTAATATACTGGTTTTATAGTCCTGTAGAACATCTATTTACTACACAATCGAACCCAACGTTTTTATATTACAGGTACTTGTTTTACAATTAGTATCGAACTACACTATATAATCCTACATCCTTATTTAATATACAGGTTTTATAGTCCTGTAAAACATCTATTTACTACACAATCGAACCCAACGTTTTTATATTACAGGTACTAGTTTTACAATTAGTATCGAACTACACTATATAATCCTACATCCTTATTTAATATACTGGTTTTATAGTCCTGTAGAACATCTATTTACTACACAATCGAACCCAACGTTTTTATATTACAGGTACTAGTTTTACAATTAGTATCGAACTACACTATATAATCCTACATCCTTATTTAATATACTGGTTTTATAGTCCTGTAGAACATCTATTTACTACACAATCGAACCCAACGTTTTTATATTACAGGTACTAGTTTTACAATTAGTATCGAACTACACTATATAATCCTACATCCTTATTTAATATACTGGTTTTATAGTCCTGTAGAACATCTATTTACTACACAATCGAACCCAACGTTTTTATATTACAGGTACTAGTTTTACAATTAGTATCGAACTACACTATATAATCCTACATCCTTATTTAATATACTGGTTTTATAGTCCTGTAGAACATCTATTTACTACACAATCGAACCCAACGTTTTTATATTAGATATACTAGTTTTACAATTAGTATCGAACTACACTATATAATCCTACATCCTTATTTAATATACTGGTTTTATAGTCCTGTAGAACATCTATTTACTACACAATCGAACCCAACGTTTTTATATTACAGGTACTAGTTTTACAATTAGTATCGAACTACACTATATAATCCTACATCCTTATTTAATATACTGGTTTTATAGTCCTGTAGAACATCTATTTACTACACAATCGAACCCAACGTTTTTATATTAGAGGTACTAGTTTTACAATTAGTATCGAACTACACTATATAATCTTACATCCTTATTTAATATACTGGTTTTATAGTCCTGTAGAACATCTATTTACTACACAATCGAACCCAACGTTTTTATATTACAGGTACTAGTTTTACAATTAGTATCGAACTACACTATATAATCCTACATCCTTATTTAATATACTGGTTTTATAGTCCTGTAGAACATCTATTTACTACACAATCGAACCCAAAGTTTTTATATTAGATATACTAGTTTTACAATTAGTATCGAACTACACTATATAATCCTACATCCTTATTTAATATACTGGTTTTATAGTCCTGTAGAACATCTATTTACTACACAATCGAACCCAAAGTTTTTATATTAGATATACTAGTTTTACAATTAGTATCGAACTACACTATATAATCCTACATCCTTATTTAATATACTGGTTTTATAGTCCTGTAGAACATCTATTTACTACACAATCGAACCCAACGTTTTTATATTACAGGTACTAGTTTTACAAATAGTATCGAACTACACTATATAATCCTACATCCTTATTTAATATACTGGTTTTATAGTCCTGTAGAACATCTATTAACTACACAATCGAACCCAACGTTTCTATATTAGAGGTACTAGTTTTACAATTAGTATCGAACTACACTATATAATCCTACATCCTTATTTAATATACTGGTTTTATAGTCCTGTAGAACATCTATTAACTACGCAATCGAACCCAACGTTTTTATATTACAGGTACTAGTTTTACATTAGTATCGAACTACACTATATAATCTTACATCCTTATTTAATATACTGGTTTTATAGTCCTGTAGAACATCTATTTACTACACAATCGAACCCAACGTTTTTATATTACAGGTACTAGTTTTACAATTAGTATCGAACTACACTATATAATCCTACATCCTTATTTAATATATTGGTTTTATAGTCCTGTAGAACATCTATTTACTACACAATCGAACCCAACGTTTTTATATTACAGGTACTAGTTTTACAATTAGTATCGAACTACACTATATAATCTTACATCCTTATTTAATATACTGGTTTTATAGTCCTGTAGAACATCTATTTACTACACAATCGAACCCAACGTTTTTATATTACAGGTACTAGTTTTACAATTAGTATCGAACTACACTATATAATCCTACATCCTTATTTAATATACTGGTTTTATAGTCCTGTAGAACATCTATTTACTACACAATCGAACCCAACGTTTTTATATTACAGGTACTAGTTTTACAATTAGTATCGAACTACACTATATAATCCTACATCCTTATTTAATATACTGGTTTTATAGTCCTGTAGAACATCTATTTACTACACAATCGAACGCAAAGTTTTTATATTAGATATACTAGTTTTACAATTAGTATCGAACTACACTATATAATCCTACATCCTTATTTAATATACTGGTTTTATAGTCCTGTAGAACATCTATTTACTACACAATCGAACCCAACGTTTTTATATTACAGGTACTAGTTTTACAATTAGTATCGAACTACACTATATAATCCTACATCCTTATTTAATATACTGGATTTATAGTCCTGTAGAACATCTATTTACTACACAATCGAACCCAACGTTTTTATATTAGAGGTACTAGTTTTACAATTAGTATCGAACTACACAATATAATCCTACATCCTTATTTAATATACTGGTTTTATAGTCCTGTAGAACATCTATTTACTACACAATCGAACCCAACGTTTTTATATTACAGGTACTAGTTTTACAATTAGTATCGAACTACACTATATAATCCTACATCCTTATTTAATATACTGGTTTTATAGTCCTGTAGAACATCTATTTACTACACAATCGAACCCAAAGTTTTTATATTAGATATACTAGTTTTACAATTAGTATCGAACTACACTATATAATCCTACATCCTTATTTAATATACTGGTTTTATAGTCCTGTAGAACATCTATTTACTACACAATCGAACCCAAAGTTTTTATATTAGATATACTAGTTTTACAATTAGTATCGAACTACACTATATAATCCTACATCCTTATTTAATATACTGGTTTTATAGTCCTGTAGAACATCTATTTACTACACAATCGAACCCAACGTTTTTATATTACAGGTACTAGTTTTACAAATAGTATCGAACTACACTATATAATCCTACATCCTTATTTAATATACTGGTTTTATAGTCCTGTAGAACATCTATTAACTACACAATCGAACCCAACGTTTCTATATTAGAGGTACTAGTTTTACAATTAGTATCGAACTACACTATATAATCCTACATCCTTATTTAATATACTGGTTTTATAGTCCTGTAGAACATCTATTAACTACGCAATCGAACCCAACGTTTTTATATTACAGGTACTAGTTTTACATTAGTATCGAACTACACTATATAATCTTACATCCTTATTTAATATACTGGTTTTATAGTCCTGTAGAACATCTATTTACTACACAATCGAACCCAACGTTTTTATATTACAGGTACTAGTTTTACAATTAGTATCGAACTACACTATATAATCTTACATCCTTATTTAATATACTGGTTTTATAGTCCTGTAGAACATCTATTTACTACACAATCGAACCCAACGTTTTTATATTACAGGTACTAGTTTTACAATTAGTATCGAACTACACTATATAATCTTACATCCTTATTTAATATACTGGTTTTATAGTCCTGTAGAACATCTATTTACTACACAATCGAACCCAACGTTTTTATATTACAGGTACTAGTTTTACAATTAGTATCGAACTACACTATATAATCTTACATCCTTATTTAATATACTGGTTTTATAGTCCTGTAGAACATCTATTTACTACACAATCGAACCCAACGTTTTTATATTACAGGTACTAGTTTTACAATTAGTATCGAACTACACTATATAATCTTACATCCTTATTTAATATACTGGTTTTATAGTCCTGTAGAACATCTATTTACTACACAATCGAACCCAACGTTTTTATATTACAGGTACTAGTTTTACAATTAGTATCGAACTACACTATATAATCTTACATCCTTATTTAATATACTGGTTTTATAGTCCTGTAGAACATCTATTTACTACACAATCGAACCCAACGTTTTTATATTACAGGTACTAGTTTTACAATTAGTATCGAACTACACTATATAATCTTACATCCTTATTTAATATACTGGTTTTATAGTCCTGTAGAACATCTATTTACTACACAATCGAACCCAACGTTTTTATATTACAGGTACTAGTTTTACAATTAGTATCGAACTACACTATATAATCTTACATCCTTATTTAATATACTGGTTTTATAGTCCTGTAGAACATCTATTTACTACACAATCGAACCCAACGTTTTTATATTACAGGTACTAGTTTTACAATTAGTATCGAACTACACTATATAATCTTACATCCTTATTTAATATACTGGTTTTATAGTCCTGTAGAACATCTATTTACTACACAATCGAACCCAACGTTTTTATATTACAGGTACTAGTTTTACAATTAGTATCGAACTACACTATATAATCTTACATCCTTATTTAATATACTGGTTTTATAGTCCTGTAGAACATCTATTTACTACACAATCGAACCCAACGTTTTTATATTACAGGTACTAGTTTTACAATTAGTATCGAACTACACTATATAATCTTACATCCTTATTTAATATACTGGTTTTATAGTCCTGTAGAACATCTATTTACTACACAATCGAACCCAACGTTTTTATATTACAGGTACTAGTTTTACAATTAGTATCGAACTACACTATATAATCTTACATCCTTATTTAATATACTGGTTTTATAGTCCTGTAGAACATCTATTTACTACACAATCGAACCCAACGTTTTTATATTACAGGTACTAGTTTTACAATTAGTATCGAACTACACTATATAATCTTACATCCTTATTTAATATACTGGTTTTATAGTCCTGTAGAACATCTATTTACTACACAATCGAACCCAACGTTTTTATATTACAGGTACTAGTTTTACAATTAGTATCGAACTACACTATATAATCTTACATCCTTATTTAATATACTGGTTTTATAGTCCTGTAGAACATCTATTTACTACACAATCGAACCCAACGTTTTTATATTACAGGTACTAGTTTTACAATTAGTATCGAACTACACTATATAATCTTACATCCTTATTTAATATACTGGTTTTATAGTCCTGTAGAACATCTATTTACTACACAATCGAACCCAACGTTTTTATATTACAGGTACTAGTTTTACAATTAGTATCGAACTACACTATATAATCTTACATCCTTATTTAATATACTGGTTTTATAGTCCTGTAGAACATCTATTTACTACACAATCGAACCCAACGTTTTTATATTACAGGTACTAGTTTTACAATTAGTATCGAACTACACTATATAATCTTACATCCTTATTTAATATACTGGTTTTATAGTCCTGTAGAACATCTATTTACTACACAATCGAACCCAACGTTTTTATATTACAGGTACTAGTTTTACAATTAGTATCGAACTACACTATATAATCTTACATCCTTATTTAATATACTGGTTTTATAGTCCTGTAGAACATCTATTTACTACACAATCGAACCCAACGTTTTTATATTACAGGTACTAGTTTTACAATTAGTATCGAACTACACTATATAATCTTACATCCTTATTTAATATACTGGTTTTATAGTCCTGTAGAACATCTATTTACTACACAATCGAACCCAACGTTTTTATATTACAGGTACTAGTTTTACAATTAGTATCGAACTACACTATATAATCTTACATCCTTATTTAATATACTGGTTTTATAGTCCTGTAGAACATCTATTTACTACACAATCGAACCCAACGTTTTTATATTACAGGTACTAGTTTTACAATTAGTATCGAACTACACTATATAATCTTACATCCTTATTTAATATACTGGTTTTATAGTCCTGTAGAACATCTATTTACTACACAATCGAACCCAACGTTTTTATATTACAGGTACTAGTTTTACAATTAGTATCGAACTACACTATATAATCTTACATCCTTATTTAATATACTGGTTTTATAGTCCTGTAGAACATCTATTTACTACACAATCGAACCCAACGTTTTTATATTACAGGTACTAGTTTTACAATTAGTATCGAACTACACTATATAATCTTACATCCTTATTTAATATACTGGTTTTATAGTCCTGTAGAACATCTATTTACTACACAATCGAACCCAACGTTTTTATATTACAGGTACTAGTTTTACAATTAGTATCGAACTACACTATATAATCTTACATCCTTATTTAATATACTGGTTTTATAGTCCTGTAGAACATCTATTTACTACACAATCGAACCCAACGTTTTTATATTACAGGTACTAGTTTTACAATTAGTATCGAACTACACTATATAATCTTACATCCTTATTTAATATACTGGTTTTATAGTCCTGTAGAACATCTATTTACTACACAATCGAACCCAACGTTTTTATATTACAGGTACTAGTTTTACAATTAGTATCGAACTACACTATATAATCTTACATCCTTATTTAATATACTGGTTTTATAGTCCTGTAGAACATCTATTTACTACACAATCGAACCCAACGTTTTTATATTACAGGTACTAGTTTTACAATTAGTATCGAACTACACTATATAATCTTACATCCTTATTTAATATACTGGTTTTATAGTCCTGTAGAACATCTATTTACTACACAATCGAACCCAACGTTTTTATATTACAGGTACTAGTTTTACAATTAGTATCGAACTACACTATATAATCTTACATCCTTATTTAATATACTGGTTTTATAGTCCTGTAGAACATCTATTTACTACACAATCGAACCCAACGTTTTTATATTACAGGTACTAGTTTTACAATTAGTATCGAACTACACTATATAATCTTACATCCTTATTTAATATACTGGTTTTATAGTCCTGTAGAACATCTATTTACTACACAATCGAACCCAACGTTTTTATATTACAGGTACTAGTTTTACAATTAGTATCGAACTACACTATATAATCTTACATCCTTATTTAATATACTGGTTTTATAGTCCTGTAGAACATCTATTTACTACACAATCGAACCCAACGTTTTTATATTACAGGTACTAGTTTTACAATTAGTATCGAACTACACTATATAATCTTACATCCTTATTTAATATACTGGTTTTATAGTCCTGTAGAACATCTATTTACTACACAATCGAACCCAACGTTTTTATATTACAGGTACTAGTTTTACAATTAGTATCGAACTACACTATATAATCTTACATCCTTATTTAATATACTGGTTTTATAGTCCTGTAGAACATCTATTTACTACACAATCGAACCCAACGTTTTTATATTACAGGTACTAGTTTTACAATTAGTATCGAACTACACTATATAATCTTACATCCTTATTTAATATACTGGTTTTATAGTCCTGTAGAACATCTATTTACTACACAATCGAACCCAACGTTTTTATATTACAGGTACTAGTTTTACAATTAGTATCGAACTACACTATATAATCCTACATCCTTATTTAATATACTGGTTTTATAGTCCTGTAGAACATCTATTTACTACACAATCGAACCCAACGTTTTTATATTACAGGTACTAGTTTTACAATTAGTATCGAACTACACTATATAATCTTACATCCTTATTTAATATACTGGTTTTATAGTCCTGTAGAACATCTATTTACTACACAATCGAACCCAACGTTTTTATATTACAGGTACTAGTTTTACAATTAGTATCGAACTACACTATATAATCCTACATCCTTATTTAATATACTGCTTTTATAGTCCTGTAGAACATCTATTTACTACACAATCGAACCCAAAGTTTTTATATTAGATATACTAGTTTTACAATTAGTATCGAACTACACTATATAATCTTACATCCTTATTTAATATACTGGTTTTATAGTCCTGTAGAACATCTATTTACTACACAATCGAACCCAACGTTTTTATATTACAGGTACTAGTTTTACAATTATTATCGAACTACACTATATAATCTTACATCCTTATTTAATATACTGGTTTTATAGTCCTGTAGAACATCTATTTACTACACAATCGAACCCAACGTTTTTATATTACAGATACTAGTTTTACAATTAGTATCTAACTACACTATATAATCTTACATCCTTATTTAATATACTGGTTTTTTAGTCCTGTAGAACATCTATTTACTACACAATCGAACCCAACGTTTTTATATTACAGGTACTAGTTTTACAATTAGTATCGAACTACACTATATAATCCTACATCCTTATTTAATATACTGGTTTTATAGTCCTGTAGAACATCTATTTACTACACAATCGAACCCAACGTTTTTATATTACAGGTACTAGTTTTACATTAGTATCGAACTACACTATATAATCCTACATCCTTATTTAATATACTGGTTTTATAGTCCTGTAGAACATCTATTTACTACACAATCGAACCCAACGTTTTTATATTACAGGTACTAGTTTTACAATTAGTATCGAACTACACTATATAATCTTACATCCTTATTTAATATACTGGTTTTATAGTCCTGTAGAACATCTATTTACTACACAATCGAACCCAACGTTTTTATATTACAGGTACTAGTTTTACAATTAGTATCGAACTACACTATATAATCTTACATCCTTATTTAATATACTGGTTTTATAGTCCTGTAGAACATCTATTTACAACACAATCGAACCCAACGTTTTTATATTACAGGTACTAGTTTTACAATTAGTATCGAACTACACTATATAATCTTACATCCTTATTTAATATACTGGTTTTATAGTCCTGTAGAACATCTATTTACTACACAATCGAACCCAACGTTTTTATATTACAGGTACTAGTTTTACAATTAGTATCGAACTACACTATATAATCTTACATCCTTATTTAATATACTGGTTTTATAGTCCTGTAGAACATCTATTTACTACACTATCGAACCCAACGTTTTTATATTACAGGTACTAGTTTTACTATTAGTATCGAACTACACTATATAATCCTACATCCTTATTTAATATACTGGTTTTATAGTCCTGTAGAACATCTATTTACAACACAATCGAACCCAACGTTTTTATATTACAGGTACTAGTTTTACAATTAGTATCGAACTACACTATATAATCTTACATCCTTATTTAATATACTGGTTTTATAGTCCTGTAGAACATCTATTTACTACACAATCGAACCCAACGTTTTTATATTACAGGTACTAGTTTTACAATTAGTATCGAACTACACTATATAATCCTACATCCTTATTTAATATACTGGTTTTATAGTCCTGTAGAACATCTATTTACTACACAATCGAACCCAACGTTTTTATATTACAGGTACTAGTTTTACAATTAGTATCGAACTACACTATATAATCCTACATCCTTATTTAATATACTGGTTTTATAGTCCTGTAGAACATCTATTTACTACACAATCGAACCCAACGTTTTTATATTACAGGTACTAGTTTTACAATTAGTATCGAACTACACTATATAATCCTACATCCTTATTTAATATACTGGTTTTATAGTCCTGTAGAACATCTATTTACTACACAATCGAACCCAACGTTTTTATATTACAGGTACTAGTTTTACAATTAGTATCGAACTACACTATATAATCTTACATCCTTATTTAATATACTGGTTTTATAGTCCTGTAGAACATCTATTTACTACACAATCGAACCCAACGTTTTTATATTACAGGTACTAGTTTTACAATTAGTATCGAACTACACTATATAATCTTACATCCTTATTTAATATACTGGTTTTATAGTCCTGTAGAACATCTATTTACTACACAATCGAACCCAACGTTTTTATATTACAGGTACTAGTTTTACAATTAGTATCGAACTACACTATATAATCTTACATCCTTATTTAATATACTGGTTTTATAGTCCTGTAGAACATCTATTTACTACACAATCGAACCCAACGTTTTTATATTACAGGTACTAGTTTTACAATTAGTATCGAACTACACTATATAATCTTACATCCTTATTTAATATACTGGTTTTATAGTCCTGTAGAACATCTATATACTACACTATCGAACCCAACGTTTTTATATTACAGGTACTAGTTTTACTATTAGTATCGAACTACACTATATAATCCTACATCCTTATTTAATATACTGGTTTTATAGTCCTGTAGAACATCTATTTACAACACAATCGAACCCAACGTTTTTATATTACAGGTACTAGTTTTACAATTAGTATCGAACTACACTATATAATCTTACATCCTTATTTAATATACTGGTTTTATAGTCCTGTAGAACATCTATTTACTACACAATCGAACCCAACGTTTTTATATTACAGGTACTAGTTTTACAATTAGTATCGAACTACACTATATAATCTTACATCCTTATTTAATATACTGGTTTTATAGTCCTGTAGAACATCTATTTACTACACAATCGAACCCAACGTTTTTATATTACAGGTACTAGTTTTACAATTAGTATCGAACTACACTATATAATCTTACATCCTTATTTAATATACTGGTTTTATAGTCCTGTAGAACATCTATTTACAACACAATCGAACCCAACGTTTTTATATTACAGGTACTAGTTTTACAATTAGTATCGAACTACACTATATAATCTTACATCCTTATTTAATATACTGGTTTTATAGTCCTGTAGAACATCTATTTACTACACAATCGAACCCAACGTTTTTATATTACAGGTACTAGTTTTACAATTAGTATCGAACTACACTATATAATCTTACATCCTTATTTAATATACTGGTTTTATAGTCCTGTAGAACATCTATTTACTACACAATCGAACCCAACGTTTTTATATTACAGGTACTAGTTTTACAATTAGTATCGAACTACACTATATAATCTTACATCCTTATTTAATATACTGGTTTTATAGTCCTGTAGAACATCTATTTACTACACAATCGAACCCAACGTTTTTATATTACAGGTACTAGTTTTACAATTAGTATCGAACTACACTATATAATCTTACATCCTTATTTAATATACTGGTTTTATAGTCCTGTAGAACATCTATTTACTACACAATCGAACCCAACGTTTTTATATTACAGGTACTAGTTTTACAATTAGTATCGAACTACACTATATAATCTTACATCCTTATTTAATATACTGGTTTTATAGTCCTGTAGAACATCTATTTACTACACAATCGAACCCAACGTTTTTATATTACAGGTACTAGTTTTACAATTAGTATCGAACTACACTATATAATCTTACATCCTTATTTAATATACTGGTTTTATAGTCCTGTAGAACATCTATTTACTACACAATCGAACCCAACGTTTTTATATTACAGGTACTAGTTTTACAATTAGTATCGAACTACACTATATAATCTTACATCCTTATTTAATATACTGGTTTTATAGTCCTGTAGAACATCTATTTACTACACAATCGAACCCAAAGTTTTTATATTAGATATACTAGTTTTACAATTAGTATCGAACTACACTATATAATCTTACATCCTTATTTAATATACTGGTTTTATAGTCCTGTAGAACATCTATTTACTACACAATCGAACCCAACGTTTTTATATTACAGGTACTAGTTTTACAATTAGTATCGAACTACACTATATAATCTTACATCCTTATTTAATATACTGGTTTTATAGTCCTGTAGAACATCTATTTACTACACAATCGAACCCAACGTTTTTATATTACAGGTACTAGTTTTACAATTAGTATCGAACTACACTATATAATCTTACATCCTTATTTAATATACTGGTTTTTAGTCTGTAGAACATCTATTTACTACACAATCGAACCCAACGTTTTTATATTACAGGTACTAGTTTACAATTAGTATCGAACTACACTATATAATCCTACATCCTTATTTAATATACTGGTTTTATAGTCCTGTAGAACATCTATTTACTACACAATCGAACCAACGTTTTATATTACAGGTACTAGTTTTACATTAGTATCGAACTACACTATATAATCCTACATCCTTATTTAATATACTGGTTTTATAGTCCTGTAGAACATCTATTTACTACACAATCGAACCCAACGTTTTTATATTACAGGTACTAGTTTTACAATTAGTATCGAACTACACTATATAATCTTACATCCTTATTTAATATACTGGTTTTATAGTCCTGTAGAACATCTATTTACTACACAATCGAACCCAACGTTTTTATATTACAGGTACTAGTTTTACAATTAGTATCGAACTACACTATATAATCTTACATCCTTATTTAATATACTGGTTTTATAGTCCTGTAGAACATCTATTTACTACACAATCGAACCCAACGTTTTTATATTACAGGTACTAGTTTTACAATTAGTATCGAACTACACTATATAATCTTACATCCTTATTTAATATACTGGTTTTATAGTCCTGTAGAACATCTATTTACTACACAATCGAACCCAACGTTTTTATATTACAGGTACTAGTTTTACAATTAGTATCGAACTACACTATATAATCTTACATCCTTATTTAATATACTGGTTTTATAGTCCTGTAGAACATCTATTTACTACACAATCGAACCCAACGTTTTTATATTACAGGTACTAGTTTTACAATTAGTATCGAACTACACTATATAATCCTACATCCTTATTTAATATACTGGTTTTATAGTCCTGTAGAACATCTATTTACTACACAATCGAACCCAACGTTTTTATATTACAGGTACTAGTTTTACAATTAGTATCGAACTACACTATATAATCTTACATCCTTATTTAATATACTGGTTTTATAGTCCTGTAGAACATCTATTTACTACACAATCGAACCCAACGTTTTTATATTACAGGTACTAGTTTTACAATTAGTATCGAACTACACTATATAATCTTACATCCTTATTTAATATACTGGTTTTATAGTCCTGTAGAACATCTATTTACTACACAATCGAACCCAACGTTTTTATATTACAGGTACTAGTTTTACAATTAGTATCGAACTACACTATATAATCTTACATCCTTATTTAATATACTGGTTTTATAGTCCTGTAGAACATCTATTTACTACACAATCGAACCCAACGTTTTTATATTACAGGTACTAGTTTTACAATTAGTATCGAACTACACTATATAATCTTACATCCTTATTTAATATACTGGTTTTATAGTCCTGTAGAACATCTATTTACTACACAATCGAACCCAACGTTTTTATATTACAGGTACTAGTTTTACAATTAGTATCGAACTACACTATATAATCTTACATCCTTATTTAATATACTGGTTTTATAGTCCTGTAGAACATCTATTTACTACACAATCGAACCCAACGTTTTTATATTACAGGTACTAGTTTTACAATTAGTATCGAACTACACTATATAATCTTACATCCTTATTTAATATACTGGTTTTATAGTCCTGTAGAACATCTATTTACTACACAATCGAACCCAACGTTTTTATATTACAGGTACTAGTTTTACAATTAGTATCGAACTACACTATATAATCTTACATCCTTATTTAATATACTGGTTTTATAGTCCTGTAGAACATCTATTTACTACACAATCGAACCCAACGTTTTTATATTACAGGTACTAGTTTTACAATTAGTATCGAACTACACTATATAATCCTACATCCTTATTTAATATACTGGTTTTATAGTCCTGTAGAACATCTATTTACTACACAATCGAACCCAACGTTTTTATATTACAGGTACTAGTTTTACAATTAGTATCGAACTACACTATATAATCTTACATCCTTATTTAATATACTGGTTTTATAGTCCTGTAGAACATCTATTTACTACACAATCGAACCCAACGTTTTTATATTACAGGTACTAGTTTTACAATTAGTATCGAACTACACTATATAATCTTACATCCTTATTTAATATACTGGTTTTATAGTCCTGTAGAACATCTATTTACTACACAATCGAACCCAACGTTTTTATATTACAGGTACTAGTTTTACAATTAGTATCGAACTACACTATATAATCTTACATCCTTATTTAATATACTGGTTTTATAGTCCTGTAGAACATCTATTTACTACACAATCGAACCCAACGTTTTTATATTACAGGTACTAGTTTTACAATTAGTATCGAACTACACTATATAATCTTACATCCTTATTTAATATACTGGTTTTATAGTCCTGTAGAACATCTATTTACTACACAATCGAACCCAACGTTTTTATATTACAGGTACTAGTTTTACAATTAGTATCGAACTACACTATATAATCTTACATCCTTATTTAATATACTGGTTTTATAGTCCTGTAGAACATCTATTTACTACACAATCGAACCCAACGTTTTTATATTACAGTACTAGTTTTACAATTAGTATCGAACTACACTATATAATCTTACATCCTTATTTAATATACTGGTTTTATAGTCCTGTAGAACATCTATTTACTACACAATCGAACCAACGTTTTTATATTACAGGTACTAGTTTTACAATTAGTATCGAACTACACTATATAATCTTACATCCTTATTTAATATACTGGTTTTATAGTCCTGTAGAACATCTATTTACTACACAATCGAACCCAACGTTTTTATATTACAGGTACTAGTTTTACAATTAGTATCGAACTACACTATATAATCTTACATCCTTATTTAATATACTGGTTTTATAGTCCTGTAGAACATCTATTTACTACACAATCGAACCCAACGTTTTTATATTACAGGTACTAGTTTTACAATTAGTATCGAACTACACTATATAATCTTACATCCTTATTTAATATACTGGTTTTATAGTCCTGTAGAACATCTATTTACTACACAATCGAACCCAACGTTTTTATATTACAGGTACTAGTTTTACAATTAGTATCGAACTACACTATATAATCTTACATCCTTATTTAATATACTGGTTTTATAGTCCTGTAGAACATCTATTTACTACACAATCGAACCCAACGTTTTTATATTACAGGTACTAGTTTTACAATTAGTATCGAACTACACTATATAATCTTACATCCTTATTTAATATACTGGTTTTATAGTCCTGTAGAACATCTATTTACTACACAATCGAACCCAACGTTTTTATATTACAGGTACTAGTTTTACAATTAGTATCGAACTACACTATATAATCTTACATCCTTATTTAATATACTGGTTTTATAGTCCTGTAGAACATCTATTTACTACACAATCGAACCCAACGTTTTTATATTACAGGTACTAGTTTTACAATTAGTATCGAACTACACTATATAATCTTACATCCTTATTTAATATACTGGTTTTATAGTCCTGTAGAACATCTATTTACTACACAATCGAACCCAACGTTTTTATATTACAGGTACTAGTTTTACAATTAGTATCGAACTACACTATATAATCTTACATCCTTATTTAATATACTGGTTTATAGTCCTGTAGAACATCTATTTACTACACAATCGAACCCAACGTTTTTATATTACAGGTACTAGTTTTACAATTATATCGAACTACACTATATAATCTTACATCCTTATTTAATATACTGGTTTTATAGTCCTGTAGAACATCTATTTACTACACAATCGAACCCAACGTTTTTATATTACAGGTACTAGTTTTACAATTAGTATCGAACTACACTATATAATCTTACATCCTTATTTAATATACTGGTTTTATAGTCCTGTAGAACATCTATTTACTACACAATCGAACCCAACGTTTTTATATTACAGGTACTAGTTTTACAATTAGTATCGAACTACACTATATAATCCTACATCCTTATTTAATATACTGGTTTTATAGTCCTGTAGAACATCTATTTACTACACAATCGAACCCAACGTTTTTTATTACAGGTACTAGTTTTACAATTAGTATCGAACTACACTATATAATCTTACATCCTTATTTAATATACTGGTTTTATAGTCCTGTAGAACATCTATTTACTACACAATCGAACCCAACGTTTTTATATTACAGGTACTAGTTTTACAATTAGTATCGAACTACACTATATAATCCTACATCCTTATTTAATATACTGGTTTTATAGTCCTGTAGAACATCTATTTACTACACAATCGAACCCAACGTTTTATATACAGGTACTAGTTTTACAATTAGTATCGAACTACACTATATAATCTTACATCCTTATTTAATATACTGGTTTTATAGTCCTGTAGAACATCTATTTACTACACAATCGACCCAACGTTTTTATATTACAGGTACTAGTTTTACAATTAGTATCGAACTACACTATATAATCCTACATCCTTATTTAATATACTGGTTTTATAGTCCTGTAGAACATCTATTTACTACACAATCGAACCAACGTTTTTATATTACAGGTACTAGTTTTACAATTAGTATCGAACTACACTATATAATCTTACATCCTTATTTAATATACTGGTTTTATAGTCCTGTAGAACATCTATTTACTACACAATCGAACCCAACGTTTTTATATTACAGGTACTAGTTTTACAATTAGTATCGAACTACACTATATAATCTTACATCCTTATTTAATATACTGGTTTTATAGTCCTGTAGAACATCTATTTACTACACAATCGAACCCAACGTTTTTATATTACAGGTACTAGTTTTACAATTAGTATCGAACTACACTATATAATCTTACATCCTTATTTAATATACTGGTTTTATAGTCCTGTAGAACATCTATTTACTACACAATCGAACCCAACGTTTTTATATTACAGGTACTAGTTTTACAATTAGTATCGAACTACACTATATAATCTACATCCTATTTAATATACTGGTTTTATAGTCCTGTAGAACATCTATTTACTACACAATCGAACCCAACGTTTTTATATTACAGGTACTAGTTTTACATTAGTATCGAACTACACTATATAATCTACATCCTTATTTAATATACTGGTTTTATAGTCCTGTAGAACATCTATTTACTACACAATCGAACCCAACGTTTTTTATATTACAGGTACTAGTTTTACAATTAGTATCGAACTACACTATATAATCTTACATCCTTATTTAATATACTGGTTTTATAGTCCTGTAGAACATCTATTTACTACACAATCGACCCAACGTTTTTATATTACAGGTACTAGTTTTACAATTAGTATCGAACTACACTATATAATCTTACATCCTTATTTAATATACTGGTTTATAGTCCTGTAAACATCTATTTACAACACAATCGAACCAACGTTTTTATATTACAGGTACTAGTTTTACAATTAGTATCGAACTACACTATATAATCTTACATCCTTATTTAATATACTGGTTTTATAGTCCTGTAGAACATCTATTTACTACACAATCGAACCAACGTTTTTATATACAGGTACTAGTTTTACAATTAGTATCGAACTACACTATATAATCTTACATCCTTATTTAATATACTGGTTTCTTATAGTCCTGTAGAACATCTATTTACTACACAATCGAACCCAACGTTTTTTTATTTAACAGGTACTAGTTTTACAATTAGTATGAACTAACACTTATAATCTTACATCCTTATTTAATATACTGGTTTTATAGTCCTGT
>JBAIZL010000010.1:32353833-32361549 GCA_036971475.1 Prosapia bicincta | reverse complement strand
AAGGCTTTGTATTGTGCCACACAACCAATATAAGGTTCTCTAACAAGACGGAGCGAACTGTAGAGAGTGTATGAAAGGCTTTGTATTAGTGCCACACAACCAATATAAGGTTCTCTAACAAGACGGAGCGAACTGTAGAGAGTGTATGAAAGGCTTTGTATTAGTGCCACACAACCAATATAAGGTTCTCTAACAAGACGGAGCGAACTGTAGAGAGTGTATGAAAGGCTTTGTATTAGTGCCACACAACCAATATAAGGTTCTCTAACAAGACGGAGCGAACTGTAGAGAGTGTATGAAAGGCTTTGTATTAGTGCCACACAACCAATATAAGGTTCTCTAACAAGACGGAGCGAACTGTAGAGAGTGTATGAAAGGCTTTGTATTAGTGCCACACAACCAATATAAGGTTCTCTAACAAGACGGAACGAACGTGTAGAGAGTGTATGAAAGGCTTTGTATTAGTGCCACACAACCAATATAAGGTTCTCTAACAAGACGGAGCGAGCTGTAGAGAGTGTATGAAAGGCTTTGTATTAGTGCCACACAACCAATATAAGGTTCTCTAACAAGACGGAGCGAACTGTAGAGAGTGTATGAAAGGCTTTGTATTAGTGCCACACAACCAATATAAGGTTCTCTAACAAGACGGAACGAACTGTAGAGAGTGTATGAAAGGCTTTGTATTAGTGCCACACAACCAATATAAGGTTCTCTAACAAGACGGAGCGAACTGTAGAGAGTGTATGAAAGGCTTTGTATTAGTGCCACACAACCAATATAAGGTTCTCTAACAAGACGGAGCGAACTGTAGAGAGTGTATGAAAGTCTTTGTATTAGTGCCACACAACCAATATAAGGTTCCCTAACAAGACGGAGCGAACTGTAGAGAGTGTATGAAAGGCTTTGTATTAGTGTCACACAACCAATATAAGGTTCTCTAACAAGACGGAACGAACTGTAGAGAGTGTATGAAAGGATTTGTATTAGTGCCACACAACCAATATAAGGTTCTCTAACAAGACGGAGCGAACTGTAGAGAGTGTATGAAAGACTTTGTATTAGTGCCACACAACCAATATAAGGTTCTCTAACAAGACGGAGCGAACTGTAGAGAGTGTATGAAAGGCTTTGTATTAGTGCCACACAACCAATATAAGGTTCTCTAACAAGACGGAGCGAACTGTAGAGAGTGTATGAAAGGCTTTGTATTAGTGCCACACAACCAATATAAGGTTCTCTAACAAGACGGAACGAACTGTAGAGAGTGTATGAAAGGCTTTGTATTAGTGCCACACAACCAATATAAGGTTCTCTAACAAGACGGAGCGAACTGTAGAGAGTGTATGAAAGGCTTTGTATTAGTGCCACACAACCAATATAAGGTTCTCTAACAAGACGGAGCGAACTGTAGAGAGTGCATGAAAGGCTTTGTATTAGTGCCACACAACCAATATAAGGTTCTCTAACAAGACGGAACGAACTGTAGAGAGTGTATGAAAGGCTTTGTATTAGTGCCACACAACCAATATAAGGTTCTCTAACAAGACGGAGCGAACTGTAGAGAGTGTATGAAAGGCTTTGTATTAGTGCCACACAACCAATATAAGGTTCTCTAACAAGACGGAGCGAACTGTAGAGAGTGTATGAAAGGCTTTGTATTAGTGCCACACAACCAATAGAAGATTCTCTAACAAGACGGAACGAACTGTAGAGAGTGTATGAAAGGCTTTGTATTAGTGCCACACAACCAATATAAGGTTCTCTAACAAGACGGAGCGAACTGTAGAGAGTGTATGAAAGGCTTTGTATTAGTGCCACACAACCAATATAAGGTTCTCTAACAAGACGGAGCGAACTGTAGAGAGTGTATGAAAGGCTTTGTATTAGTGCCACACAACCAATATAAGGTTCTCTAACAAGACGGAACGAACTGTAGAGAGTGTATGAAAGGCTTTGTATTAGTGCCACACAACCAATATAAGGTTCTCTAACAAGACGGAGCGAACTGTAGAGAGTGTATGAAAGGCTTTGTATTAGTGCCACACAACCAATATAAGGTTCTCTAACAAGACGGAGCGAACTGTAGAGAGTGTATGAAAGGCTTTGTATTAGTGTCACACAACCAATATAAGGTTCTCTAACAAGACGGAACGAACTGTAGAGAGTGTATGAAAGGCTTTGTATTAGTGCCACACAACCAATATAAGGTTCTCTAACAAGACGGAGCGAACTGTAGAGAGTGTATGAAAGGCTTTGTATTAGTGCCACACAACCAATATAAGGTTCTCTAACAAGACGGAGCGAACTGTAGAGAGTGTATGAAAGGCTTTGTATTAGTGCCACACAACCAATATAAGGTTCTCTAACAAGACGGAGCGAACTGTAGAGAGTGTATGAAAGGCTTTGTATTAGTGCCACACAACCAATATAAGGTTCTCTAACAAGACGGAGCGAACTGTAGAGAGTGTATGAAAGGCTTTGTATTAGTGCCACACAACCAATATAAGGTTCTCTAACAAGACGGAGCGAACTGTAGAGAGTGTATGAAAGGCTTTGTATTAGTGCCACACAACCAATATAAGGTTCTCTAACAAGACGGAGCGAACTGTAGAGAGTGTATGAAAGGCTTTGTATTAGTGCCACACAACCAATATAAGGTTCTCTAACAAGACGGAGCGAACTGTAGAGAGTGTATGAAAGGCTTTGTATTAGTGCCACACAACCAATATAAGGTTCTCTAACAAGACGGAACGAACTGTAGAGAGTGTATGAAAGGCTTTGTATTAGTGCCACACAACCAATATAAGGTTCTCTAACAAGACGGAGCGAGCTGTAGAGAGTGTATGAAAGGCTTTGTATTAGTGCCACACAACCAATATAAGGTTCTCTAACAAGACGGAGCGAACTGTAGAGAGTGTATGAAAGGCTTTGTATTAGTGCCACACAACCAATATAAGGTTCTCTAACAAGACGGAACGAACTGTAGAGAGTGTATGAAAGGCTTTGTATTAGTGCCACACAACCAATATAAGGTTCTCTAACAAGACGGAGCGAACTGTAGAGAGTGTATGAAAGTCTTTGTATTAGTGCCACACAACCAATATAAGGTTCCCTAACAAGACGGAGCGAACTGTAGAGAGTGTATGAAAGGCTTTGTATTAGTGTCACACAACCAATATAAGGTTCTCTAACAAGACGGAGCGAACTGTAGAGAGTGTATGAAAGACTTTGTATTAGTGCCACACAACCAATATAAGGTTCTCTAACAAGACGGAGCGAACTGTAGAGAGTGTATGAAAGGCTTTGTATTAGTGCCACACAACCAATATAAGGTTCTCTAACAAGACGGAGCGAACTGTAGAGAGTGTATGAAAGGCTTTGTATTAGTGCCACACAACCAATATAAGGTTCTCTAACAAGACGGAGCGAACTGTAGAGAGTGTATGAAAGGCTTTGTATTAGTGCCACACAACCAATATAAGGTTCTCTAACAAGACGGAACTAACTGTAGAGAGTGTATGAAAGGCTTTGTATTAGTGCCACACAACCAATATAAGGTTCTCTAACAAGACGGAGCGAACTGTAGAGAGTGTATGAAAGGCTTTGTATTAGTGCCACACAACCAATATAAGGTTCTCTAACAAGACGGAACGAACTGTAGAGAGTGTATGAAAGGCTTTGTATTAGTGCCACACAACCAATATAAGGTTCTCTAACAAGACGGAGCGAACTGTAGAGAGTGTATGAAAGGCTTTGTATTAGTGCCACACAACCAATATAAGGTTCTCTAACAAGACGGAGCGAACTGTAGAGAGTGTATGAAAGGCTTTGTATTAGTGCCACACAACCAATAGAAGGTTCTCTAACAAGACGGAACGAACTGTAGAGAGTGTATGAAAGGCTTTGTATTAGTGCCACACAACCAATATAAGGTTCTCTAACAAGACGGAGCGAACTGTAGAGAGTGTATGAAAGGCTTTGTATTAGTGCCACACAACCAATATAAGGTTCTCTAACAAGACGGAGCGAACTGTAGAGAGTGTATGAAAGGCTTTGTATTAGTGCCACACAACCAATATAAGGTTCTCTAACAAGACGGAACGAACTGTAGAGAGTGTATGAAAGGCTTTGTATTAGTGCCACACAACCAATATAAGGTTCTCTAACAAGACGGAGCGAACTGTAGAGAGTGTATGAAAGGCTTTGTATTAGTGCCACACAACCAATATAAGGTTCTCTAACAAGACGGAGCGAACTGTAGAGAGTGTATGAAAGGCTTTGTATTAGTGCCACACAACCAATATAAGGTTCTCTAACAAGACGGAACGAACTGTAGAGAGTGTATGAAAGGCTTTGTATTAGTGCCACACAACCAATATAAGGTTCTCTAACAAGACGGAGCGAACTGTAGAGAGTGTATGAAAGGCTTTGTATTAGTGCCACACAACCAATATAAGGTTCTCTAACAAGACGGAGCGAACTGTAGAGAGTGTATGAAAGGCTTTGTATTAGTGCCACACAACCAATATAAGGTTCTCTAACAAGACGGAGCGAACTGTAGAGAGTGTATGAAAGGCTTTGTATTAGTGCCACACAACCAATATAAGGTTCTCTAACAAGACGGAGCGAACTGTAGAGAGTGTATGAAAGGCTTTGTATTAGTGCCACACAACCAATATAAGGTTCTCTAACAAGACGGAGCGAACTGTAGAGAGTGTATGAAAGGCTTTGTATTAGTGCCACACAACCAATATAAGGTTCTCTAACAAGACGGAACGAACTGTAGAGAGTGTATGAAAGGCTTTGTATTAGTGCCACACAACCAATATAAGGTTCTCTAACAAGACGGAGCGAACTGTAGAGAGTGTATGAAAGGCTTTGTATTAGTGCCACACAACCAATATAAGGTTCTCTAACAAGACGGAACGAACTGTAGAGAGTGTATGAAAGGCTTTGTATTAGTGCCACACAACCAATATAAGGTTCTCTAACAAGACGGAGCGAACTGTAGAGAGTGTATGAAAGGCTTTGTATTAGTGCCACACAACCAATATAAGGTTCTCTAACAAGACGGAGCGAACTGTAGAGAGTGTATGAAAGGCTTTGTATTAGTGCCACACAACCAATATAAGGTTCTCTAACAAGACGGAACGAACTGTAGAGAGTGTATGAAAGGCTTTGTATTAGTGCCACACAACCAATATAAGGTTCTCTAACAAGACGGAGCGAACTGTAGAGAGTGTATGAAAGGCTTTGTATTAGTGCCACACAACCAATATAAGGTTCCCTAACAAGACGGAGCGAACTGTAGAGAGTGTATGAAAGGCTTTGTATTAGTGTCACACAACCAATATAAGGTTCTCTAACAAGACGGAACGAACTGTAGAGAGTGTATGAAAGGATTTGTATTAGTGCCACACAACCAATATAATGTTCTCTATCAAGACGGAGCGAACTGTAGAGAGTGTATGAAAGGCTTTGTATTAGTGCCACACAACCAATATAAGGTTCTCTAACAAGACGGAGCGAACTGTAGAGAGTGTATGAAAGGCTTTGTATTAGTGCCACACAACCAATATAAGGTTCTCTAACAAGACGGAGCGAACTGTAGAGAGTGTATGAAAGGCTTTGTATTAGTGCCACACAACCAATATAAGGTTCTCTAACAAGACGGAACGAACTGTAGAGAGTGTATGAAAGGCTTTGTATTAGTGCCACACAACCAATATAAGGTTCTCTAACAAGACGGAGCGAACTGTAGAGAGTGTATGAAAGGCTTTGTATTAGTGCCACACAACCAATATAAGGTTCTCTAACAAGACGGAGCGAACTGTAGAGAGTGTATGAAAGGCTTTGTATTAGTGCCACACAACCAATATAAGGTTCTCTAACAAGACGGAACGAACTGTAGAGAGTGTATGAAAGGCTTTGTATTAGTGCCACACAACCAATATAAGGTTCTCTAACAAGACGGAGCGAACTGTAGAGAGTGTATGAAAGGCTTTGTATTAGTGCCACACAACCAATATAAGGTTCTCTAACAAGACGGAGCGAACTGTAGAGAGTGTATGAAAGGCTTTGTATTAGTGCCACACAACCAATAGAAGGTTCTCTAACAAGACGGAACGAACTGTAGAGAGTGTATGAAAGGCTTTGTATTAGTGCCACACAACCAATATAAGGTTCTCTAACAAGACGGAGCGAACTGTAGAGAGTGTATGAAAGGCTTTGTATTAGTGCCACACAACCAATATAAGGTTCTCTAACAAGACGGAGCGAACTGTAGAGAGTGTATGAAAGGCTTTGTATTAGTGCCACACAACCAATATAAGGTTCTCTAACAAGACGGAACGAACTGTAGAGAGTGTATGAAAGGCTTTGTATTAGTGCCACACAACCAATATAAGGTTCTCTAACAAGACGGAGCGAACTGTAGAGAGTGTATGAAAGGCTTTGTATTAGTGCCACACAACCAATATAAGGTTCTCTAACAAGACGGAGCGAACTGTAGAGAGTGTATGAAAGGCTTTGTATTAGTGCCACACAACCAATATAAGGTTCTCTAACAAGACGGAACGAACTGTAGAGAGTGTATGAAAGGCTTTGTATTAGTGCCACACAACCAATATAAGGTTCTCTAACAAGACGGAGCGAACTGTAGAGAGTGTATGAAAGGCTTTGTATTAGTGCCACACAACCAATATAAGGTTTTCTAACAAGACGGAGCGAACTGTAGAGAGTGTATGAAAGGCTTTGTATTAGTGCCACACAACCAATATAAGGTTCTCTAACAAGACGGAGCGAACTGTAGAGAGTGTATGAAAGGCTTTGTATTAGTGCCACACAACCAATATAAGGTTCTCTAACAAAACGGAGCGAACTGTAGAGAGTGTATGAAAGGCTTTGTATTAGTGCCACACAACCAATATAAGGTTCTCTAACAAAACGGAGCGAACTGTAGAGAGTGTATGAAAGGCTTTGTATTAGTGCCACACAACCAATATAAGGTTCTCTAACAAGACGGAGCGAACTGTAGAGAGTGTATGAAAGGCTTTGTATTAGTGCCACACAACCAATATAAGGTTCTCTAACAAGACGGAGCGAACTGTAGAGAGTGTATGAAAGGCTTTGTATTAGTGCCACACAACCAATATAAGGTTCTCTAACAAGACGGAGCGAACTGTAGAGAGTGTATGAAAGGCTTTGTATTAGTGCCACACAACCAATATAAGGTTCTCTAACAAGACGCAGCGAACTGTAGAGAGTGTACGAAAGGCTTTGTATTAGTGCCACACAACCAATATAAGGTTCTCTAACAAGACGGAGCGAACTGTAGAGAGTGTATGAAAGGCTTTGTATTAGTGCCACACAACCAATATAAGGTTCTCTAACAAGACGGAGCGAACTGTAGAGAGTGTATGAAAGGCTTTGTATTAGTGCCACACAACCAATATAAGGTTCTCTAACAAGACGGAGCGAACTGTAGAGAGTGTATGAAAGGCTTTGTATTAGTGCCACACAACCAATATAAGGTTCTCTAGCAAGACGAAGCGAACTGTAGAGAGTGTATGAAAGGCTTTGATAACAGTTGTTTATATTTATTTGTCGTACAATAGCATTAAATCCCTCCTGGAACTCACGTTAAGAAAAAAAACTTGAACACTTATTTTTACTTTGATTATAAAGGTGGAAACGTTTGATGCATTTTAAGAT
>JBAIZL010000010.1:32291333-32343833 GCA_036971475.1 Prosapia bicincta | reverse complement strand
CTAGCCCAGTATATTGTGAATTAAAATAGACTTTTAATGAAAAACTGCACTTCCTTTAAGTAATACACCACAACATAAGAACTAGCCCAGCATATTATGAAATAATATAGCCTTTTAATAGAACACAGCACTTTCTTTAAGTAATACACCACAACGTAAGAACTAGCCCAGCATATTGTGAAATAATATAGCCTTTTAATAAAACACAGCACTTTCTTTAAGTAATACACCACAACGTAAGAACTAGCCCAGTATATTGTGAAATAATATAGCCTTTTAATAAAACACAGCACTTTCTTTAAGTAATACACCACAACGTAAGAACTAGCCCAGTATATTGTGAAATAATATAGCCTTTTAATAAAACACAGCACTTTCTTTAAGTAATACACCACAACGTAAGAACTAGCCCAGCATATTGTGAAATAATATAGCCTTTTAATAAAACACAGCACTTTCTTTAAGTAATACACCACAACGTAAGAACTAGCCCAGTATATTGTGAAATAATATAGCCTTTTAATAAAACACAGCACTTTCTTTAAGTAATACACCACAACGTAAGAACTAGCCCAGTATATTGTGAATTAAAATAGACTTTTAATGAAAAACTGCACTTCCTTTAAGTAATACACCACAACATAAGAACTAGCCCAGCATATTGTGAAATAATATAGCCTTTTAATAAAACACAGCACTTTCTTAAGTAATACACCACAACGTAAGAACTAGCCCAGTATATTGTGAATTAAAATAGACTTTTAATGAAAAACTGCACTTCCTTTAAGTAATACACCACAACATAAGAACTAGCCCAGCATAAAGTGAAATAATATAGCCTTTTAATAGAACACAGCACTTTCTTTAAGTAATACACCACAACATAAGAACTAGCCCAGCATAAAGTGAAATAATATAGCCTTTTAATAAAACACAGCACTTTCTTTAAGTAATACACCACAACGTAAGAACTAGCCCAGTATATTGTGAATTAAAATAGACTTTTAATGAAAAACTGCACTTCCTTTAAGTAATACACCACAACATAAGAACTAGCCCAGCATAAAGTGAAATAATATAGACTTTTAATAAAACACAGCACTTTCTTTAAGTAACACACCACAACGTAAGAACTAGCCCAGTATATTGTGAATTAAAATAGACTTTTAATGAAAAACTGCACTTCCTTTAAGTAATACACCACAACATAAGAACTAGCCCAGCATAAAGTGAAATAATATAGACTTTTAATAAAACACAGCACTTTCTTTAAGTAACACACCACAACGTAAGAACTAGCCCAGTATATTGTGAATTAAAATAGACTTTTAATGAAAAACTGCACTTCCTTTAAGTAATACACCACAACATAAGAACTAGCCCAGCATAAAGTGAAATAATATAGCCTTTTAATAAAACACAGCACTTTCTTTAAGTAATACACCACAACATAAGAACTAGCCCAGCATAAAGTGAAATAATATAGCCTTTTAATAAAACACAGCACTTTCTTTAAGTAACACACCACAACATAAGAACTAGCCCAGCATATTGTGAATTAAAATAGACTTTTAATGAAAAACTGCACTTCCTTTAAGTAATACACCACAACGTAAGAACTAGCCCAGTATATTGTGAATTAAAATAGACTTTTAATGAAAAACTGCACTTCCTTTAAGTAACACACCACAACATAAGAACTAGCCCAGCATAAAGTGAAATAATATAGCCTTTTAATAAAACACAGCACTTTCTTTAAGTAATACACCACAACATAAGAACTAGCCCAGCATAAAGTGAAATAATATAGCCTTTTAATAAAACACAGCACTTTCTTTAAGTAATACACCACAACATAAGAACTAGCCCAGCATAAAGTGAAATAATATAGCCTTTTAATAAAACACAGCACTTCCTTTAAGTAATACACCACAACATAAGAACTAGCCCAGCATAAAGTGAAATAATATAGCCTTTTAATAAAACACAGCACTTTCTTTAAGTAATACACCACAACGTAAGAACTAGCCCAGTATATTGTGAATTAAAATAGACTTTTAATGAAAAACTGCACTTCCTTTAAGTAATACACCACAACATAAGAACTAGCCCAGCATATTGTGAATTAAAATAGACTTTTAATGAAACACAGCACTTTCTTTAAGTAATACACCACAACGTAAGAACTAGCCCAGTATATTGTGAATTAAAATAGACTTTTAATGAAAAACTGCACTTCCTTTAAGTAATACACCACAACATAAGAACTAGCCCAGCATAAAGTGAAATAATATAGCCTTTTAATAAAACACAGCACTTTCTTTAAGTAATACACCACAACATAAGAACTAGCCCAGCATAAAGTGAAATAATATAGCCTTTTAATAAAACACAGCACTTCCTTTAAGTAATACACCACAACATAAGAACTAGCCCAGCATAAAGTGAAATAATATAGCCTTTTAATAAAACACAGCACTTTCTTTAAGTAATACACCACAACGTAAGAACTAGCCCAGTATATTGTGAATTAAAATAGACTTTTAATGAAAAACTGCACTTCCTTTAAGTAATACACCACAACATAAGAACTAGCCCAGCATAAAGTGAAATAATATAGCCTTTTAATAAAACACAGCACTTTCTTTAAGTAATACACAACGTAAGAACTAGCCCAGTATATTGTGAATTAAAATAGACTTTTAATGAAAAACTGCACTTCCTTTAAGTAATACACCACAACATAAGAACTAGCCCAGCATAAAGTGAAATAATATAGCCTTTTAATAAAACACAGCACTTTCTTTAAGTAATACACCACAACGTAAGAACTAGCCCAGTATATTGTGAATTAAAATAGACTTTTAATGAAAAACTGCACTTCCTTTAAGTAATACACCACAACATAAGAACTAGCCCAGCATAAAGTGAAATAATATAGCCTTTTAATAAAACACAGCACTTTCTTTAAGTAATACACCACAACATAAGAACTAGCCCAGCATAAAGTGAAATAATATAGCCTTTTAATAAAACACAGCACTTTCTTTAAGTAATACACCACAACATAAGAACTAGCCCAGCATAAAGTGAAATAATATAGCCTTTAATTAAAACACAGCACTTTCTTTAAGTAACACACCACAACGTAAGAACTAGCCCAGTATATTGTGAATTAAAATAGACTTTTAATGAAAAACTGCACTTCCTTTAAGTAATACACCACAACATAAGAACTAGCCCAGCATAAAGTGAAATAATATAGCCTTTTAATAAAACACAGCACTTTCTTTAAGTAATACACCACAACATAAGAACTAGCCCAGCATAAAGTGAAATAATATAGCCTTTTAATAAAACACAGCACTTTCTTTAAGTAACACACCACAACATAAGAACTAGCCCAGCATATTGTGAATTAAAATAGACTTTTAATGAAAAACTGCACTTCCTTTAAGTAATACACCACAACATAAGAACTAGCCCAGCATATTGTGAATTAAAATAGACTTTTAATAAAACACAGCACTTTCTTTAAGTAACACACCACAACATAAGAACTAGCCCAGCATATTGTGAATTAAAATAGACTTTTAATGAAAAACTGCACTTCCTTTAAGTAATACACCACAACATAAGAACTAGCCCAGTATATTGTGAATTAAAATAGACTTTTAATGAAAAACTGCACTTCTTTAAGTAATACACCACAACGTAAGAACTAGCCCAGTATATTGTGAATTAAAATAGACTTTTAATGAAAAACTGCACTTCCTTTAAGTAATACACCACAACATAAGAACTAGCCCAGCATAAAGTGAAATAATATAGCCTTTTAATAAAACACAGCACTTTCTTTAAGTAACACACCACAACGTAAGAACTAGCCCAGTATATTGTGAATTAAAATAGACTTTTAATGAAAAACTGCACTTCCTTTAAGTAATACACCACAACATAAGAACTAGCCCAGCATAAAGTGAAATAATATAGCCTTTTAATAAAACACAGCACTTTCTTTAAGTAATACACCACAACGTAAGAACTAGCCCAGTATATTGTGAATTAAAATAGACTTTTAATGAAAAACTGCACTTCCTTTAAGTAATACACCACAACATAAGAACTAGCCCAGCATAAAGTGAAATAATATAGACTTTTAATAAAACACAGCACTTTCTTTAAGTAACACACCACAACGTAAGAACTAGCCCAGTATATTGTGAATTAAAATAGACTTTTAATGAAAAACTGCACATCCTTTAAGTAATACACCACAACGTAAGAACTAGCCCAGTATATTGTGAATTAAAATAGACTTTTAATGAAAAACTGCACTTCCTTTAAGTAATACACCACAACATAAGAACTAGCCCAGCATAAAGTGAAATAATATAGCCTTTTAATAAAACACAGCACTTCCTTTAAGTAATACACCACAACGTAAGAACTAGCCCAGTATATTGTGAATTAAAATAGACTTTTAATGAAAAACAGCACTTTCTTTAAGTAATACACCACAACATAAGAACTAGCCCAGTATATTGTGAATTAAAATAGACTTTTAATGAAAAACTGCACTTCCTTTAAGTAATACACCACAACATAAGAACTAGCCCAGCATATTGTGAAATAATATAGCCTTTTAATAAAACACAGCACTTTCCTTAAGTAATACACCACAACGTAAGAACTAGCCCAGTATATTGTGAATTAAAATAGACTTTTAATGAAAAACAGCACTTTCTTTAAGTATTATACCACAACATAAGAACTAGCCCAGCATATTATGAAATAATATAGACTTTTAATAAAACACAGCACTTTCTTTAAGTAACACACCACAACGTAAGAACTAGCTCAGTATATTGTGAATTAAAATAGACTTTTAATGAAAAACAGCACTTTCTTTCAGTAATACACCACAATATAAGATTTAGCTCAGTTTATAGTGAATTATTGTTGCATTTTAATTAAAAACAGCACTTTCTTTAAGTAATACACCACAACATAAGAACTAGCCCAGCATATTGTGAAATAATATAGCCTTTTAATAAAACACAGCACTTTCCTTAAGTAATACACCACAACGTAAGAACTAGCCCAGTATATTGTGAATTAAAATAGACTTTTAATAAAACACAGCACTTTCTTTAAGTAATACACCACAACATAAGAACTAGCCCAGCATATTATGAAATAATATAGCCTTTTAATAAAACACAGCACTTTCTTTAAGTAATACACCACAACGTAAGAACTAGCCCAGTATATTGTGAATTAAAATAGATTTTTAATGAAAAACTGCACTTCCTTTAAGTAATACACCACAACATAAGAACTAGCCCAGCATATTATGAAATAATATAGCCTTTTAATAGAACACAGCACTTTCTTTAAGTAATACACCACAACATAAGAACTAGCCCAGCATATTGTGAAATAATATAGCCTTTTAATAAAACACAGCACTTTCTTTAAGTAATACACCACAACGTAAGAACTAGCCCAGTATATTGTGAATTAAAATAGACTTTTAATGAAAAACTGCACTTCCTTTAAGTAATACACCACAACATAAGAACTAGCCCAGCATATTGTGAAATAATATAGCCTTTTAATAAAACACAGCACTTTCCTTAAGTAATACACCACAACGTAAGAACTAGCCCAGTATATTGTGAATTAAAATAGACTTTTAATGAAAAACAGCACTTTCTTTAAGTATTATACCACAACATAAGAACTAGCCCAGCATATTATGAAATAATATAGACTTTTAATAAAACACAGCACTTTCTTTAAGTAACACACCACAACGTAAGAACTAGCTCAGTATATTGTGAATTAAAATAAACTTTTAATGAAAAACAGCACTTTCTTTCAGTAATACACCACAATATAAGATTTAGCTCAGTTTATAGTGAATTATTGTTGCATTTTAATTAAAAACAGCACTTTCTTTAAGTAATACACTACAACATAAGAACTAGCCCAGCATATTGTGAAATAATATAGCCTTTTAATAAAACACAGCACTTTCCTTAAGTAATACACCACAACGTAAGAACTAGCCCAGTATATTGTGAATTAAAATAGACTTTTAATAAAACACAGCACTTTCTTTAAGTAATACACCACAACGTAAGAACTAGCCCAGCATATTGTGAAATAATATAGCCTTTTAATAAAACACAGCACTTTCTTTAAGTAATACACCACAACGTAAGAACTAGCCCAGTATATTGTGAAATAATATAGCCTTTTAATAAAACACAGCACTTTCTTTAAGTAATACACCACAACGTAAGAACTAGCCCAGTATATTGTGAATTAAAATAGACTTTTAATGAAAAACTGCACTTCCTTTAAGTAATACACCACAACATAAGAACTAGCCCAGCATATTGTGAAATAATATAGCCTTTTAATAAAACACAGCACTTTCTTAAGTAATACACCACAACGTAAGAACTAGCCCAGTATATTGTGAATTAAAATAGACTTTTAATGAAAAACTGCACTTCCTTTAAGTAATACACCACAACATAAGAACTAGCCCAGCATAAAGTGAAATAATATAGCCTTTTAATAGAACACAGCACTTTCTTTAAGTAATACACCACAACATAAGAACTAGCCCAGCATAAAGTGAAATAATATAGCCTTTTAATAAAACACAGCACTTTCTTTAAGTAATACACCACAACGTAAGAACTAGCCCAGTATATTGTGAATTAAAATAGACTTTTAATGAAAAACTGCACTTCCTTTAAGTAATACACCACAACATAAGAACTAGCCCAGCATAAAGTGAAATAATATAGACTTTTAATAAAACACAGCACTTTCTTTAAGTAACACACCACAACGTAAGAACTAGCCCAGTATATTGTGAATTAAAATAGACTTTTAATGAAAAACTGCACTTCCTTTAAGTAATACACCACAACATAAGAACTAGCCCAGCATAAAGTGAAATAATATAGACTTTTAATAAAACACAGCACTTTCTTTAAGTAACACACCACAACGTAAGAACTAGCCCAGTATATTGTGAATTAAAATAGACTTTTAATGAAAAACTGCACTTCCTTTAAGTAATACACCACAACATAAGAACTAGCCCAGCATAAAGTGAAATAATATAGCCTTTTAATAAAACACAGCACTTTCTTTAAGTAATACACCACAACATAGGAACTAGCCCAGCATAAAGTGAAATAATATAGCCTTTTAATAAAACACAGCACTTTCTTTAAGTAACACACCACAACATAAGAACTAGCCCAGCATATTGTGAATTAAAATAGACTTTTAATGAAAAACTGCACTTCCTTTAAGTAATACACCACAACGTAAGAACTAGCCCAGTATATTGTGAATTAAAATAGACTTTTAATGAAAAACTGCACTTCCTTTAAGTAACACACCACAACATAAGAACTAGCCCAGCATAAAGTGAAATAATATAGCCTTTTAATAAAACACAGCACTTTCTTTAAGTAATACACCACAACATAAGAACTAGCCCAGCATAAAGTGAAATAATATAGCCTTTTAATAAAACACAGCACTTTCTTTAAGTAATACACCACAACATAAGAACTAGCCCAGCATAAAGTGAAATAATATAGCCTTTTAATAAAACACAGCACTTCCTTTAAGTAATACACCACAACATAAGAACTAGCCCAGCATAAAGTGAAATAATATAGCCTTTTAATAAAACACAGCACTTTCTTTAAGTAATACACCACAACGTAAGAACTAGCCCAGTATATTGTGAATTAAAATAGACTTTTAATGAAAAACTGCACTTCCTTTAAGTAATACACCACAACATAAGAACTAGCCCAGCATATTGTGAATTAAAATAGACTTTTAATGAAACACAGCACTTTCTTTAAGTAATACACCACAACGTAAGAACTAGCCCAGTATATTGTGAATTAAAATAGACTTTTAATGAAAAACTGCACTTCCTTTAAGTAATACACCACAACATAAGAACTAGCCCAGCATAAAGTGAAATAATATAGCCTTTTAATAAAACACAGCACTTTCTTTAAGTAATACACCACAACATAAGAACTAGCCCAGCATAAAGTGAAATAATATAGCCTTTTAATAAAACACAGCACTTCCTTTAAGTAATACACCACAACATAAGAACTAGCCCAGCATAAAGTGAAATAATATAGCCTTTTAATAAAACACAGCACTTTCTTTAAGTAATACACCACAACGTAAGAACTAGCCCAGTATATTGTGAATTAAAATAGACTTTTAATGAAAAACTGCACTTCCTTTAAGTAATACACCACAACATAAGAACTAGCCCAGCATAAAGTGAAATAATATAGCCTTTTAATAAAACACAGCACTTTCTTTAAGTAATACACAACGTAAGAACTAGCCCAGTATATTGTGAATTAAAATAGACTTTTAATGAAAAACTGCACTTCCTTTAAGTAATACACCACAACATAAGAACTAGCCCAGCATAAAGTGAAATAATATAGCCTTTTAATAAAACACAGCACTTTCTTTAAGTAATACACCACAACGTAAGAACTAGCCCAGTATATTGTGAATTAAAATAGACTTTTAATGAAAAACTGCACTTCCTTTAAGTAATACACCACAACATAAGAACTAGCCCAGCATAAAGTGAAATAATATAGCCTTTTAATAAAACACAGCACTTTCTTTAAGTAATACACCACAACATAAGAACTAGCCCAGCATAAAGTGAAATAATATAGCCTTTTAATAAAACACAGCACTTTCTTTAAGTAATACACCACAACATAAGAACTAGCCCAGCATAAAGTGAAATAATATAGCCTTTAATTAAAACACAGCACTTTCTTTAAGTAACACACCACAACGTAAGAACTAGCCCAGTATATTGTGAATTAAAATAGACTTTTAATGAAAAACTGCACTTCCTTTAAGTAATACACCACAACATAAGAACTAGCCCAGCATAAAGTGAAATAATATAGCCTTTTAATAAAACACAGCACTTTCTTTAAGTAATACACCACAACATAAGAACTAGCCCAGCATAAAGTGAAATAATATAGCCTTTTAATAAAACACAGCACTTTCTTTAAGTAACACACCACAACATAAGAACTAGCCCAGCATATTGTGAATTAAAATAGACTTTTAATGAAAAACTGCACTTCCTTTAAGTAATACACCACAACATAAGAACTAGCCCAGCATATTGTGAATTAAAATAGACTTTTAATAAAACACAGCACTTTCTTTAAGTAACACACCACAACATAAGAACTAGCCCAGCATATTGTGAATTAAAATAGACTTTTAATGAAAAACTGCACTTCCTTTAAGTAATACACCACAACATAAGAACTAGCCCAGTATATTGTGAATTAAAATAGACTTTTAATGAAAAACTGCACTTCCTTTAAGTAATACACCACAACGTAAGAACTAGCCCAGTATATTGTGAATTAAAATAGACTTTTAATGAAAAACTGCACTTCCTTTAAGTAATACACCACAACATAAGAACTAGCCCAGCATAAAGTGAAATAATATAGCCTTTTAATAAAACACAGCACTTTCTTTAAGTAACACACCACAACGTAAGAACTAGCCCAGTATATTGTGAATTAAAATAGACTTTTAATGAAAAACTGCACTTCCTTTAAGTAATACACCACAACATAAGAACTAGCCCAGCATAAAGTGAAATAATATAGCCTTTTAATAAAACACAGCACTTTCTTTAAGTAATACACCACAACGTAAGAACTAGCCCAGTATATTGTGAATTAAAATAGACTTTTAATGAAAAACTGCACTTCCTTTAAGTAATACACCACAACATAAGAACTAGCCCAGCATAAAGTGAAATAATATAGACTTTTAATAAAACACAGCACTTTCTTTAAGTAACACACCACAACGTAAGAACTAGCCCAGTATATTGTGAATTAAAATAGACTTTTAATGAAAAACTGCACATCCTTTAAGTAATACACCACAACGTAAGAACTAGCCCAGTATATTGTGAATTAAAATAGACTTTTAATGAAAAACTGCACTTCCTTTAAGTAATACACCACAACATAAGAACTAGCCCAGCATAAAGTGAAATAATATAGCCTTTTAATAAAACACAGCACTTCCTTTAAGTAATACACCACAACGTAAGAACTAGCCCAGTATATTGTGAATTAAAATAGACTTTTAATGAAAAACAGCACTTTCTTTAAGTAATACACCACAACATAAGAACTAGCCCAGTATATTGTGAATTAAAATAGACTTTTAATGAAAAACTGCACTTCCTTTAAGTAATACACCACAACATAAGAACTAGCCCAGCATATTGTGAAATAATATAGCCTTTTAATAAAACACAGCACTTTCCTTAAGTAATACACCACAACGTAAGAACTAGCCCAGTATATTGTGAATTAAAATAGACTTTTAATGAAAAACAGCACTTTCTTTAAGTATTATACCACAACATAAGAACTAGCCCAGCATATTATGAAATAATATAGACTTTTAATAAAACACAGCACTTTCTTTAAGTAACACACCACAACGTAAGAACTAGCTCAGTATATTGTGAATTAAAATAGACTTTTAATGAAAAACAGCACTTTCTTTCAGTAATACACCACAATATAAGATTTAGCTCAGTTTATAGTGAATTATTGTTGCATTTTAATTAAAAACAGCACTTTCTTTAAGTAATACACCACAACATAAGAACTAGCCCAGCATATTGTGAAATAATATAGCCTTTTAATAAAACACAGCACTTTCCTTAAGTAATACACCACAACGTAAGAACTAGCCCAGTATATTGTGAATTAAAATAGACTTTTAATAAAACACAGCACTTTCTTTAAGTAATACACCACAACATAAGAACTAGCCCAGCATATTATGAAATAATATAGCCTTTTAATAAAACACAGCACTTTCTTTAAGTAATACACCACAACGTAAGAACTAGCCCAGTATATTGTGAATTAAAATAGATTTTTAATGAAAAACTGCACTTCCTTTAAGTAATACACCACAACATAAGAACTAGCCCAGCATATTATGAAATAATATAGCCTTTTAATAGAACACAGCACTTTCTTTAAGTAATACACCACAACATAAGAACTAGCCCAGCATATTGTGAAATAATATAGCCTTTTAATAAAACACAGCACTTTCTTTAAGTAATACACCACAACGTAAGAACTAGCCCAGTATATTGTGAATTAAAATAGACTTTTAATGAAAAACTGCACTTCCTTTAAGTAATACACCACAACATAAGAACTAGCCCAGCATATTGTGAAATAATATAGCCTTTTAATAAAACACAGCACTTTCCTTAAGTAATACACCACAACGTAAGAACTAGCCCAGTATATTGTGAATTAAAATAGACTTTTAATGAAAAACAGCACTTTCTTTAAGTATTATACCACAACATAAGAACTAGCCCAGCATATTATGAAATAATATAGACTTTTAATAAAACACAGCACTTTCTTTAAGTAACACACCACAACGTAAGAACTAGCTCAGTATATTGTGAATTAAAATAAACTTTTAATGAAAAACAGCACTTTCTTTCAGTAATACACCACAATATAAGATTTAGCTCAGTTTATAGTGAATTATTGTTGCATTTTAATTAAAAACAGCACTTTCTTTAAGTAATACACTACAACATAAGAACTAGCCCAGCATATTGTGAAATAATATAGCCTTTTAATAAAACACAGCACTTTCCTTAAGTAATACACCACAACGTAAGAACTAGCCCAGTATATTCTGAATTAAAATAGACTTTTAATGAAAAACTGCACTTCCTTTAAGTAATACACCACAACATAAGAACTAGCCCAGCATATTGTGAAATAATATAGCCTTTTAATAAAACACAGCACTTTCCTTAAGTAATACACCACAACGTAAGAACTAGCCCAGTATATTGTGAATTAAAATAGACTTTTAATGAAAAACAGCACTTTCTTTAAGTATTATACCACAACATAAGAACTAGCCCAGCATATTATGAAATAATATAGACTTTTAATAAAACACAGCACTTTCTTTAAGTAACACACCACAACGTAAGAACTAGCTCAGTATATTGTGAATTAAAATAGACTTTTAATGAAAAACAGCACTTTCTTTCAGTAATACACCACAATATAAGATTTAGCTCAGTTTATAGTGAATTATTGTTGCATTTTAATTAAAAACAGCACTTTCTTTAAGTAACACACCACAAAATATCAAGCCCAGTTTATAGTGAATTATGGTTCTTTTAATTAAAAACAGCACTTTCTTTGAGTAATACACCACAAAATATAAGATGAAGCCCAATTTATAGTGAATTATGGTTGCTTTTTAATTAAAAACAGCACTTTCTCTAAGTAATACTCCACAAAATATATTAATCACTTAAACAATGAATTGAAGCATGAATCTGAAGACAGCGTGTTTGTGTTGGATAGGGTGGTTTGAGGTGTTGTAGATAAGTGTGTCTGTTGTTATGGGTTTCCTGTAAATGTTGAAGCTGTGTTTGTGTGTGTGTGTTATTTTGTTATGGTTAGGTCGATTGAGTTTAGGGATCGGTTGGTTTCAATTTCTGAAGTGAAGTGGAGATTTGGGTGTATTTTATTAGTGTAGGTGAGGAGTTTTTCACATTGACGGGAGTTGCCTCTGTATAGTGTTATGATATCATCGACATATCTGTGTCAGTAAATAATTTTGTGTGCGTGTGTATTGTTTGTGAGTATCTTGGTGTTTTCTATATGTTGTAGAAAAATTTCGCTTAGGACACTACTGACAGTATTGTTGCCTTTAAATTAAAAAAACACTTTTTTAAAGTAATACACCACAAACTATAAGATCAAGCCCAGTTTATAGGGGTTTATGATTGCCTTTTAATTAAAAACAGCACTTTCTTTAAGTAATACACCACAAAATATTATATCAATCCCAGTTTATAGTGAATTATGGTTGTCTTTTAATTAAAAACAGCACTTTCTTTAAGTAATACACCACAAAATATTATATCAATCCCAGTTTATAGTGAATTATGGTTGTCTTTTAATTAAAAACAGCACTTTCTTTAAGTAATACACCACAAAATATTATATCAATCGCAGTTTATAGTGAATTATGATTGTCTTTTAATTAAAAACAGCACTTTCTTTAAGTAATACACCACAAAATATTATATCAATCCCAGTTTATAGTGAATTATGGTTGTCTTTTAATTAAAAACTGCACTTCCTTTAAGTAATACACCACAACATAAGAACTATCCCAGCATAAAGTGAAATAATATAGCCTTTTAATAAAACACAGCACTTTCTTTAAGTAATACACCACAACATAAGAACTAGCCCAGCATAAAGTGAAATAATATAGCCTTTTAATAAAACACAGCACTTTCTTTAAGTAATACACCACAACATAAGAACTAGCCCAGCATAAAGTGAAATAATATAGCCTTTTAATAAAAACACAGCACTTTCTTTAAGTAATACACCACAACATAAGAACTAGCCCAGCATATTATGAAATAATATAGACTTTTAATAAAACACAGCACTTTCTTTAAGTAATACACCACAACATAAGAACTAGCCCAGCATATTGTGAAATAATATAGCCTTTTAATAAAACACAGCACTTTCTTTAAGTAATTCACCACAACGTAAGAACTAGCCCAGTATATTGTGAATTAAAATAGACTTTTAATGAAAAACTGCACTTCCTTTAAGTAATACACCACATCATAAGAACTAGCCCAGCATATTATGAAATAATATAGACTTTTAATAAAACACAGCACTTTCTTAAAGTATTATACCACAACATAAGAACTAGCCCATTATATTGTGAATTAATATAGTCTTTTAAAGAAAAACCGCACTTCCTTTAAGTAATACACCACAACATAAGAACTAGCCCAGCATATTATGAAATAATATAGCCTTTTAATAAAACACAGCACTTTCTTTAAGTAATACACCACAACATAAGAACTAGCCCAGCATATTATGAAATAATATAGCCTTTTAATAAAACACAGCACTTTCTTTAAGTAATACACCACAACGTAAGAACTAGCCCAGTATATTGTGAATTAAAATAGACTTTTAATAAAACACAGCACTTTCTTTAAGTAATACACCACAACATAAGAACTAGCCCAGAATATTATGAAATAATATAGCCTTTTAATAAAACACAGCACTTTCTTTAAGTAATACACCACAAAGGGAACTAGCCCAGTATATTGTGAATTAAAATAGATTTTTAATGAAAAACTGCACTTCCTTTAAGTAATACACCACAACATAAGAACTAGCCCAGCATATTATGAAATAATATAGCCTTTTAATAGAACACAGCACTTTCTTTAAGTAATACACCACAACATAAGAACTAGCCCAGCATATTGTGAAATAATATAGCCTTTTAATAAAACACAGCACTTTCTTTAAGTAATACACCACAACGTAAGAACTAGCAAAGTATATTGTGAATTAAAATAGACTTTTAATGAAAAACTGCACTTCCTTTAAGTAATACACCACAACATAAGAACTAGCCCAGCATAAAGTGAAATAATATAGCCTTTTAATAAAACACAGCACTTTCTTTAAGTAACACACCACAACGTAAGAACTAGCCCAGTATATTGTGAATTAAAATAGACTTTTAATGAAAAACTGCACTTCCTTTAAGTAATACACCACAACATAAGAACTAGCCCAGCATAAAGTGAAATAATATAGCCTTTTAATAAAACACAGCACTTTCTTTAAGTAATACACCACAACATAAGAACTAGCCCAGTATATTGTGAATTAAAATAGACTTTTAATGAAAAACTGCACTTCCTTTAAGTAATACACCACAACGTAAGAACTAGCCCAGTATATTGTGAATTAAAATAGACTTTTAATGAAAAACTGCACTTCCTTTAAGTAATACACCACAACATAAGAACTAGCCCAGCATAAAGTGAAATAATATAGCCTTTTAATAAAACACAGCACTTCCTTTAAGTAATACACCACAACATAAGAACTAGCCCAGCATAAAGTGAAATAATATAGCCTTTTAATAAAACACAGCACTTTCTTTAAGTAATACACCACAACATAAGAACTAGCCCAGTATATTGTGAATTAAAATAGACTTTTAATGAAAAACTGCACTTCCTTTAAGTAATACACCACAACATAAGAACTAGCCCAGCATATTGTGAAATAATATAGCCTTTTAATAAAACACAGCACTTTCCTTAAGTAATACACCACAACGTAAGAACTAGCCCAGTATATTGTGAATTAAAATAGACTTTTAATGAAAAACAGCACTTTCTTTAAGTATTATACCACAACATAAGAACTAGCCCAGCATATTATGAAATAATATAGACTTTTAATAAAACACAGCACTTTCTTTAAGTAACACACCACAACGTAAGAACTAGCTCAGTATATTGTGAATTAAAATAGACTTTTAATGAAAAACAGCACTTTCTTTCAGTAATACACCACAATATAAGATTTAGCTCAGTTTATAGTGAATTATTGTTGCATTTCAATTAAAAACAGCACTTTCTTTAAGTAATACACCACAACATAAGAACTAGCCCAGCATATTGTGAAATAATATAGCCTTTTAATAAAACACAGCACTTTCCTTAAGTAATACACCACAACGTAAGAACTAGCCCAGTATATTGTGAATTAAAATAGACTTTTAATAAAACACAGCACTTTCTTTAAGTAATACACCACAACATAAGAACTAGCCCAGCATATTATGAAATAATATAGCCTTTTAATAAAACACAGCACTTTCTTTAAGTAATACACCACAACGTAAGAACTAGCCCAGTATATTGTGAATTAAAATAGATTTTTAATGTAAAACTGCACTTCCTTTAAGTAATACACCACAACATAAGAACTAGCCCAGCATATTATGAAATAATATAGCCTTTTAATAGAACACAGCACTTTCTTTAAGTAATACACCACAACATAAGAACTAGCCCAGCATATTGTGAAATAATATAGCCTTTTAATAAAACACAGCACTTTCTTTAAGTAATACACCACAACGTAAGAACTAGCCCAGTATATTGTGAATTAAAATAGACTTTTAATGAAAAACTGCACTTCCTTTAAGTAATACACCACAACATAAGAACTAGCCCAGCATATTGTGAAATAATATAGCCTTTTAATAAAACACAGCACTTTCCTTAAGTAATACACCACAACGTAAGAACTAGCCCAGTATATTGTGAATTAAAATAGACTTTTAATGAAAAACAGCACTTTCTTTAAGTATTATACCACAACATAAGAACTAGCCCAGCATATTATGAAATAATATAGACTTTTAATAAAACACAGCACTTTCTTTAAGTAACACACCACAACGTAAGAACTAGCTCAGTATATTGTGAATTAAAATAAACTTTTAATGAAAAACAGCACTTTCTTTCAGTAATACACCACAATATAAGATTTAGCTCAGTTTATAGTGAATTATTGTTGCATTTTAATTAAAAACAGCACTTTCTTTAAGTAATACACCACAACATAAGAACTAGCCCAGCATATTGTGAAATAATATAGCCTTTTAATAAAACACAGCACTTTCCTTAAGTAATACACCACAACGTAAGAACTAGCCCAGTATATTGTGAATTAAAATAGACTTTTAATGAAAAACTGCACTTCCTTTAAGTAATACACCACAACATAAGAACTAGCCCAGCATATTGTGAAATAATATAGCCTTTTAATAAAACACAGCACTTTCCTTAAGTAATACACCACAACGTAAGAACTAGCCCAGTATATTGTGAATTAAAATAGACTTTTAATGAAAAACAGCACTTTCTTTAAGTATTATACCACAACATAAGAACTAGCCCAGCATATTATGAAATAATATAGACTTTTAATAAAACACAGCACTTTCTTTAAGTAACACACCACAACGTAAGAACTAGCTCAGTATATTGTGAATTAAAATAGACTTTTAATGAAAAACAGCACTTTCTTTCAGTAATACACCACAATATAAGATTTAGCTCAGTTTATAGTGAATTATTGTTGCATTTTAATTAAAAACAGCACTTTCTTTAAGTAACACACCACAAAATATCAAGCCCAGTTTATAGTGAATTATGGTTCTTTTAATTAAAAACAGCACTTTCTTTGAGTAATACACCACAAAATATAAGATGAAGCCCAATTTATAGTGAATTATGGTTGCTTTTTAATTAAAAACAGCACTTTCTCTAAGTAATACTCCACAAAATATATTAATCACTTAAACAATGAATTGAAGCATGAATCTGAAGACAGCGTGTTTGTGTTGGATAGGGTGGTTTGAGGTGTTGTAGATAAGTGTGTCTGTTGTTATGGGTTTCCTGTAAATGTTGAAGCTGTGTTTGTGTGTGTGTGTTATTTTGTTATGGTTAGGTCGATTGAGTTTAGGGATCGGTTGGTTTCAATTTCTGAAGTGAAGTGGAGATTTGGGTGTATTTTATTAGTGTAGGTGAGGAGTTTTTCACATTGACGGGAGTTGCCTCTGTATAGTGTTATGATATCATCGACATATCTGTGTCAGTAAATAATTTTGTGTGCGTGTGTATTGTTTGTGAGTATCTTGGTGTTTTCTATATGTTGTAGAAAAATTTCGCTTAGGACACTACTGACAGTATTGTTGCCTTTAAATTAAAAAAACACTTTTTTAAAGTAATACACCACAAACTATAAGATCAAGCCCAGTTTATAGGGGTTTATGATTGCCTTTTAATTAAAAACAGCACTTTCTTTAAGTAATACACCACAAAATATTATATCAATCCCAGTTTATAGTGAATTATGGTTGTCTTTTAATTAAAAACAGCACTTTCTTTAAGTAATACACCACAAAATATTATATCAATCCCAGTTTATAGTGAATTATGATTGTCTTTTAATTAAAAACAGCACTTTCTTTAAGTAATACACCACAAAATATTATATCAATCCCAGTTTATAGTGAATTATGGTTGTCTTTTAATTAAAAACAGCACTTTCTTTAAGTAATACACCACAAAATATTATATCAATCCCAGTTTATAGTGAATTATGGTTGTCTTTTAATTAAAAACAACACTTTCTTTAAGTAATACACCACAAAATATTATATCAATCCCAGTTTATAGTGAATTATGGTTGTCTTTTAATTAAAAACAGCACTTTCTTTAAGTAATACACCACAAAATATTATATCAATCCCAGTTTATAGTGAATTATGGTTGTCTTTTAATTAAAAACAGCACTTTCTTTAAGTAATACACCACAAAATATTATATCAATCCCAGTTTATAGTGAATTATGGTTGTCTTTTAATTAAAAACAACACTTTCTTTAAGTAATACACCACAATATAAGATCTAGTAAGAATAATTTTTCATGGTGTCTAGTTTCACTGCCTTGTATTTACTAAATCCTGATTAATGAATACAATTTCCCCTTGTCCAGCCTTTTACTGAATCTACTCCTTGTGATCCTTAAACAACACATTCATCATTTTTAAGTGCAAATGTTTAATTTGTGACCTCGAGTGATCAGTTACATCTGGACTCTTTTTTACCTAACTCAGCAATAAACTCATTCCTCACAGGGCGAAGTTGATAGCTTTGCGACAAAACTATCACCTAATTGAACGCCTTTTTTCTGGCGCATTAACCTAGTTATTGGCGCATACGTATGAGAATCTGCCGCAACAATTTGGCCTATTTCATAAACACATTATAGCCTTTCTTTATGTCTTATAGTAATAACAATTTATAAGTATTGGACTCATATTTACGGAAAGTGTATGTTTCCTTTAGGCCTTTGAGTTTGTAAAAGAATAAAAAAAATTAAAAAATAAAACGTGTTCAGTCAAAGCAAGAATATTTTCCGCTAGTAAGTGTCTCTTATTTGAAGGGATTGAAAAGACAAGTGTTTCTCAAAGAAAGCTCTTTCCGCTAGCTGGTACCTGGAGACATGTGACAATCTGAGGAAAGCCACTTTCATTGTCGCCTTTTTTTGTGAGCTTTTACAGTGATCGATAATCGATTGTATGTCAGGCCTACGTTAAAATATGTTAGGAATGTGCTGAAGCCGGAAATAAATTCTAAGCACTGCACTTTACCATAAATGTTGTATGCTAACAAACCTATTTATTTTAACTTGTTTCGGTACGATTGAAAACGTTGCTTCTAACCCTTCTAAATGAAGGATGTTAGTATTTATATATATATATAATACGTTTTCTTGTTTAATAATTTAAAACAACATAGGTTATTCAAATACAAGAATATTTATTAATTAATAATAAATTAAAAATATTCAGGAAAGTGTGAGCTAATAGAAGGAATTGAAAAAAATAAATAATACAATATTGAAATCATCGTCAGCTAATTAATCGGTCTGTCTTGAAATAGCAAAAGAAAATATTAGAGCATCGTTCTGGATGATGTAACCAAGTACTAGCTTGAAGAAAAGTTAATCTTCAAGGTAGAATAAGAAAGTGTTCCCATTATTTAGTTTTAGGAGTAAATTTGCTTGCAGTTTCCTACATTAACGCTGAGTCGTGTCATTGTCTGCGGCTTAGTCTCACTTTCCCACTCGTTTCGGCGGCAATGCATTTACAAGGGCGAATAATTTCATTAAAATACCGACTCTGGCCAGACTATATAGAGCACCGTGCTTTATTTGCCTAAACAAATAACGGATAGGCCAAGGTGGACAATAGAAAAGCGTTTAATGTCTGTGAAGCTCATTGTTAGAGATCACTTACATGGAGATTAGGTTATCGCCAGAAAAGAAAGGTCAAAATTTAATTTTAGAATTGCAATAGTTTCGTAATTATCACATGGTATAGGCCAATGAACGTTAAAAGCGAAAGTTACGGAAAAACGAAGGCTAAATTGTGTGTATCTAATGATATTTTTAGAGGTTAGTTTGAGTAACATAAAGCTGTACCCATGCAAAGGGTTCACATCCATAAGAGAGTGGGAGGACCAGTTTTAATTATAACTACCTGGAAAACCATATTGGTAATACTCGTTTGGGCACCAGAGCAAATATTAATTAAACATAATGATTTGATTAGAAATCTCTATCACTCGAAATTAATTACATGAGACCACTGTTATTGTGCTTACACACTTTACTTGTTACAACTTACGTAAAAACATAACTGAGAAGCCAAAACGGGTGATGTAAGCATGGGTAAATGTAATGGTGTCCAAGGTGCCTCAAGACGCGTACTGTTATTGTGCTTACACACTTTACTTGTTACAACTTACGTAAAAACATAACTGAGAAGCCAAAACGGGTGATGTAAGCATGGGTAAATGTAATGGTGTCCAAGGCGCCTCAAGACGCGTACTGTTATTATTACTACCTTCGCTTTGTCGCTATTGAAAGTTATAAGAAACCAGAAATCGCCCACCGGTTTATTTTGCAATAATGAGAAAAAATCTAAATAAATTGACGTGCTGTACAAAAAGCTATATCCATCACTTAAAAGAAATTTCATTGAACATAATTTCAACTTTTTTCTAATCTATATATATATATATATATATATATATATATAAATGAATTTGTGTAAGTATATATGTATGTATGTTTATATGTATCTATGTATGTATGTATGTATGTATGCATGTATGTATGTATGTATGTATGTATGTATGTATGTATGTATGTATGTATGTATGTATGTATGTACGTATGTATATATGTATGTATGTATGTATATATGTATGTATGTATGTATGTAAGTATGTATGTATGTATGTATGTATGTATGAATGTATGTATGTATGAATGTATGTATGTATGTATGTATGTATGTATGTATGTATGTATGTATGTATGTATGTATGCATGCATGCATGCATGCATGCATGCATGCATGCATGCATGCATGCATCCATGTATGTATGTATGTATGTATGTATGCATGCATAACATGTATTTTTTAAGTAGCAAAGTAGCATAAAATAAGATTTTCTATCTTATCTTATCCTAAGAGTTTTCATCGAATTCATTCCAAATTTTGGTTGCCAAGCAACACTCAAAAAATTTAAAATAATTGGACTTAATTTTGAAAATAATTCTCATATTAACAGCCGTATGTGGCTTGTTGACGCGTCTAGTTATTTGTGTACGCACCAGAAAAAAAAAAAAATTGTATATCTGAGTGCACCTCAATAAATAACATTAAATCAAGAACTTTTATTGTCACACTCTTCTCGATTGACTACTATAGGTTCAGCTGTAATTAGGATAATGAAATAGTAAATTAAGTGCATCTAATGTGAACACGCCCTATTTTCTTTTAGGCGGTTCGCCGAGTCAGCTAGTGAATTTATAAATTTGTCATCCTAAACGAGAACACCAAAATATAGGTCAGGTAAAGTGCGCGATGGGTAGAACTGATGTTAGGAATTAGGATCGTTATAAACCTGATTTAAAGTATCCTAGGGAAAATCTAAAAAAAGGATCATCTGTACTTTACAATAACAATATATCTACAATTTTTCTAGGCAAGTATATATTTTACACAATCTCTAATTTCATCTTTGCAAATATTCGACACTCAACACAGCTCGGGAAACATTAAGGATTTATATACTACTAAAAATAAATGCAGATAATTCTTGGAATAATATCGGGAAAGAGTCACCACGCGTTGGAAACATCTTGCGGGCACTACATGATAATTCTGCTTTGATATATAAGCCTTTGATTTTTCTTCTTACATTTTTCACTTTTTAATTAGGTAATTTAAGATCATTATTATTTATTACTTGATTTTAGTTGCATTTTCATAATCAATTTTTTTTTCAACGTAAAAGAGATATGTTGTCCATTAACTATATATATTTTTTAAATATCCGTTTTCAACAAGGGATTCAATTTATTCATAAAGAAATTTTATTACATGAATTTAAGAAATGTTTACTAGTTTTAGTAAATGGTTTATTTCAATTAAAATTTAGACTTGCCCCAAAAACTTTCACTGGGATGGCTGTGGGTTTTCTTGTAGTCTTGGTCCTTGTAGCCATCGGCACTGGTAGGTTTTGGGGCCGGTTTTAATACTCTTTTAACATTATTTAAAAGTTCAAGTTCGATTTCGCGGGCGGTCGAAGGCAGATCATCTCCACGTCCATCTTGGGCTTGGGTGTTTTTCTCAGCCACTGAACAGCATCCTGAACCTCCTTCTGGATCTCCAGAAACACGTCCGTCTCCAACCAAAGCTGAATTGCGATACATGCCGTACAATTACTTAGACTTAGACCAAACGGGGCCCACTAGACAATATTGCTTCAATGTAAGAAAATTAGTACCGATTCCTTGCCGATTTGTGTAAAATATTGTTTAGAATGTTCGTAAACTATCTAAACCGTAAAATCTGATTGTATATGTACGTATTAGGAATAGTTTTTTAAAATTATTTTTATATTATTATTTGTCTCCTATTAATTTTCTTTATTTTTCATTCTATTTTTTTACTTTATATTCTCCTAAATAGTTTCAGCCATTAAACCCTCTGAAGATGTCAGCCCTTTTCCTAACTCGATAAGAATATGTATCCAGATAAAACAGTTAGTATGAATATTAAAATTAAAGTGTCAACATTTAAGAAAACAAATAATGATTGACTTATTTTGAACGTCGAAGCATTAGAACATGTATTCTATCCACTTTGGATATTGCACTTGTAATATCCACAGTTGGGATATTAGTTTAAATAGCCACTGACTTGAAAAGTGAAATTTACTCCCAAGTGAATACTATTTGTATGTATATTACAATACAGGTTATTGGGAGGTAGAATACCTCATCATTCCATTAGAATATACATGATTATATTGTCTTTTATAAAATTGTACCTCTAATGCAAGTTCCCTTAATTTTAATTTCATGTTGTCGCAGACGAATAAATTATTTAACTCAAGTGAGTGAATTCGGCTTCTCGGTTATTTAACTGTGCAGCCATCGGAAACAGAGCTCGCAGCTAGCAAGAAGAAACGATGCAGAACCAGATCAGAGATAGTTTCCCTTCTTCAAAACATTATTTCCGGAAAATAGCTTCCGTTCCGCTGTCAGTTTCCGATTGGCTGATTGTCCGTGAATAAACACTGCAATGTAATCTTGTGATACTGTAAACAAACGGTATCGTTTTGTTACAAAACAACTGGAATAAAAATATATTACCATTGTCACGTGATTTTACTTCATTGAGATAAATTATTTGTAATAAATGTAAAAATACAAGAGTTAAAAATATATAGCATTCTGTGGATAGAAGAATTTGCAATACAATAACTACACAATTGAATTAAATATATTTTATGACCACGAAAATTAGGTGTAAAGTGAAATAAACATTATTAAAAAGCCTTGTTTTAAAAATAAAATCAATTTTATACAATATATGGCTAATATTCAATAGCCTTATAACATTATTACTAACCAAGTTTCTTACACACACACGCGCGCACACGAGTGAAGCTTCTTATTTATTTAGTTACTTCTATGTTGGCTTTAGTTTGCATATTATATGCCTACAAATTTATATTTCATAAACCTAATTTCATTGCTTAAGTTATTGAATATTTGTTATTTTTATTTAGGAACATAATTATAGACTGGAACTCTGTTTTGATGTACATTTTTGCACCTTTTTGCATGTACAGTACTATTAAGCCCAATCACCCTATTACCCCTATGTAGGATGAAAGAAGATTGACATTATATTTAGGAATTAGGTAGGGACATTTGGTAGAGGATATAGTGGATATCGCTTGACCTGAAAGGAAAACCACCCTCTAAGTACGTCATAAAGAAGTGTCTCTCTGTGAGGTCACCCTATTACCCCTATGTAGGATGAAAGAAGATTGACATTATATTTAGGAATTAGGTAGGGACATTTGGTAGAGGATATAGTGGATATCGCTTGACCTGAAAGGAAAACCACCCTCTAAGTACGTCATAAAGAAGTGTCCCTCTGTGAGGTCACCCTATTACCCCTATGTAGGATGAAAGAAGATTGACATTATATTTAGGAATTAGGTAGGGACATTTGGTAGAGGATATAGTGGATATCGCTTGACCTGAAAGGAAAACCACCCTCTAAGTACGTCATAAAGAAGTGTCTCTCTGTGAGGTCACCCTGTTACCCCTATGTAGGATGAAAGAAGATTGACATTATATTTAGGAATTAGGTAGGGACATTTGGTAGAGGATATAGTGGATATCGCTTGACCTGAAAGGAAAACCGCCCTCTAAGTATGTCATAAAGAAGTGTCTCTCTGTGAGGTCACCCTATTACCCCTATGTAGGATGAAAGAAGATTGACATTATATTTAGGAATTAGGTAGGGACATTTGGTAGAGGATATAGTGGATATCGCTTGACCTGAAAGGAAAACCACCCTCTAAGTATGTCATAAAGAAGTGTCTCTCTGTGAGGTCACCTTATTACCCCTGTGTAGGATGAAAGAAGATTGACATTATATTTAGGAATTAGGTAGGGACATTTGGTAGAGGATATAGTGGATATCGCTTGACCTGAAAGGAAAACCACCCTCTAAGTACGTCATAAAGAAGTGTCTCTCTGTGAGGTCACCCTATTACCCCTATGTAGGATGAAAGAAGATTGACATTATATTTAGGAATTAGGTAGGGACATTTGGTAGAGGATATAGTGGATATCGCTTGACCTGAAAGGAAAACCACCCTCTAAGTACGTCATAAAGAAGTGTCTCTCTGTGAGGTCACCCTATTACCCCTATGTAGGATGAAAGAAGATTGACATTATATTTAGGAATTAGGTAGGGACATTTGGTAGAGGATATAGTGGATATCGCTTGACCTGAAAGGAAAACCACCCTCTAAGTATGTCATAAAGAAGTGTCTCTCTGTGAGGTCACCTTATTACCCCTGTGTAGGATGAAAGAAGATTGACATTATATTTAGGAATTAGGTAGGGACATTTGGTAAAGGATATAGTGGATATCGCTTGACCTGAAAGGAAAACCACCCTCTAAGTACGTCATAAAGAAGTGTCTCTCTGTGAGGTCACCTTATTACCCCTATGTAGGATGAAAGAAGATTGACATTATATTTAGGAATTAGGTAGGGACATTTGGTAAAGGATATAGTGGATATCGCTTGACCTGAAAGGAAAACCACCCTCTAAGTACGTCATAAAGAAGTGTCTCTCTGTGAGGTCACCCTATTACCCCTATGTAGGATGAAAGAAGATTGACATTATATTTAGGAATTAGGTAGGGACATTTGGTAGAGGATATAGTGGATATCGCTTGACCTGAAAGGAAAACCACCCTCTAAGTACGTCATAAAGAAGTGTCTCTCTGTGAGGTCACCCTATTACCCCTATGTAGGATGAAAGAAGATTGACATTATATTTAGGAATTAGGTAGGGACATTTGGTAGAGGATATAGTGGATATCTTTGACCTGAAAGGAAAACCACCCTCTAAGTACGTCATACAGAAGTGTCTCTCTGTGAGGTCACCCTATTACCCCTATGTAGGATGAAAGAAGATTGACATTATATTTAGGAATTAGGTAGGGACATTTGGTAGAGGATATAGTGGATATCGCTTGACCTGAAAGGAAAACCACCCTCTAAGTACGTCATAAAGAAGTGTCTCTCTGTGAGGTCACCCTATTACCCCTATGTAGGATGAAAGAAGATTGACATTATATTTAGGAATTAGGTAGGGACATTTGGTAGAGGATATAGTGGATATCGCTTGACCTGAAAGGAAAACCACCCTCTAAGTACGACATAAAGAAGTGTCTCTCTGTGAGGTCACCCTATTACCCCTATGTAGGATGAAAGAAGATTGACATTATATTTAGGAATTAGGTAGGGACATTTGGTAGAGGATATAGTGGATATCGCTTGACCTGAAAGGAAAACCACCCTCTAAGTACGTCATAAAGAAGTGTCTCTCTGTGAGGTCACCCTATTACCCCTATGTAGGATGAAAGAAGATTGACATTATATTTAGGAATTAGGTAGGGACATTTGGTAGAGGATATAGTGGATATCGCTTGACCTGAAAGGAAAACCACCCTCTAAGTACGACATAAAGAAGTGTCTCTCTGTGAGGTCACCCTATTACCCCTATGTAGGATGAAAGAAGATTGACATTATATTTAGGAATTAGGTAGGGACATTTGGTAGAGGATATAGTGGATATCGCTTGACCTGAAAGGAAAACCGCCCTCTAAGTACGTCATAAAGAAGTGTCTCTCTGTGAGGTCACCCTAAATGTAAACAATATCAACTCAATTAAAATGAAGTATTCATGAGTTTTTAATAATTTGTATTAAATAATAAGATATTCTGAAAATACATTTTATAAACTGGATTAACCAAGATAAAACTCAAACAAACTTAGAACACGAGAAAATATTCGTTAATTAAACTCAATATACTCGTTAATATGAACGCCTTCCTGATGAATAACCACATTAAGTGAATTGTTAACTTGGAAATTTGAACATTTTGAAACAGGCGAAGAGAAAATAATTCAATTTCACTTTCACATAACTCATATAATTGACATTTCTTCTATTTTAATTTCTAAACTTAACAAGTTTCTGATTGAATTGCTGAGCTACTTGTGGACTTCCACAGCCTTATAAAGCATTTTCTTGTGTGCATTAACAAAATATTGTTAGTAAATATATTATAAAATTTGAAACTTTTTTCTTACAACTTTAAAACCGTAATTAGCACTTTATACAAAAATTTAATTATTGTTATAACGATAGAATTAATAAAGTTTTTCATAATGGATACTTCAGTTTTAAATTGGATTTCGTTTGAATATGTATCAGTATTTCATCCTAAAGGAGATTTTTGGAGGTGAAATATTAACTGTAGAAAATTTTTATAATTCGAAAAACCAAAAAAAAAAAAAATGTTGTATATCTGCGACAGATGTATATCTTCAAAAAATGAGATACATGCAAAATGTAATGTAAGTAACTTAGAACTCCATTTGAACGTGAAATTACCTTTAAAAACTAATTGTTAGATTTCTCTAAAATATTTATCGTATATTTTTTGGCAAATAATTGAAAATGGTGAAAAATTCAAAAGGTTGGTAACGTTATTTATTATATAACGTTAAATTTTAAAATTTTAATATTTGTAAATTTTTAATTTTGCTCTAAATTTTTGTGATAGGCCACAACAGTAACAACTCGGAATATTAGAAAATTATATCCTCTGTAAACGTTATTAGAAAATAATATAAATTTTTTCAGACATAGTTTTAACTCAATGTCACATTTTAACTCATTGGTTCGATTCTACATAAATTATGAAAAAAAACTATTTCAAAACAAATGAAAAACATGTGTAAGATAAAGTGGGAAACTTTCAAGTGCGATTAAGTTAAAATCTTCCTTAATTGGGTAAAAAAAAACAAGTAATATAAAAAAATTAAACTCAATTCCTACTTAGGTCAACAAAGAAAGTTAATTTTTATTAAATAATCACAATTAATATAAATATGTATGTATATATGACCTAATCACAATATTAAGTGACAAAATTAATTAATGTAATTAATTAATTAAATTTATTTATTGAAATAATATTTGAAAAATTATTATCAAGTGTCATCTTGATAAATAGTGTCAGTTTCTTAATCCTGAATAAAAGACCCTTTTTCATTTAATGTAGGAACATCATACGGAAAAATCTTTATTTTTCTTCGACTTTCTAGCGGTAGAAGTTATCAATGAATGATTGAAGTAATAAAATATCTGCAAGATAAAGTTCTTTGTCAACAAAGCCACCAGAGTGTATGGCTATCTCTCAAAATAAACAACGTGTATGTGAAAAGTACTTGTCAGGTTTCTCAAAATCCTGTGTTTACATAATATAAGTTGGCCTAAGTGAAAGACTTGCAATTCTTCAACAACTACTGTCCACACGCTCTTCCCAGAAGAACAAAGCTTCTCGTCTTTATTGGCTTTCTTGTTTTCCTAAACAAAGAGTCTTTTAATGTATATAATCATGTCCTCGGACAAGTTATATAACACAGATGCTTGAAACTGACCTCTTTTAATTCAATTTCATTTTTCGTAATAACAAACCTCAATTGGTGGCGAAATAACACATCTTTCTTAACTATTACAAGAATTTCAAAAGGTCAGGATTAATTGTTGCTTCGATCAGACCATCCCAGGGGAAAGCCGGGTCAGGTCATTGGCAATCACCTGGTGAAGTGATTATTATCTGGGTAAATGGTGATTTTATATTGCACACAATTTCCCATGCTTGGCATTTAAAACACTTCTTGTTGTACTTGACATACATATTCTGTAGGATCATTAAAAGGTTCATTTGTGTAATAATTAAACAATTAAAAACGTATTTGATTTCATTTTACAATATAACTTTTAAAATAATATTTTGAATTTTCTTACAACATTTGTAAAGTAATTATTTTTTTTTAAATTTAGTGTCTGTTAATATTTATTAATTTTATATATAGGCTAATGACAGATCATAGACAAATTTGCTTTTATAAACACTCAACGTTTTGAATTTCTTTCCGAAACTCCTTTTCAAAAGCTCAGTTTTAATTAAACAAATATGCCACATAACTTACGATTTATAAAATACATAACATTATATAAAAAATTTTGACTTGTAAATGGATATTTATTAAGACTATTATAATTTGTTGATTTTTATTATATTTTATATAATGGTTTGTATTTTATAAATCGTAAGTTATGTTGTATAGTTGTTTAAATCAAACTGAGCTCTTGAAAAAAAATTTCGGAAAGAAATTCGAAACGTTGAGTGTTTAAAAAAGCAAAATTGTCTGTGATCTGTCATTAGCATATATAAAAAATTTGTAAGGTTATAAAGTACAACGTATATTTATATATATATATACTGATGAAGGAAAACTTATCAGTACAGGTTTTATATTTTTAAATATGTGTTCTGGCGTTCTTAAAGGATTCACATAAATATAAACTTTAAGTTAGGAAACTAAAATTCTTAAAAAATCAATAACTCCAGCACGATATAATACAGAATTTACACTGGATATAAAGCACTTATAACTATAATCAATAAATTATTTATGATTTTATCCTTTCTTCTCCAAAATAATTCTATTGTTTTGGATCAAATTATTTTGTTGTCACGTAAGCATACAATTAAATTTATACTTAAGGTTGATTCAAAATGTTTTACTTTAGGTTTCATTCATCATAATATACCTACACTGAATATACCATTATTCAGAATATACCGTCTAATAGAGCTTGGTTGGTATTACAAGCTCTGATTTAATTTACGCATGCTATATATGTGGAATTATACCATATTTATTTGTTATGAGCTTGGCGGTTCACTTGTGACGCGAGAAGTTTTACGATCAGCGGTCGGCGTGTCATTTCTACGACACTATTACATCCAACTCACGTGCGACTGTGCCATGGCCAAGGTCACTCCACAACAATTGACCTCTCAAGGTCATAGAAATTTTAGCTTGTCATGAATCTATTCTTAATTAATCACTTCAGGAACAAGCGAAATATAATAGCCTATCATTTATTCTAATCGCAACTAAAAATTGATTAGTTACGAATATTATCAGTTTGTCGCAATAAGCTGGTATAAGTGAAAAAACCTCCGTAATATTTTAACGCCTCCTACATTAATGTATACCAGCTACTTCTTTGCTCTCACGGCAGGTGAATATTCCCATTTCCTCAGAAACGCGATTCCAACATAAATTGCCAGTGAAAACTTTAGACACTGATATAAACTAAAAGATTTCGATTTTGTTGTGAATCCCGATAGTGTTACAAGGACGTTTAATATATCGCTGTTAGGAAACGCAGGTTTAATTGCTAGAAATAGGTTTACAGCGATAAGTATAATTTCTAGTAATTACCAAATAGCATTAATTTCAAGTATTTTAAATTCTGAAATACAATGAATAATAATATAATTTGGGGTATTTCTTTTTAAAGTTTAGTTACAACAAAATAGTTTAGTAAAAAGTGATATTAAAAGAAATAAAATAATTTTGAAACTTGATAGAGCCTCACATTGAATAGACCCAAATGTACACAAGTGTGATGAATAAACCTTACATCCTTTTCAAGAAATACTATGCCCTGATTGCTCTCAATTGTATTTTTTAAAATTAAACATATAATTTACTAAAACTAATACATAAAACTATGTATTACGGGTTATGACATATATATATATATATATATATATATATATATATATATATATATATATATATATATATATTACAGCTCAAGGATGTCAACAGCGAGAATATTTAATAATTAAAAAGGCCATGTACACAACATATTGTTTCAAACATTGACTTTGAAAAACCACAAACCTTTGAGCTCGGGTCTTCTACCAACCCAGGCATTGATAGTCTATTTATACTTTTGAATAGAATTGACAACTCTAAAACTCATCAAAATGATAAAGGAGTAGTTAACTTAAAGGGGTTGTTTATGTCTTGTTTAGAAACTTCGAAAATTTGCTTCGTCAATGTCTATTGTTTTTTTTTTACAAATTTCGCTTATAAAGTTATTATATATTACAATATATTTAAAAGTCTTCAGACTCAAATATACTTCAACTTAAAGACGTTCTCATGTTTATACTGATTGTATAACTTTAAAAATGAGTAAAGTAGTTTCTTAGAATTTATCATAATACGTATGAAAAATGTAACGAGTGTATGAGCTAAGTACAAAGCGATGGACGCTTGTAGTGTTTAGTAATAAGTTTTATCTGTTGCATATACATTACTATTTTATCACTTACATTACCTTATATTTCAAATTATTAAAAAATATTGAAGGAAAAAATAAGGATAAATTATTACAAAATAATGTTGTGGTATGATTTCCTAAATGTCGAAAATTCAACTCTGATTTATGTTTACATTACTTTAGTACTTAAAATTATTTTTAAGAGTTCACAGAGCTCTCTGATTTATTTAAGAAAAACCCTTTTCTTGAAAACTATTAGTCGCAAGGGAAATGCCCACATATCCGCCTACCACTCAGTATTTCTTGTCAATTCCCTTTACATTGACTTTAATGATCTTCAGTCTGCCAACTACAGACTGATAATTTCACCAAATTATTGCTTCAGTTAAATAAATTTAAAATATTATTTTTAATGCTATGAATCTATAACGTTCGAAAACATTTGTAAATTTTATTTGCGTTTCGTCAAAGAGCTAATATTGTTTTTTTATAGTTTATGTTACTTAGCCAGTAAGGTTATGGTAACTGTCTACGAAGGGTAGGGCAGAACTGGTAAGATGATATAGGAATGTTAAATACAGCATATATATATATGATATTCTGTTAGTGTAAAGCCTTTTACGAGAGATACATTTCTGTAGATTTTATTTTAAAGGTAATGATGCTCAAGTAAACGTCCTATAATTAAATCTCAAACACGGGAGGGAATCGATTGATTTTGTTGGACGAGTGTATTCAGCATATCTTCTACTTCCCGTTACGCCGTCTCTCAGAATCCTCCTACAGGCTTCACCTCCATCACACGCACGGAGCTTCACGCCATTATAGTTGTTATTAATTAATTGAATTGCCTTGAAGTTTTCAGTTATTTTGTTTTGTGATCGGTTTTGCTTCCAATAATGTCGGTAAATTTAATCTGAATCACTATAATTAAAAACATAATAATAATCTTATAATTCATCAGTTGTAAAAGTTATTTTTGAAACAACTAAAGAACATTCACATTAATGGGTTAAATGCTCAAGTCCCACCGTCTCAGGTAAAACCTCTTTGGAGTTATAGATAGCCAAAAAAGAAAAATGTAAATGAAACATATGTTGTATGATGCCATAAAATCCTTTATACTGATGTGACCCTAAATCCTAGAAAATAGAAAACAATTCTCTCTTGTAATATAATGAAAACGGTATTACTAAATGATGATGTACTTTAAATGTTTTCTGCTAAAAAAATTAGTCAAATAAAATATTGTGTAAAAATTTAAATATTTATTACAGAGTTTTAGAAAAGGGAACAGTAAAACTTTATAAGAGTGATTTATAAGTGTGATAAAGATTTATTTAGTGAACATCAAACATTTAGTGTGGGATTATATATTACATACAATTTTATTGCTAATTTTGAGAAACATTAAAGAATAAATGAGAGAACAAGAAATTGAAAACTTCGCTTTAGAGATTGTATAATTATTTGAATCATATGGTTTTTATAAATCTATAAGAATTTAATCATTCATTTTAATAGTAAAATCATTATCAAGAACGATTGTCTGACATAATTATTGATGCAATTATAAAAAAATAAATAATAGTCCTAGTATAATCATAAAATTATCAAATATGTATGATAACTTTATGAATTTAATAAAAAAAATAATTAAAAAGTAGATTAAACAATTTGATTAATTAAAAATACAAAGTAAAACAAAGCATAATTTGACTAATAATTGAAAATTATTTTAATAGTTATAAAATTTTACAACAAATTAAAATGGTATTATAATTTGTAAAAATGAAATGAATTTACAGAAATATTTCGGTACAGCCAATATATAACAAAAGAGTTTTAAATTATAAAACACTGGATGTAAGTTAATTTTAAATAATGACATTATATAAGTCATGTAATAGGTATTTGTATAATACTAATAGAATGTGTAGGGTGCTTAACCATTTTAAATAAAATATTACTCATTTGGTTCATTTAATTATATGTGTATAACATATACAACATATATTCTTTAACGTACCTAAAGAAGAATCTTACGTTGTGTATTTTCGAATCGACTTTTGAGAGTTAATTAATTACATACATTTTCTAGCTTTTTAGAAGACTGAGCTTTAAGTATATATATACACACACATATATATATATATATATATATATATATGTGTATATATATATATATACTAAAATAACTATAAATAATATTATTATTTACGAAGGGTTTAAATAAATCTATTATTATATTCTTTTCTACCTTTCAAACTATTTTTTATAAATAGCTACTTTTAAAAGATATCCTGAAAATTTAAAAAAACTTTATGTTTGTACTTTTGAAGTAATTTCATTTATTATGAACCATTCTTTTTTCTTTTATTTACTCGCTGTATACTGTTTAAGTAAATAAATGTATTATTGATTGTATGCAATATTAGAGAATATTTAATAGTCCCCCGAAAATTTATGTTTACCTAAATAAGAATATTGTATTCTTTGTTGAAGTGTAACAACTGTGGCCATGTGTTGTTGAAGTGTTGTCTTATGGGCTTGGATAGGCCTGGATACAAAAACACTTTACAAGGGCGTGGGTTAATAAAAATATGATATCACCTCTTAGAAATCCAAACGAAATAACAATCCGGTGAACAAAGAATATTGTTCAGAAAATTTCTGAATATAAAACATGGCGGTTAACCCTTTCAGCTGTTTTAGTCTTTACTCAGATACTCTTGTAGTAGATTATGTTTAAATAGTCATTTTTATACTCAGAAATATCGTATATTTAATTAATGTGTATCTAACGTACGTTGTCATGCAGAATCTGTTTTATTAGTTTCTCGGTCATTTTATACTACACATTAGTAAAAAGTTAAATTATATGTGCAAGGAAAATTATAATATTTCCTAATTCATTAACAATTAATATCTTAGATTGTAATAAAATAATTCACAAATGCATATTTATTAAAATTTGAAAACAAATATTTATAAATATAAGTTTTAAAATGATAATGTAAGATATAAAGTTATAATAATAAATAGGATTTTTGTGTTTTAGGTTAATGACAGATCACAGACCAATTCATGCTAATACAAATACACACGTTTCGATTTTCTAAATATTATGGCTTAATATTAAATTAATACACTTATAGTTCTAAAACCGAAAAGGTTTTACGGATATAAAATCGAAATGTAGAGTGTTTTTGTAGTAGCACGATCGGTCTGTGATCTGTTATTAACCTTAAACATATTAAATAAATATTAACAGTCGCGATTTAGAACATAATTACAACTAATGGATAAAGAAAATTGAACTATTTAAGACTTTCATAAGTTTATGTTACGTTCTTAGTACACCAAAGTTATAATCCTGTCGATAGTATCATGACGGCATTGTTTTTAAAATAAAATTTGTTTCAAGTTTCATATTCGTGCCATTGTGATCGAGTAACGCACCATACATATTCAGATTTTTACAGATATTTATTATATCCTTTATTAATAAATTATTCATGTTTGATCTTTGGAACTTAGTGTGTTTGTAAATCTTCAAGTAGACCAGTCTGTCTCCATACCTTATAAAATATTAGAAACATTTTACTTCAAAAATATCTCACAATTGATTTAAATATTAAAAACTTTCTCTCTGTAACGTGGCAACAAACACTGATCTTTCAAGAGATTCGTAAGCTTTCAAAAATTCTGAAAGACCTAATCTTACAAGTTAGTGATCTAACACATAGGTGTCAAAGCATTATAAAAAAATCTCGTAACAACTAAATTTCCCTCTAATTACTTCAGTAGTTCCGGTAGACAGACATGACATAACTTCCTGTTCATTGTCAGTTGACACTGCCACCTAGTTCCTTACATCCTCGATTTAGTAGCTTTAATCTGACATCTAAGGCAGCTGTCGTAAAAAACAGTTATCTTTTTATAAATTGAAAGACATTTTTGGCAAAAAGCCTCAATAAATCTTTCGCTGACTAGCTGTTTCTTCTTTATGATATCATGCTAATTCATCTTATGCAATAGCTATTAGGGCATTATTTAAACGGTAATCACAAAGTTAACACTCAAAATATATTTTCTACGATTAATTATTTTTACTACATTGCATATCTACTCTGTTCTGAAAAATTTAGTTGTTTTATGTCTTTGAGATCAACAATAAAAAAAAATCATTTTCCACGTGAGAATTTATTATATTCCAGACTTGTGGCGTCCTTGAGGGAATGTGTTCATTGTAACATTATGTAATATATTTGTAATATTTTCATTTTAGATTTCACTCGATAATTTGTTTGGAAACACCTCTTGTACAAAAGGTTCGTCATCATAGAGGCCAACAATAAGTTCTAGAAATATAGTCCCTAAGAAACCGCAGATGTATTACCATACCATTTCTGTAGATCTTCCAACCTACTTCTCATGGTTGCCCTTACCACTGAAATATTGTAATTTTCAATATTTATACAATTTTAAGTTTCAAGGGTGTTTTCGTCCTATTTAACATTCAGATGTACTCAGCGTCATCTCAAAGGAAGACATCTTTACAGTGTCTATCTTCAACGTCCGGCCTTTATTCCTCACAGATATACAGATTGTTAACACGCAGAATGTTACCACTTGTAGTTTGAGCTCCATTTTAATCTATAGAAGAATCACAACTGCTTCATATTCATAAATACACCTCTCACTTGTTTAGCTTTAGTTTTTGTCTGTTGGTCATCATTAGCTTTATGGTTAACACAATTTCCAAGATATGTATAGCTTTCTTAGTTTCGTTTTATCTCCTTTGATCTACCAGCACTTTGTATATTTATCTACGTATTGTATTTACCCATTTAGACAATGCCATGAGTTTAGCCATTTTAGTAGGTCTACTTGATTTAAGACCATATTTTAAACCTGTCACCTTTAACCTTTATGCTATCCAACATTCCCTAAATATCTTCAATATTGTGATTTAATACTGTTATATTACAACCTTAACTCGACCTTTAAGTTTCTTCCATTAATTTCGATTCCATCCGAACTTTGACTTAAAATATTTTAAAATACATATTTAGAAGGGAAATTTAACAAAATGGAGATGGTATACAACAATAACGGACCATTAAGCGAAAATTTGCGTTTTACACATTTAGAGAATAAATTCAACAAAATGGTTATTATATACAATATTAACGGATACACTAAGAATATAAAATTTCCGTAGTTGTTTTACAAAAGTTTCAGTACTTCTCTACTACTAGGCCAGGAGCCGTGATAAGGACTTCAAGAAAATATTATCTTTACCGACATATAGTATAACCACGTTGAAACCCAAAAACGTCTGGGGTTTGGTATATTTCTTACTATAAATACAGTAGAATTGCTTAGAAAACATACTAACCGTACAATGATTTGTGAAAATATTATTTTACAAATTTATCAAAAAAACCCTTTAAGCTAAATAAAATCCTTTAATAATTAAAATAGTTTTTTTCATAGTAATCATTGAGACACACATTACAGTACAAGCGTAGTACTGAGCTAGCAAGATCTATAACTTTCCTCATCTGTGCTGACGTGTTTCGTCCTTATTTATTTGTCCTTTTTAGTCAACATTTGTATGTGCTTTTTTACAGCCAGACCTTTGGGCCGAGTATCCAACGCTGCATTTCCTTTATGTTCTACTTCCTTCAAGGCGATGAATCTAGATATAGTTTACACATTTAAAGTGCAATAAATGACTGATGAAAAATCGCAGTTAGTTTTAAGCTTACTTTTCTTCCTCCCTTTTCCTAATATTGGCAATGTTTTAATACTAAGGACCACATTGGAATTGGCCCGCATAAAACTTTTAAATAGTTGTCCTCTAAATAGCATGTACGCTCTACTATACAGAGAATAGAACTGATGGTTATTTAGTTCCTGATCAGAATCAGTTTCACTCTAAAAAGGGATATATTAAACATGTTTTCAACAAATGAAGAAAACACTGAAAGATAGATACAGAAAGAGTACAATGTACTTATCTACAGATTTTTGTTTTAAAGGCATATAGAGCAAGTTTACAATTTACTTATATTCAGATTTTCTATTGAAAAGATATAAATAAGCATCGTCAATGGAGATACTGGTGAAGGTGCTCTAATCTGCCATTGTACACTCCTAACACGTAGCTATGACGTCAGTATGTGATGTCAACTTTGGGTTTCTTATTTCCTGCCTATTAAAATCACAATAACGATTACAGTCAATGTAGTAATCGCCACGGCCAGATAGCAAACAGTTTATTAGCACAACGTCCTACTGGAATAGTAACACGCAAAAGTATTTGTCGTTTATATACAACTGTTTTTAAACACTGATCGTACGTAAGGACTGTTTCAATATGAGGTACACAGATGGCGCGCCGCTATTTCCCTCCTGTTTTAGCACAATTTATTTTATGTAAGTTATATATTATGTTTTGTAGCAAAACTAATATACGATTTTGTTTCCCTAAACGAAATAATATGACGTCCAAAAATAACTAATAGCATCACTGCTTACAATGCTTACACCGCTGCTTACATTGCATACATCACTGCTTACAATGCTGTCCAAATGATACCCAATTTAATATATAGTCTCATCAGATATAAGACTTCTGTCTAGCCCAAGTGGGCGGTTCCTGTCCATAAACAGAAAGGTTATATTGTTGAAGGGAGAACCATATATAGAAGGGAGGGAATACACTAATTATGTGCTTTAACAGTGAGTTTATAAAGGCGAAAAGCTCACGGTGACTATCATAATTTAATAAATTCAACTAAACTGCTTTCAAATAAATTTAAGTGGTAATTGTTTTTCTTGCAGACATTTTTGCCATGAAATGAGTTTAAATATTCACGTTAACGAAATTTTGATAAAACAATTTTAGTTAATTTTCGGTGAGTAAGACCTCATTGATTGCACAAATATTATATACAGTGATGTAAAAAGTTCTCAAAAACATATAAAAAATAACAGAACTTAGTCTCAAAAATTAAAAATTTGAAAGACGTGCGCTACAACACACATGGTACTTTATAAAACCAAGGTTTTTCAATTCCTTCTATTAGTTCCCAATTTTCCTAAGTATATATATATATATATATATAATATCAGGAAACCTACCTACGATCGGATAATACTACGATCGAGACTGAAGTTTTAAATATTATGTTTCACGTATAACGTGGATTATTAGGCATATTAATTTTTAAGCAACTCCTTCTTTTAATCCTAGAGAATAGCGCATATCCCGGTTTTCAGTCGATACCAACATAATCAAAAGTTTGTCTCTGTGACATGAATTGTCATGACGAATGCTGGTCTAACTGGGAATTGATGTATTTGCATAGTTCATCCAAATTGACTCTTGCTTGAGTCCAATGTAATTCCGGAAATATGAACTTCTTAAAATTTTCGAAAACTTGATGATAAAGATTCTTCTAAAATATGTCAATTTGCCTATTGGAATACTAAGGTTAACCCCCAATATACTAATTTTGGTGAAAGCCCTTAAAGTTAGATATTAAAAAAGATTTTAGAAAACGTGATAATGATTTTCCAGACAACTTTCGCTGCCCATTGGATTGCAGAGGTTAACAACTCCTTATATACCTATTAATGTAAAAATCTTTGGAGTAGTTGAGAATGTTAAACAATTTTCGAAAACTTCATGACGATTTTTCAGAAACGTTTCACTTGGCGCATTGGAATGGTGAGGTTAAAACCCCTGTGAAAATCCCTAAAGTAGTTTCCGAAAACAAATTTACGATTACATATATATACAAATTTTTAAAAAACTGATAATGACAATTTTTTAGCAAATTTTGACTTTGTCGATTGGATTCTTGGGGTTAATAATCCCTTACACACCAATTTTGGTAAAAACCCTTAGACTAGTTTCCAAAAAAAAAAATTACAAATACATATATGTACAATTTTTCAAAAACTGATGATGACGATTTTTCAGAAAATTTTCATTTTGCCTATTGGATTTCTGAGGTTGAGAGCCCCATATATATATATATATATATATATATATTTGTGAAAATCTTTAGAGAAGTTTCCGAAAAAAACATTTTTAGATACACATATATACAATTATTAGTCGATTAAGAATCTTAGATATACAATTATTAGTAAGAGTAACCGTCATGTTTCCGCCTCTGACGTACTCAATCCGTATCACGTTACCCATGGATATCCACACGTAATGCCTCTTCTGCGGTGCCTAACAATAACCAACAAAGCTTCAAACCACCAGCGTTCTTGCTGCTAAACAACGTACTGTAATACAATAGCTCCACAGATGACCCTTAACCTCAACATGACTCCGAATGCCTTAGTGATTCTACCGTGCTGATGAGTACACACCTACTCAAATTAAAACCCTTCCGCGGTACTACAAGAATATTTCTAGCACTATTAAACTCCAGAAGTAGTTGCAGCTTTCTAAGCGAAAAAGAACCGCACCTCTTTTGGAGGCCCGTACACCAAAGCCCCAGTTACGGTTTCCAAATTTCAACAGCTACCACGAAAACGCGTGGGTCAATGCAAGTTGACAACAAAACGTGAATGGGTGGCACGATCACATTTAACGAATCTTTGTTTGTTGATGACCAAATAGCTGCTGAGATGCCCCAAGTAAACGCACTCAAAGAGTCAAAGAGTGGCGCTCTCCATTTGAAAATTTAGTCTTAGCCGACCCAACATTCGACAATAATCGACCTGACCAGATGCTCCTGGGAGCACCTATATTCCAGTTGTTGCTGACTAAAGACCAACGATCGTTAGGTCAGATTCTTCCGGTGGCCATGTGTACTAACTTTTAATTCTTGCTCATGGGACCGATCAAAGTTTATTAGATAATCATTAATAAAAAATATGAGTTAAAAATTAATTCAATGAATATACTTCCTTCGACAATCAGTAGCAACAATATAACATTTTTCAAAATCCATAGAAACGTCTAATTCTATTGTTGTATTCGATTTAATATCTGTTGTGAATATCCCTCTGCGGAGCCAACATAGGTTAGTTTTATTTAATGGGTGCGGGCCGTCTAAGTAAGTCGTGAGTAATCCTCCCTTAGGGAGCCGACACGGGTAGACGTGGTGACTCCTACTGTAACCTGATTGGGGTTGTCTGGGGGTCCTTCAGTTATACGTTGAAGGCTCAAGTTATTCATTCTGCATTATGATTCTACCATAGAATACTTTTCTTTTTCTGTGGTACATGATGAATCCTTGACCCTTCCTCATCTTACTGCTGCACTCCTGCTCAGTGCCATTCAGTTTACAGTTGGAGTCTTTCAAATAAGCATCAATATATTTATGTGATGTTATAAACTAAATAAAATATAAAACACTGCATAGTAAATTTCAGTATGTGAATTATTTACAAATAATAAAATTTATATTCATGGCAAACAATAACCATAAGTGGCAGAAACCGTCCAGCTATAAGTTTTATATTTTTGAAGTTATATATATATATATATATATATATATATATATATATATATATATATATCAAAAAAAGGAATCTGCAATCGGTTCATACTCGGATTGAGTCCGAAATTAAAAATTTTAAACATTGTTTCACTCATGACGTGTATTATCATTTGGCAAAAGAATTTTAGAGCTCCTTCATTTAATCCTAGTGAATGAAACATATGTCATTTCCTGTGCAATAAAATGGAGTTTCTAAAGTCAATACCAACATAAAAGTTTGCCTTTAAGGTTGTCAAGGCAGATGCCGGTCTAACTGGGAATTGGTGTATTTGCATAGTACATCCAAGATGACTCTTGCTTGTGTTCCATGTAGTTCTAAAAATATACACTTCCTAAAAATCTTTAAAAATTTCACTTACCCCATTTGATTACTGGAATTAACCCCCTCAATATACCCATTTTTGTGTAAATCCAATCCCAATTTTAGGTTTTGTAAAATACGATTTAGTACTTTCTTATATTAATCAATATTTATGCCTAAAATTTAAATAATGTTACTTGAGAAAGTAATTTTAATATAGAACGTTAAACTTTATTAAAATGTTCACACATTTTAGATTCACGAAAATTAGCACTCACATAAATTGAAATCTAGTTGATTTTTCAAACTCTCAATATTAATTTCTTTATTCTCTATCACAAGTTGGGACATTATGAATTAACTAGGGAACAACTTTAAATACATCTAAAAAGTATACTAAGATTTAAACCTAAGAAAACTACTTTCTGAAGCAATAGGGTACATAAATAACAAGGGAATGTAAACACAAATCCTACAAATAACGCGTCACTGATGAAACTTGGATTGTAAAACCTGTAATACATTAAAGTTATTAAAGGATTATATTTTATGAGATTTCGTTATATTACATGTAGGTTTTAAATATTGTTTATATTTTCAAATATACTCCTTTTAAAATAAGGTTTTAATATAAATTAAATTTCTATATTTTTATATTATTCTATATTATTTCTATACTTTAGACGAAGTAAAAAAACCTAGGTAAATTGTATGTAGAAAATTTAGGAATAGGTATTTGTAGTAGTGTTACTGATGATGACACAAGTAATCGAAACGTATGACAATAAAGTGTATTGTTTTGTGAGTTCCTATGGAGTTATTTATTCTACCTTAACCCACAAGCAAACTCATATATTACTTAATAAATCGTACGGTCAAGTAAAATATAAACCTCAATATAAAATGTGTTTAAACATTTTAAAACTAATTTGTTTGCTTAATATTGGTTTTATGGAAACGTTTTGCTACTACATATCGTATAGCCTACTGCAGTATACGATTAAAATTGCATTTATTGAATGATGTTTACTATCTCTTTGAGGCCATAAAACAAATTCCAATTACGAAAGTGTCTGTATAAAATTATGTTGCTAAAACAATTTCTATTCCCCTATAGGTCGTGAAAATATTACAGGGTGAATTTGGCCTTGGACCTGTTCTTTTGCCTTATCTTTTAAACGCATTAAGGCCGGACGTTATTCCGTGTCTTCTGTATCCTTGACACACTGTTGCAGTTTACCACTCACGAAGCAGTGTTGGCACCACTGACCAAGGTTCCCATGTAGTTGACGCTGCACATAAGGAATTAAGCTATGGAAAATAGTGACCTCTTCCCAAATAGATGACCTAATAATGGAAATTCAAACTGTTTCCTACTACCATGGGTGGAGTTAATTGGGGGCTTGAAGGAGTCTTCATTATAGTCAAAGGCTATAATGTACTCATTTATATACTACAACAATAATAATAATACTGCTGACAAGAAATATACTTGGCAGTGGCAGTTATTTATATACTACAACAATAATAATAATAAAGCTGACAAGAAATATACTTGGCAGTGGCAGTTATTTATATACTACAACAATAATAATAATAAAGCTGACAAGAAATATACCTGGCAGTACCAGTTATTCATATACTAAAACAATAATATTAATAAAGCTGACAAGAAATATACTTGGCAGTGGCAGTTATTTATATACTACAACAATAATAATAATACTGCTGACAAGAAATATACTTGGCAGTGGCAGTTATTTATATACTACAACAATAATAATAATACTGCTGACAAGAAATATACTTGGCAGTGGCAGTTATTTATATACTACAACAATAATAATAATAAAGCTGACAAGAAATATACTTGGCAGTGGCAGTTATTTATATACTACAACAATAATAATAATAAAGCTGACAAGAAATATACCTGGCAGTACCAGTTATTCATATACTACAACAATAATATTAATAAAGCTGACAAGAAATATACGCGGCAGTGGCAGTTGTTACTTTGATCGTATGCTAGTTGTTTCCTAAATGTGACTGTAAGTTCAAAGAAAAATATGAACTTTATTTTAATCCTACAAGTCATGATGTTCAAAATGAAAATTTAGGATTTGTTTCAGACGAAGTTTTGTATTCAACTTTATGCTTTTCATAGAAACAAAATCAGGCTTATTTTTGGACTTAAGACTTTAAAAAATTCGAACATATTTTTTAAAAAATTAAATTTTGTAAATCTATAGGCCTAAAAGCCTTCGATTTGCTTTCTTTGAGAAACATAAATCTGAGTACCATACCTTATTATACCAATAAGAAAGTAGTTTAAGCTATTAACGTTATAATGTAAGTGTTTGGATAATGTCTCAGTGTCAACAAACTTTTAAATGTTTTATAATTTGTGGGAGGAGTACATCGGTCGGCATTTGATAACCCAGAGGGCAAACCTGTGTCCCCCCCCAGAGACCCCCAGAACAAAACTTGTAACTCCACCCATGTCTGCTACATGAATCGAAACACTAAATAAATTTACAACTACATCCTAACGATTATTAGTTTGAAAATAAGTATTTAAAATTTTCACGCACAAAAAAAGTTGAAATTTTCGAGTGGTAACAAGTTATTATTTTGTAATTTAAAATTTTTGTTAGTGTCAGACGCATAACAAAAGCCCTAATTCAAAAGGTCAGTACCCCATATTTTGTTTTATAGTGAACTACAAAACCCTGAAGCATTTCAAGTTACTAGAAAATATTTCTAAATTTCGTTTATGTAAACGGGTATTATGAAGTTTGGAAAAAGGTTAAATAGACGTGAGGATGCCATTTGTGACTGCAATAACATGAGGACGAACAACCCCAGAATTCAATTTTAGTGTCATCCCTATGAAGATATAAATATGTTGATGACAAAACCACTTACTACTAGCTTGTAAAGGTCAGGTACAAATACTTGTCAAAGATTCCAAGCAAGTTGATAAACATCTCGCCTCACGTTTGTACAGAGAAAAGTTCTTGGTACTCTTACAATCGCTATCAAAATAAAATGTATATGCGATTCGCCAATGCTGCAGGATTTAACACACAAACACTCCTACGCATGCATGCACTTACGCGAACTAAGAAAAATCCACGCATGCGCTAGCTCGCACACACACGCACACACTCACACACGCACTAAACAGTTTCTAAAGTTACCAATTGTATATTATATTTAAAACGTTTTTGTATATATACTTAAATCTCTTCTAAAAAATAATAAATATAATTCTGAAGTAGAAAGGATTAATTAATATGTAATAATATTAGAAGTAGCACAAACCTATAGGCCTAGTTAAATTCAATAAAAAAAAAACAATTCTTTGACAAAACATTTTTTGCTAAGTTTGACGATCATCTGTATTAATATTCACTGCAAATATAAATTCGTGCAGCCAATTACTGCAAATATGTCTAGGTTTCAATTCTAAAATTTTGTTGTGCGTCGAGAATAACAAAATGCACTAAGAATAATTCATGTAACCAACAATAAAACTTAATATATAGTATTATTGCATTTAAAGTTTCACTCAAAAAGTCGTTTGTTTTTAAAACAATAAGGATTCCTAGTTAATCGTACAGTTAACGCTGCTAAATATGATGACCTGTTAAAGTAATCTCTAATTAAATTAGTAAAAGGCGTAAAAAAGGTTTATTTGAAATTTTAAAAGGACACGTTACCAAATCAATAACTTACGAAGTTTGTGAACAGAGTTTACTCATTTTGTACACTGTATGTTTACATTTATGACAGTTATGTGAACAATTTATGTGAACCTTTCATAATAAAATGCGTGCTAGAAAATTTCCTGCTTACGCAGCTTTTGTATTATATAGGTGGTGAGAACAGAGCCCCAGCAGTGTTCAAGCGGCCACTGTATCATACAGACGTTTCTCACTCCGATTGAGTGTACTTCAATTGAATTAGTTTTTATTAAGCTAAATTATAGTAACCATTTCAAAATTAAATGTTTCGTAATTAACAATGGTTTGTAAAAATAAAATCATTTTTAAAAACCTTTCAAGCTTAATATAACACGTAACTTGACTATATGTCCCTAAGTCGAGAGTTCTAATTGTAACAAGTCTAACAATGGAATCTTGTAAAAACAATATTTTGAACAAGGAAATAAACAGTTTAATAGATCACCTATTTTGGTTGCCTATAGGCACTTGTAATTACTGGAATTATCAAAATATATTTCAAAGTAATTTTGTTGACAAATGTTTCGTGTTTATTTGAGAATCGTCTCAGCTGAACCTTTGTACGCAATATGGGATTGTTTACAAAGCTGATACATTTATACAGCCTGTGGCTGGATGTAGGAGTGCGCGGTTACACTTGTTTGTGATTTTGTGCATGCTTATAAACCAATATGGATTTTTCATCAACTCTATAAACGAGTACCTCAAGCTTTTACAACACAGCTTTACAAAATGTTAAGATACCAATAAACTAGTAAGATAATATAAAGTGAACAACTGATAATTTTATTATCAAAAGAAAATACAGAAAGTAAATTGTGTTTAAAATATACATTTTAGTATTTAATGAATACAAAAACTTAAGTTACAAGTAAGAAGAAAGTAATTGTTTAGGTTAATCGTTTATTAAAATTATAATGAAATATTTTGCTTATATTAGGTTTTTAAATGCCTGCAGTGTGTAAATTAAAATGACCTTTAAGAAGGATAAAGATGTGAATACGTTTCTATCTTCTACAGTAATACATATTAAAATAAAATATTTAGAATTGTTGCTTTAAAAATATTTTAGATACATTTTAAACTATTTTTATCTTCATCAACTAACTCACATTTTACATCGATCAACTTGTTTCTTAAATTGTTTCACAAAATAATTTCGTTTTTGACTGATGCTTAGAGATCGGCCTACATTGCTGGTATTACAGGAAAGGTAACCAAATTTGTTCACTTAGTGGAAGTAAAAGTCGTAACCAAAGTAAAAAAGTGCATTTAATATTCTCGTAAATGTGCAGAAGGATGATCAAAATATTTGTTTTAGCGGTTACGTGCTCTATAGGTTAAACAACTCGCTCGATCTTATTCGGTGTCCTAAGAAATGGATTTCACCCAACACACTTAGTGGCGACATTGCTCTCGCTCTTTTCAGGGGTAAATGTATACATCAAATTACATGATAAATGGCTTATTATAGTAACTGTAGGCAGATTAAATCTTAATTTATACCTAATTTTTCATGAATTAGTTTTACAAGTACATTTTAAAAAACCAAAATATCTATTATGTTTAATTTTGGTAATAAATGATAATTCTATGCATCAATGATAATTAGCAAACAATGAAGATAATACCGCTTCAAAACATTGATAACCGGGTCCTTAAATCCCGGAGCAAAGAGGTTTATGTCTTTACCTTAATCAGATTTATTCTTAGCGATCTTTTCTTATTCATCTTAGGCAATAATACTCAAACGAAAAATCGGTATTAGGTCGAGGCGTGTACTCTGGGCGTAGATCTGTCTTTTTGTTTTCATTCTATTGCTTTAGATGTCAGGAAGGTAATATCGCAACAAGCTCTGTATGTCGGTCAAATATCCGCGGTCAGTCGGCCTTAAGCTTCGCAACTACCAGCAGGTTGTAGGCCTACGGGATATTCTCACATAACACGTTCCATCTCATCCTCAATTCAAAGAACGTGTTTTAATATTTATAGTCTAATTTTACTGAATATGTTTTACTAATTTGGTATAATTAATTACTTCCACTACACACGATAAGAAATTAAGTTATATTACACACCTTATATTCCTTAAGTTAAAAAAAGTGTTAATATTCTTAAATATTATACATAAAATATTTTCCAAAGAATATGTTAAAATTCTTTGGCAGACAGAACTTTCAGTAAAACAGGAAGCGGAACATTGTGACCTCAAGGAAAATAAAGCAGGATTGGTTCAATACTCTACTTTCTTTACACATGCTATATAAAGTTTGCAGACGACGCTGCATTAATAGAAGTAGATACAGATAAATATGTAAATCTACTGACAAGGTTCAGAGAGCAATGAACAAACAACTGGAGTATAATAAATATGATTGATAAATGAAGAAGAAAGCTAAACGAAGAAAAGTAGGTTACATTGATATCACAAATAAGATAGTAAAAGATCCACCGCTATTACATATTAACGAGACCATAATAGCTTATGATAATAATTTAAAGCATTTAGGCATGAAGCTAGATAATAAACTAAAATGGAAAGACCAGATCAAATAAAAGGAGGAACTTGAGTCAAATATCCTAAGTTCCATTAGCTCTGAGTAAAAACTCGAAGTTGTTATTAAATAATACATTATTCTATACACAGAATGGTATATGGGAGCTAACTATGGGGATGTTTCAAAGAATCGAATGTCGGGATTCTTCAGACAAGGTACTAAAGAATATGGTTACAGCTCCTTGATATATTCACCAAGATGTGAATATGTTTAGATTTTAGAGAATACTTAAGACTTCACTATCCGAACACAAGGGTTTTCGATAATCAGCTGACAACAAGAAGATAAAAGAGTACTAAACCATCCATCAAACCTTAGTGTAGGCTAATAATATATTGTTACAAATAATTAGAGAAGGTGTTGATTTTGTAAATTGTGCCATTGAGCTCTCCCAAACAATACAAATTGAATTGTATAGGCCTACAGCTTAAATGGGGAATTCCATTTTTTGTGTTGCCATTTAAAAAATGACTCCCAAGTTTTTGTAGCGGCTACAATTTTGATAGCGTCGTGATGGAAACAATTTTATATAGACTATATGTAATTGTTAGCTTATTTTAAAATATAAAATACAAACCCTTAATTGTTTTATCGACTTGATTATTACAAATATTTTTAAGATCGACCCTTTTATTTAAACCTCACCATTCAGGAGGTAAGGCTATCTAAACTAGTTAATAATAATAATGTGTTCAAAATATCACCGGCAATTAATTTTTATTACAACAAACATTAAAAAAATATTTGCTGGTCTTTAGACTCACGATCCAATTTTGTTAACCACTCCAATTTTATTTTTGTATAACATATAGGCCTACTTATTTAAATGAGAGTATTTTTGTAGTAGTCAATCAAGGAAATTTGTATTTTTTAAATTTGTCACCAATTTTACAAGCGTTTTGATGTGAACTGGGCTCCAAATATTGGCTATTAAATGCAATTTCGTACACTAGTATCCTAACAATGGAAACAAGAATTTCCCCATTGTTATTATTATTGCCACTAGCTATATAGTATATTGATATTTATTAGGGTTTTTCTGTGATAGTAAGAGAATATATGTAACAAATTAAGATTGCAATGAGTTGTTGGTGCGCTCTGTTACGTAACAGAACGACGTTGTATACAGATATGCTATTAGAAGCAATTGAAGAATTGCCAAAAAATTAAAGGCACTTGTTATGCTATCAGCAACACGTTACAACTTCTCACAAGAGTCATATTGCAACACAATTTCTCAACGCACAACAAATGGACCGGTGTTGCAAATGGATTGCAACAAATGGACCAGAGGCATGAGCTGCAAGGTCCTATAATCTGAAGAAACTGAATTTGTTTAGTGCATTGAAAGGACCAGTTGTATAAGGCCTACTGCCGCTCAGTGAAAGAAATGACAAGCCAACGTAGATTTTCTTTGTGATATTCAACCTCTATAATTCAAAAAACGATGATAGAGGTAAAAAAGCCCGTGCTGCATTTATAATAATGGAGAAATAAAAAATTTGAAAACTGAAATAGAGATAGTATCCAAATGAGATTCTGAATTTAAACATAACTAAATAAAATTGTGATAATTGATGTAATAAAGTTTATTTCTTAGTGATAACATATTTTTGGTTCTATTATTATTTAAAAACCTGTTGTTATAAAATGAATTACTTTAGGGTAATGTTATTATATTAACTGTAGTCTAGATAGTTACATTTTTAATGGTTATGGTTTATATAAAAATATCAAGGATAAAAATGTCTCAAAAATTAGTTAAATTGGTCACCTACCATTTAATGAAAGTTAAAGTAAAGTTCTATATTTGAATTATGTTGTATAATGTTTAGTGTTTGAGATTCAAAAAACGTTACAATTGAAAAGATAACCATTTATAGTCCTGGCCACATTATTATAATTTAGACCAATGTAAAAATTGAAACTTATTTCAAAGTATTTAATTAACGAGAAAAATGTTTTGAAAAAAAATATTTATAGTTTTAATAGCAATTCATATTTTTACCATACCATTAACAAGACAAAGATTATAAAGTGTTTAAAAATTGTTAGAATATATTGTAACTATTTTAGTTATTAGAAGAAGATTGAGTTATTAACAGATGGGGTTTTTAACCATCACTACAAAATAATTTATGTGTAAAAGTTAAAACTTTTCTTAAAACCTATGTTTATAAAGAAGCTACAATAATCATGTGAATCCAATGAAAAGACCAAAGGTCAGTTTTAAGTTTACTGTGGATCACGCTGTTTTTATTTAGTTGAATATTTCGTCACGTGGTAGTGCTAGATACAATAAGCGGTTAACCGTTTTGTCCGTTTTGCAGAGCTAAAATAACTTACAAAATCTTACTAGACTCAAACATTTTTGAAAAAACTACGAGGAACGTTGGATGCAAATTATGAAAGTTAAAATAACTATGGTATCATATATATATTGAAATAAATAAATACACACACACACACACACACACAGACATACACACACACGCACGCACGCACGCACGCACACACGCACGCGCACGCACGCACGCGCACACACACACACACGCACAATACACACACACACACACACACACACACACACACACACATATATATATATATATATATATATATATATATATATGTGTGTGTGTGTTTTCTTGTTTAATAATTTAAAACAACATAGGTTACTCAAATACAAGAATATTTATTAATTTATATTCAAAGCTTTTCGTTGGCAAACAGTACCAACATCATTAGGTATGAAAAATACAATAATGCAAGATATAGGCCTAAAACATATGTTAAATTAGAAATAGAATTGTTGCTAAATTTATACAAATTGCCAAGTTTATTTTGTTGCTGTAACATTACAGACATTGAATATAGTATCAAATTTAGAATGTATTTGTATTTGTTCTTTTATTTATTTGTTATTATTATTGTATTTATATATTTCGAAGGCTTCATATATATTCTTTCTTAATCCTTTATTAATTTCTTTTATAAGTTTCATATTTTCAATATTTGGAAATTGGTGCTTATTATTATTACAATGATTTGCAAAATTTGATTTATATATTTCTGGATTTATATAAGCATTCAAATGATCTTTATATCTTTCTTTTAATTTTTTTTTGGTGTGACCTATATAAGCTTTATTACATTTTTCGCATTTTACTGTATATATATATATATATATATATATATATATATATATATATATATATATATATATTTATATAATTAATTAATTAATTAAAAATATTTCAAAAAGAAAAACACTTTTAATGAATATATTTATTCAAAGCTTTTTGCCGATAAAATAGTACCAGTATCTTCAGGAAAATAATTATTTTATACATATATATATATATATATATATATATATATATATATATACATATATATTGGGTCTCATTATCCGCGAAATGGGTTTAGAATATACCAACAAGGGATTAATTATATGTGAGTAAAATATTCAAAGGGATCAAATCATCCAAGTTCAGCGCACTGAGATATTTATGAAGTGCTAGAAAATGTTTAAATTATTTATAAAATGTTTTTATTTTTATATGTGAAACAAGAAATATATCAAAAGTCAATGAATGTAATATTCCCTGTGATATTATTAATTTATACGAATATATAGTATATTATTGTATAACAAACATGTTTATATAGTGTGTCTAAGCTACTGGACACACGGGCTGTTGTTAGTAGTGAACTGAGAGAGTATCAAGCCCGTTACACAAGAAACGATATTGCTCTTTTTGTTGTGATGAATAAAAGTTAATCTAACAACATTTTTAATAACATAATATTAATAAGAAAGATTGTTTTCATTTATTGCGAAATAGAGATATTGTCAAATTCATAGGAGAGATCCAAATCCGCTATGATATATATTAAATCTATTAAATGTTAAATAACTTTTAAAATATTAAGTTTTTTTATTTTTATTTGAAGATTAGAAAATGAATTCTGGATGGATTGGCGTATACTTATATAATAGATCTATGATTGAAATACGTTATACCTGAGATAGATAAATTTACCGACATTATTTTGTGTTTTAGTTAAGTATACGAGATATTTAATCTTGTAAAATAATATACCATGTAGCCTTAAATGCCAGATATTAACTTTCAAAAATGAACGTATCAGAAAATTTCAAATATGATGATAGTAAATGTCTAACTATTGAAATGGTGAGGTAGAATTTCTAGAGTGTGGTATTGATTTCATTTGGATATACTCGAATATATATTGGGATGAAATATATACAATAAATCAAAACGTATTTTAAACTTTACGAAATTATAATTACTACTGCTAAACTTAATATTGTAGCATTTTTCTTTGTTTTGAAATAATTCACCGCTCCTCACAGGTTTTAAATTAAGTTCGAGCTCATCTGGTTTGTAGTTTTCTCACAATTCTGTTTATTATGTCACATCTCAACGCTAAACGAGGATATTACAACAGATTAATGGACGGGAAGTTAAAATTATTAAATAAGTTCACATTTAATTAGAGCACAAATCCTCTAGTATGCCCTAATTATGTTCAATAATTGTTGTTTTCCTAACCTACAAAGCTTCCGGTTTATATCATTCCTAGTTTATTGTTTAACGTCTACAGTAACTAGAACTTTAGAGATGCAGGGAATTAACCAAATATCCCTCACAAGCTATTATTTCAGAGTGAAATAAAACTTCAAGAGAACAATATGGAGACTATTATCTAAAGCATCAGTAACGTTCTTATAAGGTTTGATACTGAAATGTAATTGTATGTTGTATACTTAGCTGGATGCAACCTTGTCAGAAGGGAAACACTTTGTAGCTTTAGTATATGGAATCTCTGTTTACATAGATCTGTTATCAATAGAAAGACATTGGACAATAGTTATTAAGAGGGAAATTATTTTCATAACTACACGTTCTGTTTTTACTAAAGATTAGGAGCATTTTACTACAACAAAATATATACAATTTGTTAAAGTTTAAAACTCATTAAATGTTTATCTCTGTTGCTACAACAATTTAAACTATTTGTTCCCTTTGGCAAAGAAATAAATTCTTTTCAATACTTTTATCTTGTTAAATATTTAGTTCTGTATTAGATTTATTTCTTAAATTTTATTTATTTTTGCAACTAAATCTGCTGAAATACTATTGTATGCTAAATATGCTATTTACCTCAATAAAAAAACTTTTACAGCATAATCGTTATACATATAAGTTGGAAATTATTTTTTTGCTCCGTTTAGATTTTGGTTTCATTTGAAAATAATTTGTTAGTGTTTATATATCGGTTTGGCAGTTTGTTTAGTTACGTTAGACCTTGTATCTAGGGATTTATTAGAGGCCGCCTTTATTAGGTATGTTAGATATCCTCGTGCTTTATCAACGGGATATAAACCT
>JBAIZL010000010.1:32258833-32286333 GCA_036971475.1 Prosapia bicincta | reverse complement strand
AATAGGTATACTTCAAGCAAATGACCCTACTCATGAGATAATTATGTTCTCCTCTTAGTCCTACTTATATCAGTCTACTTTACCTTATACTTCCTATTACAAGGAAGAAGGAAGACACCTCTTTTCAGCCAGGTCGAGAATAGGTATACTTCAAGCAAATGACGATATCCATGAGGTAATTATGTTCTCCTCTTAGTCCTACTTATATCAGTCTACTATACCTTATACCTCCTCTTACAAAGAAGAAGGAAGACACCTCTTTTCAGCCAGGTAGAGAACAGGTATACTTCAAGCAAATGACGATATCCATGAGATAATTATGTTCTCCTCTTAGTCCTACTTATATCAGTCTACTATACCTTATACCTCCTCTTACAAAGAAGAAGGAAGACACCTCTTTTCAGCCAGGTAGAGAACAGGTATACTTCAAGCAAATGACGATATCCATGAGATAATTATGTTCTCCTCTTAGTCCTACTTATATCAGTCTACTATACCTTATACCTCCTCTTACAAAGAAGAAGGAAGACACCTCTTTTCAGCCAGGTAGAGAACAGGTATACTTCAAGCAAATGACGATATCCATGAGATAATTATGTTCTCCTCTTAGTCCTACTTATATCAGTCTACTTTACCTTATACCTCCTCTTACAAAGAAGAAGGAAGACACCTCTTTTCAGCCAGGTCGAGAATAGGTATACTTCAAGCAAATGACGATATCCATGAGGTAATTATGTTCTCCTCTTAGTCCTACTTATATCAGTCTACTTTACCTTATACCTCCTCTTACAAAGAAGAAGGAAGACACCTCTTTTCAGCCAGGTCGAGAATAGGTATACTTCAAGCAAATGACGATATCCATGAGGTAATTATGTTCTCCTCTTAGTCCTACTTATATCAGTCTACTTTACCTTATACCTCCTATTACAAGGAAGAAGGAAGACACCTCTTTTCAGCCAGGTCGAGAATAGGTATACTTCAAGCAAATGACGATATCCATGAGATAATTATGTTCTCCTCTTAGTCCTACTTATATCAGTCTACTTTACCTTATACTTCCTATTACAAGGAAGAAGGAAGACACCTCTTTTCAGCCAGGTCGAGAATAGGTATACTTCAAGCAAATGACGATATCCATGAGATAATTATGTTCTCCTCTTAGTCCTACTTATATCAGTCTACTTTACCTTATACTTCCTATTACAAGGAAGAAGGAAGACACCTCTTTTCAGCCAGGTCGAGAACAGGTATACTTCAAGCAAATGACGATATCCATGAGATAATTATGTTCTCCTCTTAGTCCTACTTATATCAGTCTACTTTACCTTATACCTCCTCTTACAAAGAAGAAGGAAGACACCTCTTTTCAGCCAGGTCGAGAATAGGTATACTTCAAGCAAATGACCCTACCCATGAGGTAATAATTATGTTCTCCTCTTAGTCCTACTTATATCAGTCTACTTTACCTTATACTTCCTCTTACAAGGAAGAAGGAAGACACCTCTTTTCAGCCAGGTCGAGAATAGGTATACTTCAAGCAAATGACCCTACCCATGAGGTAATAATTATGTTCTCCTCTTAGTCCTACTTATATCAGTCTACTTTACCTTATAACTCCTCTTACAAAGAAGAAGGAAGACACCTCTTTTCAGCTAGGTCGAGAACAGGTATACTTCAAGCAAATGACGATATCCATGAGGTAATTATGTTCTCCTCTTAGTCCTACTTATATCAGTCTACTTTACCTTATACCTCCTCTTACAAAGAAGAAGGAAGACACCTCTTTTCAGCTAGGTCGAGAACAGGTATACTTCAAGCAAATGACGATATCCATGAGGTAATTATGTTCTCCTCTTAGTCCTACTTATATCAGTCTACTTTACCTTATACCTCCTCTTACAAAGAAGAAGGAAGACACCTCTTTTCAGCCAGGTCGAGAATAGGTATACTTCAAGCAAATGACGATATCCATGAGGTAATTATGTTCTCCTCTTAGTCCTACTTATATCAGTCTACTTTACCTTATACCTCCTCTTACAAGGAAGAAGGAAGACACCTCTTTTCAGCCAGGTCGAGAATAGGTATACTTCAAGCAAATGACCCTACTCATGAGGTAATAATTATGTTCTCCTCTTAGTCCTACTTATATCAGTCTACTTTACCTTATACCTCCTCTTACAAGGAAGAAGGAAGACACCTCTTTTCAGCCAGGTCGAGAATAGGTATACTTCAAGCAAATGACCCTACTCATGAGGTATTAATTATGTTCTCCTCTTAGTCCTACTTATATCAGTCTACTTTACCTTATACCTCCTCTTACAAAGAAGAAGGAAGACACCTCTTTTCAGCCAGGTCGAGAATAGGTATACTTCAAGCAAATGACGATATCCATGAGGTAATTATGTTCTCCTCTTAGTCCTACTTATATCAGTCTACTTTACCTTATACCTCCTCTTACAAAGAAGAAGGAAGACACCTCTTTTCAGCCAGGTCGAGAATAGGTATACTTCAAGCAAATGACGATATCCATGAGGTAATTATGTTCTCCTCTTAGTCCTACTTATATCAGTCTACTTTACCTTATACCTCCTCTTACAAAGAAGAAGGAAGACACCTCTTTTCAGCCAGGTCGAGAATAGGTATACTTCAAGCAAATGACCCTATCCATGAGGTAATTATGTTCTCCTCTTAGTCCTACTTATATCAGTCTACTTTACCTTATACCTCCTCTTACAAAGAAGAAGGAAGACACCTCTTTTCAGCCAGGTCGAGAATAGGTATACTTCAAGCAAATGACCCTACTCATGAGGTATTAATTATGTTCTCCTCTTAGTCCTACTTATATCAGTCTACTTTACCTTATACCTCCTCTTACAAAGAAGAAGGAAGACACCTCTTTTCAGCCAGGTCGAGAATAGGTATACTTCAAGCAAATGACCCTATCCATGAGGTAATTATGTTCTCCTCTTAGTCCTACTTATATCAGTCTACTTTACCTTATACCTCCTCTTACAAAGAAGAAGGAAGACACCTCTTTTCAGCCAGGTCGAGAATAGGTATACTTCAAGCAAATGACGATATCCATGAGGTAATTATGTTCTCCTCTTAGTCCTACTTATATCAGTCTACTTTACCTTATACCTCCTCTTACAAGGAAGAAGGAAGACACCTCTTTTCAGCCAGGTCGAGAATAGGTATACTTCAAGCAAATGACCCTACTCATGAGGTAATAATTATGTTCTCCTCTTAGTCCTACTTATATCAGTCTACTTTACCTTATACCTCCTCTTACAAGGAAGAAGGAAGACACCTCTTTTCAGCCAGGTCGAGAATAGGTATACTTCAAGCAAATGACCCTACTCATGAGGTAATAATTATGTTCTCCTCTTAGTCCTACTTATATCAGTCTACTTTACCTTATACCTCCTCTTACAAGGAAGAAGGAAGACACCTCTTTTCAGCCAGGTCGAGAATAGGTATACTTCAAGCAAATGACCCTACTCATGAGGTAATAATTATGTTCTCCTCTTAGTCCTACTTATATCAGTCTACTTTACCTTATACCTCCTCTTACAAGGAAGAAGGAAGACACCTCTTTTCAGCCAGGTCGAGAATAGGTATACTTCAAGCAAATGACCCTACTCATGAGGTAATAATTATGTTCTCCTCTTAGTCCTACTTATATCAGTCTACTTTACCTTATACCTCCTCTTACAAGGAAGAAGGAAGACACCTCTTTTCAGCCAGGTCGAGAATAGGTATACTTCAAGCAAATGACCCTACTCATGAGGTATTAATTATGTTCTCCTCTTAGTCCTACTTATATCAGTCTACTTTACCTTATACCTCCTCTTACAAAGAAGAAGGAAGACACCTCTTTTCAGCTAGGTCGAGAATAGGTATACTTCAAGCAAATGACGATATCCATCAGGTAATTATGTTCTCCTCTTAGTCCTACTTATATCAGTCTACTTTACCTTATACCTCCTCTTACAAAGAAGAAGGAAGACACCTCTTTTCAGCCAGGTAGAGAACAGGTATACTTCAAGCAAATGACGATATCCATGAGGTAATTATGTGCTCCTCTTAGTCCTACTTATATCAGTCTACTTTACCTTATACCTCCTCTTACAAAGAAGAAGGAAGACACCTCTTTTCAGCTAGGTCGAGAACAGGTATACTTCAAGCAAATGACCCTACCCATGAGGTAATAATTATCTCCTCTTAGTCCTACTTATATCAGTCTACTTTACCTTATACCTCCTCTTACAAAGAAGAAGGAAGACACCTCTTTTCAGCCAGGTCGAGAACAGGTATACTTCAAGCAAATGACGATATCCATGAGGTAATTATGTTCTCCTCTTAGTCCTACTTATATCAGTCTACTTTACCTTATACCTCCTCTTACAAAGAAGAAGGAAGACACCTCTTTTCAGCCAGGTCGAGAATAGGTATACTTCAAGCAAATGACGATATCCATGAGGTAATTATGTTCTCCTCTTAGTCCTACTTATATCAGTCTACTTTACCTTATACCTCCTCTTACAAAGAAGAAGGAAGACACCTCTTTTCAGCCAGGTCGAGAACAGGTATACTTCAAGCAAATGACGATATCCATGAGGTAATTATGTTCTCCTCTTAGTCCTACTTATATCAGTCTACTTTACCTTATACCTCCTCTTACAAAGAAGAAGGAAGACACCTCTTTTCAGCCAGGTCGAGAATAGGTATACTTCAAGCAAATGACGATATCCATGAGGTAATTATGTTCTCCTCTTAGTCCTACTTATATCAGTCTACTTTACCTTATACCTCCTCTTACAAAGAAGAAGGAAGACACCTCTTTTCAGCCAGGTCGAGAACAGGTATACTTCAAGCAAATGACGATATCCATGAGGTAATTATGTTCTCCTCTTAGTCCTACTTATATCAGTCTACTTTACCTTATACCTCCTCTTACAAAGAAGAAGGAAGACACCTCTTTTCAGCCAGGTCGAGAACAGGTATACTTCAAGCAAATGACGATATCCATGAGGTAATTATGTTCTCCTCTTAGTCCTACTTATATCAGTCTACTTTACCTTATACCTCCTCTTACAAAGAAGAAGGAAGACACCTCTTTTCAGCCAGGTCGAGAATAGGTATACTTCAAGCAAATGACGATATCCATGAGGTAATTATGTTCTCCTCTTCGTCCTACTTATATCAGTCTACTTTACCTTATACCTCCTCTTACAAAGAAGAAGGAAGACACCTCTTTTCAGCTAGGTCGAGAACAGGTATACTTCAAGCAAATGACGATATCCATGAGGTAATTATGTTCTCCTCTTAGTCCTACTTATAACAGTCTACTTTACCTTATACCTCCTCTTACAAAGAAGAAGGAAGACACCTCTTTTCAGCCAGGTCGAGAACAGGTATACTTCAAGCAAATGACGATATCCATGAGGTAATTATGTTCTCCTCTTAGTCCTACTTATATCAGTCTACTTTACCTTATACCTCCTCTTACAAAGAAGAAGGAAGACACCTCTTTTCAGCCAGGTCGAGAACAGGTATACTTCAAGCAAATGACGATATCCATGAGGTAATTATGTTCTCCTCTTAGTCCTACTTATATCAGTCTACTTTACCTTATACCTCCTCTTACAAAGAAGAAGGAAGACACCTCTTTTCAGCCAGGTCGAGAACAGGTATACTTCAAGCAAATGACGATACCCATGAGGTAATTATGTTCTCCTCTTAGTCCTACTTATATCAGTCTACTTTACCTTATACCTCCTCTTACAAAGAAGAAGGAAGACACCTCTTTTCAGCCAGGTCGAGAATAGGTATACTTCAAGCAAATGACGATACAAATGAGGTAATTATGTTCTCCTCTTAGTCCTACTTATATCAGTCTACTTTACCTTATACCTCCTCTTACAAAGAAGAAGGAAGACACCTCTTTTCAGCCAGGTCGAGAATAGGTATACTTCAAGCAAATGACGATATCCATGAGGTAATTATGTTCTCCTCTTCGTCCTACTTATATCAGTCTACTTTACCTTATACCTCCTCTTACAAAGAAGAAGGAAGACACCTCTTTTCAGCTAGGTCGAGAACAGGTATACTTCAAGCAAATGACGATATCCATGAGGTAATTATGTTCTCCTCTTAGTCCTACTTATATCAGTCTACTTTACCTTATACCTCCTCTTACAAAGAAGAAGGAAGACACCTCTTTTCAGCCAGGTCGAGAATAGGTATACTTCAAGCAAATGACGATATCCATGAGGTAATTATGTTCTCCTCTTAGTCCTACTTATATCAGTCTACTTTACCTTATACCTCCTCTTACAAAGAAGAAGGAAGACACCTCTTTTCAGCTAGGTCGAGAACAGGTATACTTCAAGCAAATGACGATATCCATGAGGTAATTATGTTCTCCTCTTAGTCCTACTTATATCAGTCTACTTTACCTTATACCTCCTCTTACAAAGAAGAAGGAAGACACCTCTTTTCAGCTAGGTCGAGAACAGGTATACTTCAAGCAAATGACCCTACCCCTGAGGTAATAATTATGTTCTCCTCTTAGTCCTACTTATATCAGTCTACTTTACCTTATACCTCCTCTTACAAAGAAGAAGGAAGACACCTCTTTTCAGCCAGGTAGAGAACAGGTATACTTCAAGCAAATGACGATATCCATGAGGTAATTATGTTCTCCTCTTAGTCCTACTTATATCAGTCTACTTTACCTTATACCTCCTCTTACAAAGAAGAAGGAAGACACCTCTTTTCAGCCAGGTCGAGAATAGGTATACTTCAAGCAAATGACCCTACCCATGAGATAATTATGTTCTCCTCTTAGTCCTACTTATATCAGTCTACTTTACCTTATACCTCCTCTTACAAAGAAGAAGGAAGACACCTCTTTTCAGCTAGGTCGAGAACAGGTATACTTCAAGCAAATGACGATATCCATGAGGTAATTATGTTCTCCTCTTAGTCCTACTTATATCAGTCTACTTTACCTTATACCTCCTCTTACAAAGAAGAAGGAAGACACCTCTTTTCAGCTAGGTCGAGAACAGGTATACTTCAAGCAAATGACGATATCCATGAGGTAATTATGTTCTCCTCTTAGTCCTACTTATATCAGTCTACTTTACCTTATACCTCCTCTTACAAAGAAGAAGGAAGACACCTCTTTTCAGCCAGGTCGAGAATAGGTATACTTCAAGCAAATGACCCTACTCATGAGGTAATAATTATGTTCTCCTCTTAGTCCTACTTATATCAGTCTACTTTACCTTATACCTCCTCTTACAAAGAAGAAGGAAGACACCTCTTTTCAGCTAGGTCGAGAACAGGTATACTTCAAGCAAATGACGATATCCATGAGGTAATTATGTTCTCCTCTTAGTCCTACTTATATCAGTCTACTTTACCTTATACCTCCTCTTACAAAGAAGAAGGAAGACACCTCTTTTCAGCCAGGTCGAGAACAGGTATACTTCAAGCAAATGACGATACCCATGAGGTAATTATGTTCTCCTCTTAGTCCTACTTATATCAGTCTACTTTACCTTATACCTCCTCTTACAAAGAAGAAGGAAGACACCTCTTTTCAGCCAGGTCGAGAATAGGTATACTTCAAGCAAATGACGATACAAATGAGGTAATTATGTTCTCCTCTTAGTCCTACTTATATCAGTCTACTTTACCTTATACCTCCTCTTACAAAGAAGAAGGAAGACACCTCTTTTCAGCCAGGTCGAGAATAGGTATACTTCAAGCAAATGACGATATCCATGAGGTAATTATGTTCTCCTCTTAGTCCTACTTATATCAGTCTACTTTACCTTATACCTCCTCTTACAAAGAAGAAGGAAGACACCTCTTTTCAGCCAGGTCGAGAATAGGTATACTTCAAGCAAATGACGATATCCATGAGGTAATTATGTTCTCCTCTTAGTCCTACTTATATCAGTCTACTATACCTTATACCTCCTCTTACAAAGAAGAAGGAAGACACCTCTTTTCAGCTAGGTCGAGAACAGGTATACTTCAAGCAAATGACGATATCCATGAGGTAATTATGTTCTCCTCTTAGTCCTACTTATATCAGTCTACTTTACCTTATACCTCCTCTTACAAAGAAGAAGGAAGACACCTCTTTTCAGCTAGGTCGAGAACAGGTATACTTCAAGCAAATGACCCTACCCCTGAGGTAATAATTATGTTCTCCTCTTAGTCCTACTTATATCAGTCTACTTTACCTTATACCTCCTCTTACAAAGAAGAAGGAAGACACCTCTTTTCAGCCAGGTAGAGAACAGGTATACTTCAAGCAAATGACGATATCCATGAGGTAATTATGTTCTCCTCTTAGTCCTACTTATATCAGTCTACTTTACCTTATACCTCCTCTTACAAAGAAGAAGGAAGACACCTCTTTTCAGCCAGGTCGAGAATAGGTATACTTCAAGCAAATGACGATATCCATGAGGTAATTATGTTCTCCTCTTAGTCCTACTTATATCAGTCTACTTTACCTTATACCTCCTCTTACAAAGAAGAAGGAAGACACCTCTTTTCAGCTAGGTCGAGAACAGGTATACTTCAAGCAAATGACGATATCCATGAGGTAATTATGTTCTCCTCTTAGTCCTACTTATATCAGTCTACTTTACCTTATACCTCCTCTTACAAAGAAGAAGGAAGACACCTCTTTTCAGCTAGGTCGAGAACAGGTATACTTCAAGCAAATGACCCTACCCCTGAGGTAATAATTATGTTCTCCTCTTAGTCCTACTTATATCAGTCTACTTTACCTTATACCTCCTCTTACAAAGAAGAAGGAAGACACCTCTTTTCAGCCAGGTCGAGAACAGGTATACTTCAAGCAAATGACGATATCCATGAGGTAATTATGTTCTCCTCTTAGTCCTACTTATATCAGTCTACTTTACCTTATACCTCCTCTTACAAAGAAGAAGGAAGACACCTCTTTTCAGCTAGGTCGAGAACAGGTATACTTCAAGCAAATGACGATATCCATGAGGTAATTATGTTCTCCTCTTAGTCCTACTTATATCAGTCTACTTTACCTTATACCTCCTCTTACAAAGAAGAAGGAAGACACCTCTTTTCAGCCAGGTCGAGAATAGGTATACTTCAAGCAAATGACGATATCCATGAGGTAATTATGTTCTCCTCTTAGTCCTACTTATATCAGTCTACTTTACCTTATACCTCCTCTTACAAAGAAGAAGGAAGACACCTCTTTTCAGCCAGGTCGAGAACAGGTATACTTCAAGCAAATGACGATATCCATGAGGTAATTATGTTCTCCTCTTAGTCCTACTTATATCAGTCTACTTTACCTTATACCTCCTCTTACAAAGAAGAAGGAAGACACCTCTTTTCAGCCAGGTCGAGAATAGGTATACTTCAAGCAAATGACGATATCCATGAGGTAATTATGTTCTCCTCTTCGTCCTACTTATATCAGTCTACTTTACCTTATACCTCCTCTTACAAAGAAGAAGGAAGACACCTCTTTTCAGCTAGGTCGAGAACAGGTATACTTCAAGCAAATGACGATATCCATGAGGTAATTATGTTCTCCTCTTAGTCCTACTTATATCAGTCTACTTTACCTTATACCTCCTCTTACAAAGAAGAAGGAAGACACCTCTTTTCAGCCAGGTCGAGAACAGGTATACTTCAAGCAAATGACGATATCCATGAGGTAATTATGTTCTCCTCTTAGTCCTACTTATATCAGTCTACTTTACCTTATACCTCCTCTTACAAAGAAGAAGGAAGACACCTCTTTTCAGCCAGGTCGAGAACAGGTATACTTCAAGCAAATGACGATACCCATGAGGTAATTATGTTCTCCTCTTAGTCCTACTTATATCAGTCTACTTTACCTTATACCTCCTCTTACAAAGAAGAAGGAAGACACCTCTTTTCAGCCAGGTCGAGAACAGGTATACTTCAAGCAAATGACGATATCCATGAGGTAATTATGTTCTCCTCTTAGTCCTACTTATATCAGTCTACTTTACCTTATACCTCCTCTTACAAAGAAGAAGGAAGACACCTCTTTTCAGCCAGGTCGAGAACAGGTATACTTCAAGCAAATGACGATATCCATGAGGTAATTATGTTCTCCTCTTAGTCCTACTTATATCAGTCTACTTTACCTTATACCTCCTCTTACAAAGAAGAAGGAAGACACCTCTTTTCAGCCAGGTCGAGAACAGGTATACTTCAAGCAAATGACGATACCCATGAGGTAATTATGTTCTCCTCTTAGTCCTACTTATATCAGTCTACTTTACCTTATACCTCCTCTTACAAAGAAGAAGGAAGACACCTCTTTTCAGCCAGGTCGAGAACAGGTATACTTCAAGCAAATGACGATACCCATGAGGTAATTATGTTCTCCTCTTAGTCCTACTTATATCAGTCTACTTTACCTTATACCTCCTCTTACAAAGAAGAAGGAAGACACCTCTTTTCAGCCAGGTCGAGAATAGGTATACTTCAAGCAAATGACGATACCCATGAGGTAATTATGTTCTCCTCTTAGTCCTACTTATATCAGTCTACTTTACCTTATACCTCCTCTTACAAAGAAGAAGGAAGACACCTCTTTTCAGCCAGGTCGAGAATAGGTATACTTCAAGCAAATGACGATATCCATGAGGTAATTATGTTCTCCTCTTAGTCCTACTTATATCAGTCTACTTTACCTTATACCTCCTCTTACAAAGAAGAAGGAAGACACCTCTTTTCAGCCAGGTAGAGAACAGGTATACTTCAAGCAAATGACGATATCCATGAGGTAATTATGTTCTCCTCTTCGTCCTACTTATATCAGTCTACTTTACCTTATACCTCCTCTTACAAAGAAGAAGGAAGACACCTCTTTTCAGCCATTTCGAGAACAGGTATACTTCAAGCAAATGACGATACCCATGAGGTAATTATGTTCTCCTCTTAGTCCTACTTATATCAGTCTACTTTACCTTATACCTCCTCTTACAAAGAAGAAGGAAGACACCTCTTTTCAGCCAGGTAGAGAACAGGTATACTTCAAGCAAATGACCCTATCCATGAGGTAATTATGTTCTCCTCTTAGTCCTACTTATATCAGTCTACTTTACCTTATACCTCCTCTTACAAAGAAGAAGGAAGACACCTCTTTTCAGCCAGGTCGAGAATAGGTATACTTCAAGTAAATGACCCTACCCATGAGGTAATTATGTTCTCCTCTTAGTCCTACTTATATCAGTCTACTTTACCTTATACCTCCTATTACAAGGAAGAAGGAAGACACCTCTTTTCAGCCAGGTCGAGAACAGGTATACTTCAAGCAAATGACGATACCCATGAGGTAATTATGTTCTCCTCTTAGTCCTACTTATATCAGTCTACTTTACCTTATACCTCCTCTTACAAGGAAGAAGGAAGACACCTCTTTTCAGCCAGGTCGAGAACAGGTATACTTCAAGCAAATGACCCTACCCATGAGATAATTATGTTCTCCTCTTAGTCCTACTTATATCAGTCTACTTTACCTCCTCTTACAAAGAAGAAGGAAGACACTTATTTATGAGCCCGATAGAGTGGTCTACTCCATTCTGCCGCAGTGTATCTACGTGGCTTAAAGATCCTTTCCTGTGCCAGCCATCATTTATATATTCAGTGCTTGCTTTAATGATACACAGGGAACGGATAGAGATAAAGAAAGGCAATCGAGGGGGATAATGAATTCAGAGCAGGTAAAAATATGTCAATGTTTTTCAAGAAAGTTAGAACTTATATACGTTTGTAATAAAACTTTCAAACACCATGACCATTTAAATAATCTCCCTGAAATTTTACAAATTTATTACTATATCGTGACAGGTAAAATATATTGTTCTTCTGCATACATATAAATCATTTATGAAATCTATTTCTACTTTTAAAACTGTTAGAAAAACCAATAAGCATAAAATCACATGAACTATCTGCTTGTGCATTGCCCAAAAATAAACAACCAACCATCACGTACTAAAGAACGGGTAGACATTTATTTTGAGTAATTAAAACAACGTTATAATTGAAACACGAATGAGAAATTTTTAATAACTTACAAAATAATGCTCCATAACATGGATTGAAGAAACGGAGCATCTTTGCAATACGGTCACAATCAAATGTTCCGTAACATGACTTGAAGAACGAACTATGTTAGAAATACAGACAAACGACGATGCTCCGTAACAGGCTTGAACAACCGAGTATGTTTGCAGTACAGACACACCTTAATGGACCGTAACATGACTTGAACAACCGAGTATTTTTGCAATACAGACAAACGACGATGCTCCGTAACATGGCTTGGACAACTGAACATGTTTGCAGTACAGACACACGTCAATGAACACTTGTAGAAGAATTAAAAAATTGAGGATATTTTCAATATATAAGATACACTCGACAATACTCTGTAACAGGCTTGAACAACGAAGTATGGTAAACTGATGGCTAGTCAAAGAGTTTATAGTCCAAAAAATCTTTAATGTGCCGGCATGTACATATTTACTCACATAATTTTCGTTTAAATATTTTTTGATTGTTTTCATTTCGTATACATTTTATTTTACATCATCAACTGGGATTATATGTTTTAATTAGGAAGAAGAAATAATAAAAATATTTTGAATGAAAAATATAAAAATAATTTTCAGATGATTTATTATTAATTAAAGAGAAAGAACGTTTTATACTTATTTGTGGCCACACTACCCTCCTTGAAACAAGTATGGCGGCCTCTCTAATCTGTCTCTCCTAGAATAAGTTAATGATTGGCCTATATAAGGAGTCGTTATTAATATTTAAATACTAACACAAATAAGGACAACTTTTATAACGTTAACAACTGATAATATTCAAACAATAAAACGTTAAACCAAATTTTACAAACATATTTTTGATTAAAAGTTTTACAGACCTAACCCAATTTTCAATTTTTTAAAAATATATACAGAAAACAGCATTTCTACTGAAGACAGAATGTTTTTGTGTTACTTTCTCCCGCTGACACGTTGTTAAGGTGTCAAGCAAATTGGTGCAGATTTCCGATAAGTTGTAACAGATCTCCATTGTCATTGCTAGAGATTATTTCATAAAGTGACAATCCAGGAAGACACGACAACGAGAAATGTTCACGCTACATTTGGACATACTGGCTTCTGGTTGTCGTGTAGTAATATGTGAAGGAAGTAATAGTGAGAGGAAGTTGTAGATACAAGTTTTATGTTCCTCTGTAGTACCATGAGATGAGAAGACAAAGGCTTAATATACAATTCGAAGTACAGCCTTATGAAATAACAGAGCGATGTAAAATTTCAAGTTCTTTGTGCATTAAGACATTTTGAACTCAAAAGACGCCAGATTTTTCGTTTTACTACTTTTGACGGAAACGATAAAGAATCATTTTCAAACATCTTTTATAATTTGAAATGACAGGTATTTCTTTATTTCCCACTTACAGTTGAATCTTGTTAGATATTGTTTTGTTCTTCAATTTTAAAATGTCAATTATCCAGTTTAATGAAAAATCAAGAAAACAATGCTTTTTCAATAATTAATTTTCAAGTTTTACGACGGGAGAACTGGACTTCAATAGAGTCAGCTGACATGGAGATAAGTATTTTTAACAGCTTTTGTCAACTTTCGATAAGGGTTAATATTATATTTATGAAAAAACCCAGTGAAAAATGCTTTACATTAGGCCAAAGTAACATTATGCGCAACTAAACTCATAATACAATCACTACCTCATATCCATTAGCCTTTTTCAAAAAAAGATCTTACCAAAGCTTTATCACGGTCAACAATTCGCCAATAATGTGTTTCTAGAATATGAAGTCCTATGTAAAGACTTTTATTATTTTCTTTCTATATTTATTAAAAATTAATATCTCATGAACAGAAAAATGTTATTCAATACTGATCGAGATTTTTAGTTATGGAAATTTCAAAGAACCTTTCTACATGTCAACCACTAATCTCTAGTCTAGTGTGTCCTACTTTTATTCTAATGGAAGATATATATATAACACGCTTCTTGTTAAAAATATAATTTGCCGGAAAGATTCAAATCATATTGAACGAAATATTTTTGTTTACAAGAATAAATTGTACACACACACACACACACACACACATACATATATATATATATATATATATATATATATATATATATATGAAGGATATTCTCTAATAATGAATTTAGTTAACATTTTGGTCATATGGTAAAGGCTCCAAAAAGTTCCATTTCAATGTAATAGGCTACAAAAAACGTTCAACCTCCATTTATAGCTTGGGAGTGCCTGAAACATATCGGATAAAAGTAATGATTTATTTAAAATTACAAAAGGGAACTTCAGTTTACAACTACAATATAACTTCAGTAATAGCCTTGTATAACTGGAGAAATTGTAACAGCATTATATTTGTGTTTTATTCCGACATCAGAGTAGTAGAGAAATGGGAGAGAGAAAGAGAGCCGAGTATGCTTGAGTGTGAGTAATACAGCAGAGAGAGTAGAATGGTGAATAACTATTGGACCAGAAATGCCTCCGATCGTCTTTGATGTTGCGTCATAAGTAACAATAATTGTTTAGTACCTCAAATCGGTATTTGCTATCATAGTTTAATTCATTCAAAGCAAACCAGACAGATATTTTAATCGTTAGAAAACAAGAATCGGAATCGGCTGTTTATTCAATGCAGAATCGAGTATCGACACTTATTCGACACCATTAGAATCGACAATACCGGGAATCAAGAATCGGAATCGGCTGTTTATTCAATGCAGAATCGAGTATCGACATTTATTCGACACCATTAGAATCGACAATACCGGGAATCAAAAATCGGAATCGGCTGTTTATTCAATGCAGAATCGAGTATCGACATTTATTCGACCCCATTAGAATCGACAATACCGGGAATCAAGAATCGGAATCGGCTGTTTATTCAATGCAGAATCGATTATCCACATTTATTCGACACCATTAGAATCGACAATACCGGGAATCAAGAATCGGAATCGGCTGTTTATTCAATGCAGAATCGAGTATCGACATTTATTCGACACCATTAGAATCGACAATACCGGGAATCAAGAATCGGAATCGGCTGTTTATTCAATGCAGAATCGAGTATCCACATTTATTCGACACCATTAGAATCGACAATACCGGGAATCAAGAATCGGAATCGGCTGTTTATTCAATGCAGAATCGAGTATCGACATTTATTCGACACCATTAGAATCGACAATACCGGGAATCAAGAATCGGAATCGGCTGTTTATTCAATGCAGAATCGAGTATCGACATTTATTCGACACCATTAGAATCGACAATACCGGGAATCAAGAATCGGAATCGGCTGTTTATTCAATGCAGAATCGAGTATCCACATTTATTCGACACCATTAGAATCGACAATACCGGGAATCAAGAATCGGAATCGGCTGTTTATTCAATGCAGAATCGAGTATCCACATTTATTCGATACCATTAGAATCGACGATACCTGGAACCAAGAATTGGAATAGGTCCATCACTACTTTTAAAGAAACATAAGTATCGGCTTAGTACTTTTCACTCATTCGAATCGCATATTATCGCTCTGAAGATTAAAAAGTACCCCAATCTCAGCAATCTGTGTCGCGCTTTCGATGTAAAGAGTCCTAAACTATTCTTTGTTTACCGTAACGTGCCTGAATAATCGAGAAAGTGCAACACCCTTACGTCATAATGGCTATTTAAACACTATTCAGATCCTGACACACGCTCCTCATATCGATTACAGTTAAATCGATATAGGTTAGTGAACATGTAAACATGTTAGTATAGTGTAATATAATGCGTGAGTCTGGGCACGGTGAAAGCGCCTCGAACGATTTATGAAAGGAGTTGCCGAAACTGTCTTAAATATGGCAATACTTTTTCTTTTAAGTTATTTTAAAATTTTTGCAGTTATAACTTCTACTGCGTTGTTTTAAATTTCAGTAAGAAATGACTGGGCTTGCTTGGATGTATAACTATTAAATACACTGTAACAGTTATCAGCTACATACACTTTACGTATAACCGTATACGGTCATTTACGGAGATATATCTTTCTGTCAACTTGAAAGTCGAATACTCAACGTGTACATTTATTTCAACTCATAATATGTTCTAAAGTGTACAAACGAAAAGAGTAGCTCAAGTTGAAGTTGCGGAAAGTAATGGGAAAACTTTTGGTTTAAAAGGAAGAATTATTTTAAACCGTCACTAAGACAAACAATTAAGTTTACAGGAAATATACAATGAATGAAAAATGCTTTGAAGGTCGGGCTTCAATTTATATGACCCCACTTGAGTGAAAAACTATTTTTTATCTCAATTGGCGATTAATTAGTTCAAACCATGTCGGGAATTTGTTTTTGTTTCTGATGAAGTTACAGAATATTGTTTTTTTAAAATTCATACTAACAAATTGCTCGGTGTAAGATTTCATTCAGTGAAACTTTTCAAAGATCGTCTATGATTAATTACTTTTTTTATAAATAATTCTTATTGTCTGATTTCTATCCTATTTTAAAAATCTATAATATACGAGTATATATATATACATATAATATACAAATATGATGAATCTATAAAATCAGATAAAATGCAGATTATTAATTGTAATATAAACTTGTGAAAAAATTTATCGGAGCTAGCGATATAGTAACTGACCCAGAAAACCCTTCGACGACCTTCCTATCATCGGTGTAACAAAAAATCCTCCAGCTCTGTCGTGATGATACGTTTCGTCAGAAGCGATTCACCTTCCACGGTGTTGAAATCTTGAAGTATAGTATATTGGTTACGTAACCGACAAGATAGAACCATTACAAAAGTAGGCTGCGAGCTTTTCGCATCCGTATGTCTTAAAACTGTTTCCAAATAGAATTCCGGTCAACTCACAGAACAGTCACAGATTCTATGTGTAGAATAATGTAGTTTTCTCACACAGCTTCGAAATTTAATAAAGAAATAATACATGTAGACAACAAATGAATTATAAAAATATGGTTCTTCCAAAAGGGCTGACGCTATAGCAACGTAATTTCAAAGCATAAAATGTAAGTAGTTTTTGTTCGATTTTAATACAGCGGAAAATTATTTTAATGTAGTTTGAAAACGATAGGTTTTCGTTAAAGAATTAAATATTAGAAAAAATAGATAAGCGCAAACACAGTTAAGACCATGAATTCCTGGTTAAATGTTGAATTTTTAGTTAATATATATTTAAATTTAATATTAGACATTGGATAAAATCTATATACTATATTATTGTCATATGGTCCTAATAATATTCATGAACAAAGAAATTTGGTAATTTTCATATTATTTAATTATTATTTCTAAATAAATATCATAGTTTTTAAAATCCTTTATAGCCATATAAATATCTTTGGAATTTATTTAGCCCTACTGTCGATTAAATGATATTGTTTATTAACGTGTAAAAAGTTCACATTTCTGTCAAACTGAAAATTCTGTCTGAAACTGCCGGTTATTGTTACAATATAACTCCGTGGAAGCATTGCGTTGTCTTTCTAAGTAGTGGTCACCTAGGCTTCATTGTTTGTAGATAACAGACATCGCTGCCCGAACTGTCTGAAACTGCCGGTTATTGTTACAATATAACTCCGTGGAAGCATTGTGTTGTCTTTCTAAGTAGTGGTCACCTAGGCTTCATTGTTTGTAGATAACAGACAACGCTGCCCGAACTGTCTGAAACTGCCGGTTATTGTTACAATATAACTCCGTGGAAGCATTGTGTTGTCTTTCTAAATATTGGTCACCTAGGCTTCATTGTTTGTAGATAACAGACAACGCTCCCCGAACTGTCTGAAACTGCCGGTTATTGTTACAATATAACTCCGTGGAAGCATTGTGTTGTCTTTCTAAATATTGGTCACCTAGGCTTCATTGTTTGTAGATAACAGACAACGCTGCCCGAACTGTCTGAAACTGCCGGTTATTGTTACAATATAACTCCGTGGAAGCATTGCGTTGTCTTTCTAAGTAGTGGTCACCTAGGCTTCATTGTTTGTAGGTAACAGACAACGCTGCCCGAATTGTCTGAAACTGCCGGTTATTGTTACAATATAACTCCGTGGAAGCATTGTGTTGTCTTTCTAAGTAGTGGTCACCTAGGCTTCATTGTTTGTAGATAACAGACAACGCTGCCCGAATTGTCTGAAACTGCCGGTTATTGTTACAATATAACTCCGTGGAAGCATTGTGTTGTCTTTCTAAATATTGGTCACCTAGGCTTCATTGTTTGTAGATAACAGACAACGCTGCCAAAACTGTCTGAAACTGCCGGTTATTGTTACAATATAACTGCGGGGAAGCATTGTATTGTCTTTCTAAGTAGTGGTCACCTAGGGTTCATTGTTTGTAGATAACAGACAACGCTGCCCGAACTGTCTGAAACTGCCGGTTATTGTTACAATATAACTCCGTGGAAGCATTGTGTTGTCTTTCTAAATATTGGTCACCTAGGCTTCATTGTTTGTAGATAACAGACAACGCTGCCCGAACTGTCTGAAACTGCCGGTTATTGTTACAATATAACTCCGTGGAAGCATTGTGTTGTCTTTCTAAATATTGGTCACCTAGGCTTCATTGTTTGTAGATAATAGACAACGCTGCCCGAACTGTCTGAAACTGCCGGTTATTGTTACAATATAACTCCGTGGAAGCATTGTGTTGTCTTTCTAAGTAGTGGTCACCTAGGCTTCATTGTTTGTAGATAACAGACAACGCTGCCCGAACTGTCTGAAACTGCCGGTTATTGTTACAATATAACTCCGGGAAGCATTGTGTTGTCTTTCTAAGTAGTAGTCACCTAGGCTTCATTGTTTGTACATGACAGACAACGCTGCCCGAATTGTCTGAAACTGCCGGTTATTGTTACAATATAACTCCGTGGAAGCATTGTGTTGTCTTTCTAAATATTGGTCACCTAGGCTTCATTGTTTGTAGATAACAGACAACGCTGCCCGAACTGTCTGAAACTGCCGGTTATTGTTACAATATAACTCCGTGGAAGCATTGTGTTGTCTTTCTAAATATTGGTCACCTAGGCTTCATTGTTTGTAGATAACAGACAACGCTGCCCGAACTGTCTGAAACTGCCGGTTATTGTTACAATATAACTCCGTGGAAGCATTGTGTTGTCTTTCTAAATATTGGTCACCTAGGCTTCATTGTTTGTAGATAACAGACAACGCTGCCCGAACTGTCTGAAACTGCCGGTTATTGTTACAATATAACTCCGTGGAAGCATTGTGTTGTCTTTCTAAATATTGGTCACCTAGGCTTCATTGTTTGTAGATAACAGACAACGCTCCCCGAACTGTCTGAAACTGCCGGTTATTGTTACAATATAACTCCGTGGAAGCATTGTGTTGTCTTTCTAAATATTGGTCACCTAGGCTTCATTGTTTGTAGATAACAGACAACGCTGCCCGAACTGTCTGAAACTGCCGGTTATTGTTACAATATAACTCCGTGGAAGCATTTTGTGGTCTTTCTAAGTAGTGGTCACCTAGGCTTCATTGTTTGTAGATAACAGACAACGCTGCCCGAATTGTCTGAAACTGCCGGTTATTGTTACAATATAACTCCGTGGAAGCATTGTGTTGTCTTTCTAAGTAGTGGTCACCTAGGCTTCATTGTTTGTAGATAACAGACAACGCTCCCCGAATTGTCTGAAACTGCCGGTTATTGTTACAATATAACTCCGTGGAAGCATTGTGTTGTCTTTCTAAATATTGGTCACCTAGGCTTCATTGTTTGTAGATAACAGACAACGCTGCCCGAACTGTCTGAAACTGCCGGTTATTGTTACAATATAACTCCGTGGAAGCATTGCGTTGTTTTTCTAAGTAGTGGTCACCTAGGCTTCATTGTTTGTAGATAACAGACAACGCTGCCCGAATTGTCTGAAACTGCCGGTTATTGTTACAATATAACTCCGTGGAAGCATTGTGTTGTCTTTCTAAGTAGTGGTCACCTAGGCTTCATTGTTTGTAGATAACAGACAACGCTGCCCGAATTGTCTGAAACTGCCGGTTATTGTTACAATATAACTCCGTGGAAGCATTGTGTTGTCTTTCTAAGTAGTGGTCACCTAGGCTTCATTGTTTGTAGATAACAGACAACGCTGCCCGAATTGTCTGAAACTGCCGGTTATTGTTACAATATAACTCCGTGGAAGCATTGTGTTGTCTTTCTAAGTAGTGGTCACCTAGGCTTCATTGTTTGTAGATAACAGACAACGCTGCCCGAACTGTCTGAAACTGCCGATTATTGTTACAATATAACTCCGGGAAGCATTGTATTGTCTTTCTAAGTAGTGGTCACCTAGGCTTCATTGTTTGTAGATAACAGACAACGCTGCCTGAACTGTCTGAAACTGCCGGTTATTGTTACAATATAACTCCGTGGAAGCATTGTGTTGTCTTTCTAAGTAGTGGTCACCTAGGCTTCATTGTTTGTAGATAACAGACAACGCTGCCTGAACTGTCTGAAACTGCCGGTTATTGTTACAATATAACTCCGTGGAAGCATTGTTTTGTCTTTCTAAATATTGGTCACCTAGGCTTCATTGTTTGTAGATAACAGACAACGCTGCCTGAACTGTCTGAAACTGCCGGTTATTGTTACAATATAACTCCGTGGAAGCATTGTGTTGTCTTTCTAAGTAGTGGTCACCTAGGCTTCATTGTTTGTAGATAACAGACAACGCTGCCTGAACTGTCTGAAACTGCCGGTTATTGTTACAATATAACTCCGTGGAAGCATTGTGTTGTCTTTCTAAGTAGTGGTCACCTAGGCTTCATTGTTTGTAGATAACAGACAACGCTGCCTGAACTGTCTGAAACTGCCGGTTATTGTTACAATATAACTCCGTGGAAGCATTGTGTTGTCTTTCTAAGTAGTGGTCACCTAGGCTTCATTGTTTGTAGATAACAGACAACGCTGCCTGAACTGTCTGAAACTGCCGGTTATTGTTACAATATAACTCCGTGGAAGCATTGTGTTGTCTTTCTAAGTAGTGGTCACCTAGGCTTCATTGTTTGTAGATAACAGACAACGCTGCCTGAACTGTCTGAAACTGCCGGTTATTGTTACAATATAACTCCGTGGAAGCATTGTGTTGTCTTTCTAAGTAGTGGTCACCTAGGCTTCATTGTTTGTAGATAACAGACAACGCTGCCCGAATTGTCTGAAACTGCCGGTTATTGTTACAATATAACTCCGTGGAAGCATTGTGTTGTCTTTCTAAGTAGTGGTCACCTAGGCTTCATTGTTTGTAGATAACAGACAACGCTGCCTGAACTGTCTGAAACTGCCGGTTATTGTTACAATATAACTCCGTGGAAGCATTGTGTTGTCTTTCTAAGTAGTGGTCACCTAGGCTTCATTGTTTGTAGATAACAGACAACGCTGCCTGAACTGTCTGAAACTGCCGGTTATTGTTACAATATAACTCCGTGGAAGCATTGTGTTGTCTTTCTAAGTAGTGGTCACCTAGGCTTCATTGTTTGTAGATAACAGACAACGCTGCCTGAACTGTCTGAAACTGCCGGTTATTGTTACAATATAACTCCGTGGAAGCATTGTGTTGTCTTTCTAAGTAGTGGTCACCTAGGCTTCATTGTTTGTAGATAACAGACAACGCTGCCTGAACTGTCTGAAACTGCCGGTTATTGTTACAATATAACTCCGTGGAAGCATTGTGTTGTCTTTCTAAGTAGTGGTCACCTAGGCTTCATTGTTTGTAGATAACAGACAACGCTGCCTGAACTGTCTGAAACTGCCGGTTATTGTTACAATATAACTCCGTGGAAGCATTGTGTTGTCTTTCTAAGTAGTGGTCACCTAGGCTTCATTGTTTGTAGATAACAGACAACGCTGCCTGAACTGTCTGAAACTGCCGGTTATTGTTACAATATAACTCCGTGGAAGCATTGTGTTGTCTTTCTAAGTAGTGGTCACCTAGGCTTCATTGTTTGTAGATAACAGACAACGCTGCCTGAACTGTCTGAAACTGCCGGTTATTGTTACAATATAACTCCGTGGAAGCATTGTGTTGTCTTTCTAAGTAGTGGTCACCTAGGCTTCATTGTTTGTAGATAACAGACAACGCTGCCTGAACTGTCTGAAACTGCCGGTTATTGTTACAATATAACTCCGTGGAAGCATTGTGTTGTCTTTCTAAGTAGTGGTCACCTAGGCTTCATTGTTTGTAGATAACAGACAACGCTGCCCGAATTGTCTGAAACTGCCGGTTATTGTTACAATATAACTCCGTGGAAGCATTGTGTTGTCTTTCTAAGTAGTGGTCACCTAGGCTTCATTGTTTGTAGATAACAGACAACGCTGCCCGAACTGTCTGAAACTGCCGGTTATTGTTACAATATAACTCCGTGGAAGCATTGTGTTGTCTTTCTAAGTAGTGGTCACCTAGGCTTCATTGTTTGTAGATAACAGACAACGCTGCCTGAACTGTCTGAAACTGCCGGTTATTGTTACAATATAACTCCGTGGAAGCATTGTGTTGTCTTTCTAAGTAGTGGTCACCTAGGCTTCATTGTTTGTAGATAACAGACAACGCTGCCTGAACTGTCTGAAACTGCCGGTTATTGTTACAATATAACTCCGTGGAAGCATTGTGTTGTCTTTCTAAGTAGTGGTCACCTAGGCTTCATTGTTTGTAGATAACAGACAACGCTGCCTGAACTGTCTGAAACTGCCGGTTATTGTTACAATATAACTCCGTGGAAGCATTGTGTTGTCTTTCTAAGTAGTGGTCACCTAGGCTTCATTGTTTGTAGATAACAGACAACGCTGCCCGAATTGTCTGAAACTGCCGGTTATTGTTACAATATAACTCCGTGGAAGCATTGTGTTGTCTTTCTAAGTAGTGGTCACCTAGGCTTCATTGTTTGTAGATAACAGACAACGCTGCCCAAACTGTCTGAAACTGCCGGTTATTGTTACAATATAACTGCGGGGAAGCATTGTATTGTCTTTCTAAGTAGTGGTCACCTAGGCTTCATTGTTTGTAGATAACAGACAACGCTGCCCAAACTGTCTGAAACTGCCGGTTATTGTTACAATATAACTCCGGGAAGCATTGTATTGTCTTTCTAAGTAGTGGTCACCTAGGCTTCATTGTTTGTAGATAACAGACAACGCTGCCCAAACTGTCTGAAACTGCCGGTTATTGTTACAATATAACTGCGGGGAAGCATTGTATTGTCTTTCTCAAGTAAAAAACCAAAAGAAGTCGTTATTGTTTTCAGTTATTAGATATTTCCTCTATTAGCGAGCAATTATTGAGCACAATATTTTAGTAGATAAATAACTTTACCCACACTTTTAGGCGAACACGGATCTTTTAAAATCATTGAGCTACATAAATGAGTTTACCTCTGAGCTAAACATAGGTGTCGCTTAGTTTCTTGGGACTGGAAATCTGTAAAACTTTATCTATTATACCTGATTTCCATCACACTTCTCCAGGTTTTGGGCTGGCAAAATGACAGAGATACTTGCGCTTTCATTTTGGCGTGCTAAAAATCAGCTTGTAGCCTCGGTATTTGTTGTGGTTTTATATTTTCAATTAAACACAAATTTGTTTCATTTTACAGAATTTGTTTCATTTTAATCTATGTTACAACTTGACCTATTTGATTTTACCATCTGATTTTTTTGGGTTTAATCTAATCCATTTTTTGGATTTGGAAAAGAGATCTTAAACAAGCTTTAGTTTCCAGTTTCTAGGTATTTTGTAGTTTTATTATTTTTTAATTTGTTTGTCTGATTTAATATAATTTGTTTTCCTATTGTTTTCCAGTGAATAGGAGTAGAAGTTTCAGCCTCTTTTGATAGGTCTCTTTCGATTAAATCGAGCTTATCACCTCGACAGTTAAAAGCAAAGTGATCACTGGTAAAGTGGAAACCCTTTTTTGACCCATTTTGACAGGGAGAATCCAAAACTTTGAAAGTTATTAGCAAATAGTTTAGGGGTAGATGACCTGGGTTGACTCTGGAATTTGGTTTGTACGCTTTTATCGCTTGTCCAATTTACGACTTACCGTCGTCAATTGCTATTGTTTCCTCTTGTACGTAAATTTCGCTACAGTCATCTTTTCTCTGTACGCACGTTTCGTGCCACAAATGGTATTTACAAAAAAAAAAAATCGATTTAATTTTATATTCGAAAGAATATGACATAGGTAGGCCTATATACAAACTCTGTATGTAATTTATTAATTGTAAGATAGAGTGGCTAAACACATTTTAAGTAATTTTTATTTATGATATACGTGTCTTAATATTTGTAAAGCGGATTAAATCTAAAAACTCTACATAAAATTCTGTTACTCTGCTAAGGGTTAGGAGGGGTAACCTATGGGCACTTTGGGCGTCATACAGTAATCAGAATATCCTCAAAAAATCACTACCCTTAAATGAAAAATTCAGAATAATCAAATACTTTAATAACTTGACTGTAAATTCAAAATCTATACCATTTATAAGAAGTTCAGTTTTGTGAATCTTATCTTTCATTTAATGTTTTTATTTTAACTTACACAATTTTACTCATGTAATTAATAATATTTTATTCTTAACAAGTGCAACGGTTAGGTATCCAATTAAAATTAATTGAAATATCAATTGAAATAAACAAGAAACATTTCGTACCAAAAATCCTAATTTGAGAGCTACTATCACTTGCACAAAAACATAGTAGTGTATTAGTGGTAGTTAAACTATTTAAAATATTTTAATCGTTGGCTCTACAATTGTTGGGGTGTATACAAAACTTTATGAGCCTTAGTTGGGGCGTTTTAATGAACCCTAGTGGAAAAGGGCATCAAATTAAAACTAAATTATGACTCTGGGTAAGTCTTTTCTCTACAAAGGCAAATAAACTAATCCAAACTGACAAATACTACACAGATTGATAAAATATACAATGCAAAAAAAGAAATATAAGATATAAGAAAATCAGTGAGCATTAGAATACTTATTTTTTAGAGTGTAACCTTTAATCTATTTAACTAGATTTGTTAATTTTACTAATGTGTTGACGTTTTTACATTGTTTAATTTTCGTCCGGTCAAGGATTTCGTTTCTTAATAACTGATAACTTAGCACATTTTTAGACATGAAATTATACCTTTATGTGAAAATTGTTAATAGTTGTTTGCCCTAAAATAAAAATGTTTACTAAGTCTAAACAGTTCTTATTGACGTATGTTCATTAATACGACCTTGTTAAGGTTATTAGCTTGTTATGTCCGGTCGTTGGTCGTTTCAGGCAATGAATGAACTTACTGTATTAAGAAATTTCTAAAAACCGTTCTTATCTTCAACTATGATATATATGATAGTGACACATATATGTATATATATATATATATATATATATATATATATATATATGTGTGTGTGTGTGTGTGTGTGTGTGTGTGTGTGTGTGTGTGTGTGTATGTGTGTGTGTGTGTGTGTGTGTGTGGTGTGTGTGTGTGTGTGTGTGTGTGTGGTGTGTGTGTGTGTGTGTGTGTGTGTGGTGTGTGTGTATGTGTGTGTGTGTGTGTGTGTGTGTGTGTGTGTGTGTGTGTGTGTGTGTGTGTGTGTGTGTGTGTGTGTGTGTGTGTGTGTGTGTGTGTGTGTGTGTGTGTGTGTGTGTGTGTGTGTGTGTGTGTGTGTGGTGTGTGTGTGTGTGTGTGTGTGTGGTGTGTGTATATGTGTGTGAATATGTATGTGTGGGTGTAAGTGTGTTTAAAAGTAATGTTTATATAGTCATACATTACTTCTACATTCGCAAAGAAGATATGCCGGACACTAAAGGACTACCGACTGCCAAGATTCAATTAAAATACATGTGTTGACTTAATTGTCATAACGAAAGTATATAAATATAAATTTCAAAGATTTTTTGTCGTACGCTTTTCATTTTTTTCTGTTGGACTAGCATGGAGGTTGATCGATGTGGACATCTCTTTCTGAGTAAGATATGAATATAACGACAAACATACAAACAATACCACAGCAATCAACGTGTTGAAGAACAATTTTGGCAAACAACTTACCTAGAGGAAAGTGCGGGTAAAGAGAGTGGTTTTGTTTTAAAATGTACAAACCACGATAAACATAGCTGGGTATGCTGTATACAAACTCCTTCTATAAACTATAAAATTGTTATTTCTAAGAGAAGGGATTACTAAATTTACTAGAGATCATTTTCCGTTTGGGATATACGGTTGCAAAGTATTTTAAAGTTGGTAGGCCTAATTGTTCTCAGACGAAATCTGCCGTTATTTAACTTTATTAACAATTTCCAAGAGTTTTAAGACAAATTTTCATTAATATATTTCTTCTCTCAACTTTCTAAGACATCCCGTTCACAGAAACTGATCCACTTCTTGACCTTCATTCACTTTAACTCATTCATTCAATTCTTATTTTATTTGTTGTTAGTTTTCTTTATTTTATTTTTTTTCATATTTATGGTTTTTCATCTTTCATGACTCTACAATTCGACTATAAAAGCAAAGCTTGACGTACCGCCCTAGGTGTTTATTCATAATATATCTGCCAATAACTGATAAATGTTAACGTTACGTCAACCATAAAAATTAAAATATTCATATGAGTAAGATTAAATAAAAACATTTTCCCACTCCATATAAACTATAATTACGTACGCCACATGTGGTAGTAGATACGTTTCATCATTGTTTAGTTTTCATTATATTATTAAATGGTGTAATACCGATTCTTTTTACACAAGTAATTATATTATATTTTTATATGAGTAATAAGTAACTCTGTGATAAGGATTTTATTGATATCACCTAATTGTTGTCTTTGAATGTAGAGATAAACGAGTTACTAAAAACTCAACTATTTGCTTTAACAATAGATATTTTGTATCATTGTTGTGGCATTTGCTTACTACAAAATGTTTAACATATAATAAAGTTTATATATATTTATTTAAAAAAATATTTAACACTTATTTTATAACTGTTATTAAGATAGTTTCATTTTGATTACAAAGGATTGAAATAATTCTATACGTCGTTTATTAAACACGCACATTGCAAAATTTTTCTAAAATTTTCAATTTATTGGCTAAATGAAATGGCTTTATTTGTTCGGATATTTAGACTCCATTAGATTATACGGGCGATTCATACAACAGATTCTTCGTAATGAAGTAAATAATGGTATAAAAATACAGACATCTTGTTCGGGTCCTTTATCTTTTAATGTATAAAGGTATTTTATATAATAATTTTTTTTTAAAATTACATTAATTAGTGAAAGCTGATTTCCTTGATAACATTATTGATAATT
>JBAIZL010000010.1:32213833-32251333 GCA_036971475.1 Prosapia bicincta | reverse complement strand
GTATTGAATAACAAATGATAAACAAGAATATATACATATTTGTATTTTTATTAACACACTTTTATTATGTTAAATACGTGAAACTTTTCGCTGAAACAATGTCAAATTTAATCATGGAACTACGTGGTACTTATACGTTTCAGAATACTGATACTGCAAATCAGCGAAAAGCTCCACTTATTTAACATAATAAAAGTGTATTAAGAAAAAATAAAAAATATATATTCGTGTTCATGAAAATACTATTCAACCATATATATATATATATATATATATATATATATATATATGCTGATACGTATTCCTTTCACGGATGGAAAATATGAGGAATAGTTACTATCTGGAGTACAACCGTTCATTCTGGAGTCCATAAATTCGCAGTTCCGACGTTTCGCTAGAATCTCATCCAGCATTGACGAGGTGAACCCAACAACAGTAGAAGAGCGAGTCCAGATAGTAACTATTCATCATATATATATATATATATATATATATATATATATATATATATATATAGTGATATATAAAGTGATATATATATATATATATATATATATATATATATATATATAGTGTCAGGAGGTGTATATTTGAATAAAGAGATGTATTTCCGGGACGCAACCTGGTCCAAGTGAGTCATGCGCCGTTTTCAATGCCTTCCTTTTCTTACGTATATTCTATTATATCCATTCTTTTTCTTCCCCAAAGTGTGATGACCACCTTCAGGACCTGAGACACGTATTAACCACCCCAAAGAGAGGGGGAGGCAGGATATTGTTGATGAGAACAGAACATTAATGTAAATGCAAAGTAATTTGTTGCATATGGCATTGTAATCTGATTACCAATTGATAAACACAATTGGACATTTATCAATGGAACGACACTGACCCAAAAAGGCATTGGCATGGCTAATGTTCACACGAACCTTTACACTGCGTCAGTGATCATATCTGTCACTAACATCGTTGTGGAATACTTAATTGCGATGAATGACACAAAATGGCGGACCTTCGCTTATACGTGGACAAGTATCTCTTTATTTACGAATATTTGTTCCCGTTCACATAGCCCATGAGTTACAGAGATGGTCTGACAAAAAGACAGCTAACACTACGTTCCCTCTACGAAATGAAGACAAAAACTCCATGACTATACCATAATACCATTCATAGCTTAAAGATTTTTATATTACATAAAAAACGACTCTGAAAGCTGCTCTTTTTATGAATCATTTGGTTTTATGTTTTCAGTTTCATTTTGTGATCATATTCACAACAAATACGACCTAAGATTCTTTAACTGAAGCCTGTATTGAACACAAACATAATTCCTTAAGTATATATCCGAAATAGCTGACAGAGTAGTTTTAGTGTCGAAATACACAACTTAATGTACATGCACCGATATATAGTACCAATTAATAAAGCTTTGAAGATGGCAAACATTGTAAAGCAACTGAACTCCCTTGTCACTGGAACTTTGACTTATTTAAGAATGAAGTCAGTTTCAGAAAATAATTGAACCCTTTACAAGTCGTTATGACCAATAGACCACCGTAGAAATAAGTGGAAGGTACAGAGTATCTTGCAACTTCAATAGCTGTCTTGTGAAGTAAGAAGTGAAACTTTCGCACATCTTTACATCTTAACGACACTTGAAATTCAATTAATTTGTAGCTGGTGGTTACAGCCATCACATTTAGAGATTCGCAAAGACACTTTTACTAAATCCAGTTATTCGGTACCATTATAATTACAATTGTAGCATTCAAATAGATATCCCAGTAATATTAATAAAATAATTGTTATATCGTAACATTAGCGATTTGTAAAATAAAATTAATATTAAATTTCTAGCAGTGTTAGAATTATTTATCTAACAGTAATTATATAATAAAATAACCCTTTTTTACAGCTATTGAATGTTTTTCAATTCCTTCTATTAGCTCACACCCTCCTTATATATATATATATATATATATATATATATATATATATATATATATATATATATATATATAATAAATTAAAAATATTTCAAAAACAAGAATACTTATAATGAATATATTTATTCAAAGCTTTTCGCCGATAAAATAGTACCAGCATCTTCAGGAAAATAATTATCTAGTAAAATATTTTTACAAAATTAAATCATATGTGCTACAAATAGGGTATTTTTTTCAAAATATTTTATTGAAATAAAAAATTGTATATTTGTGAGTTGTGCCATATTTTTATTCTTTAATTATAACTTTCACTCACAAGCCAGCTCGAATATTATTTATGATTACAGTTACGTGTAATGTCTTACTACCTGTAGTAAGACGTAACCCAAGACTTTATACTAATAATATATCTTTTTATTAATTTGAAATAATACATTTCTTAATAATCTGTGTTATATGGTAATTCCCGTAAAATTCTTAAAATAAATTCTATATCTCAACAAGAATAGAAATTTGAAGTAAACCTCAGAACTAAAAATTTAATCTCAGTCAAAAGCTTTTTAGCCACAATGTTATCTTCATCGCCTACTATCATATGGCAATATCGAAAAGTGATTGACTAGGATTAGAATTTTTATTGTGAAACTGTGTAGCTTTATTTTTGGTTAATCTGTACTGTATTGATATAATAATCCAGTATTACAGCTACTCGAATTCTTTAACCTAAACTAGAACTTAAATTTTGTTCTATTACTTTAACGTAGTAATACACTACTTCTGCTCAGCCATAGCTAATGACAATATATATTTTTTTAGAAAAGTGAGAGATTAAATGTATTATTAACTCCCACAATTTATTGTGTAACTTTATCTGTCAGCAGAAGTTTAAACTGATATGTGAGACTAGTGTTTATGCAATCAAGGTTTCCTTATACAGCACAAACATCCTTCTATAAATATCTGTGTGTTGAATCTACCACATGTAGCAAACAGTAATCAAAAACGTCAACCACATTTAGTGTAAGAGTTTCTAAAGATATAAAGAGATTGTTATTGGGAAAACTAAGACTGGAGAGGTTTGAACAAGGAAATTGCGTTCAACAGGAATAGAAGCATAACCAATGTTGACACTGCTTGATATAGTATGCAGTGATTGAATCTGAATAATATAGGAAACGAAAACCTTGGGGTGAGTACCCCGAAGCCAAGTAAATAGGATTGTATTTATTGTGAAAGTATCAACCAGGAAACGGTTATTTTTTAAAACGAAAAGTACAATAACTTGTGAGGAATAAAAAGTGCTTGATTTTAAATAGTCAAAAACAAAACTTATTCATTTAAACGTTATGCTATAGGCCTACTGAACCATTCAATTTTTATGCTCCTCCATATTCCATAATTCTCTCCACGATCTCTGCGTTACTAATTCTCAATGGATGGTATTAGTAGCGAGAAAAATATTTGCAATAGTCTTGGGAGCGCTAAAATATACTTCAGGGAATCCACACTGTTCCAGAAAGCAGAAACCCACTAGATCCCCACTATTCCTTATACAGATCTCATTAACAGAAGTCGTTCTTCACCTTATATATTATTCACCACATACCTTACCAAAGTATAAGTCCTTAACTGCCTGTGTATTATATTTTATAAGACATTCAAGTACATTTATTTCAATATTTATCTTATACTATATTATAAACAAGTACTCTTGAATATTGTATTCCATTACGTTCGGTGAAACTTCTTAATCACTTTTACAATAATTTATTATTAAGTAAGGTTACATTTTGGGCTAATTTTTTATAAAATTTCGTCTAAGAATTTGGTTTCCAGCTTTACGTTTCTAAACTACAGCAGCCATTTTCCTTTCGTAATCTTTGACGTCAAAATAAAATCTGAAAGCATCGTTGTACAAAAGATTATTCTCTATTAAACAAGACTCCCAGGGCGTGTCCAGTTTGCGAAATAATGACAAAACATTGAACCGATCAGGCTTTGTTTATGTTTGCAGAGTGAATGGGGCGATTTCACTCCCGACCAGAACAATCGATTTCATTGACCGGGCCTCGACACTGTGCTCTCAGTTTTTCTGCTTGTTTAATGTTTTTGCTGGAAAACTTTCCATTCCTGGAAGGACTCGTGCTACGGAAAAATATCGCTTTGTCATTCGCTACCCGTGAAAATTATAGTTATGACAATGGATGAAAATAAAATCTTGTTTGTAAAATTATTTTGATGTTCTTAAAAATTTTGTATATAGAAACAATTCAATATTACTTAAAAATTTAATTTTTTGTCATTTTATGTGAAAGTGATTTTTTTACAAATAACATAGGGCACAAGTGATTGCTATGAAAAAAAAACTATGACTGTAGGACAAATTTAATACAAAATAGATGCTATTGTATAAAACCTAATTCAGAGCGATAATAGTTATTCTAATGAGGCAAAAGTGAATTATAAGAAACGTAAGTTACTGTTTAAGGGTTCTTGGAGAGAGTTATCGCTAATATATGGCGTATGGCTGCTACAAAGAAACACGTGAAGTTGGTTATAAAGCACGAAACAACACACACACACACACACACACACACACACACACACACACACGCACGCACGCGCATACACACACACACACACACACACACACACACAGTAGTCAGACAGAGAAATGTAGTTCCTGCCTTCCCTCAATCACTTTCGTTATCGATGTCCCTCTTCTCAGTTTTCATATCCCAAAAACCCAATCCCCATTCTCCATGACCTTATTCACCTTGTCACGCCATAAAAGTCAGATTCTCCGTCTTCTATTTCAATCTACCTTTTATATTCTATTCATTTTTATAATTACGGTTATTTATTCCCTCTGCCTGGCCGTCTTGCTTGGTTATCCAATTTTCTATCCATGTTCAATCTTGCTTTGGTATTAAAGTAAATTTAGTTTTCCTGGTTGTAATTTCTTACATTCTGTTCGTAATCTCCTTCCTTCTCCTTTTGTACAGTTTGGTGATCCTGTTGGATCTTTTCAGTATTCCAAGACTTTCCCATTTATACATGTTTTAAAGTTTTTTAATGAACCGTATCTGCGCTCCCGTGTTGCTAAGCACTAACGCGTTGTATATGCTATTTTGTGTTGTTTGTTATTTGATCCATTTTGTTTATGAAAACTCTTTATTGCCTCAGTCTAGCTTCTATTCGTGTCCAGTGGTAGAATGTCTGTTAACCCAATACCAAGGTAGTTACACATCATATTTCCTTTGATTGCTGTACTATTTATTTTTAAGCATTTTATTGTTTTTGAAATTTATTGATAGTTTGAAGGTTTGTGTTTTCGACATTTATCTCTAGGGCACGTTAACATATCCCACCGTAAAGCTGAGCTACTAACTACTTGATCATCTGGGTTACTTACGTTCATTTCTTATGAGGACTGATTGTTAATTATTACAACAAAAATTCGAAATATTTTCAAGAAATTAAACTACAGTTAAAAGTTCTAAACTGCTTACTCATACACACTAATCAAACTCAAGTATTTTAAAATATGGAAATCAACTTTTTAAAAAACAAAATAGTATAAAAAAACAATTTTTTAGTTAAATTGACTTATTGAGGGATAGAAAACGCAGTCAAAGAAAATAAAACATTATATGAAGTGTTTTACAAAACATATACAGCGCTTTATAAATTTTACAAAATTATTGAAACGTTTATTAATTCTCTAGGAATTAGTTTTATTCCACCGTATTTATTGTTTTCCCAACACTTCACCTTTTACGAAGGTCCTCAATTTACATTGAATATTTAAAATGTTTATAAGGCTTTTATTCTTATTATTATCATTGGAACGTTTATTATTCTCGACATTACTCTAAAATTCCCTCTTTAATCTCTTGCAAAATCTATGTAAATTCTCTAGTATTTTATTTTGAAGGCATTAGTTAGGGACTTTTATCGTTCCACTTGTGTAATTTTCAAACCATACAATGCAATTATTTCTGTTACTTTTTTAAGATTATGTCAACTCCGTTTAGTAAGTATTTTAAAGTATATACATCGAATAAAATATATAGACATTTTGGAAATGAAGCAGTTGAGCGTCTCAAACGGTTTAAATGAATAGGGTGTTCTGTAAATAAGTACTTAGAGGAACGTGGGACAACAGATGACAATAACCAAACAATAATATAAAAGTAATAGAATGTCAGTTATAAGGCAATAATAAAAAATGAAAATAATGTCCTTGATGGGATTAAAAAAGGTCTTCTTTTTCATTCTCTCTCTCGATATAAATCAATATGTTTATATTCTCTTTTTGATTGATGTCATCTCAGATTTTTCTTTTCCTAAGAGGTACTACTCGAAGATCCACACTCTCTCTCTCGCGCAAGTTTTATTTTACAGAATTAGATATTGATGATTGATGAGCTTTCTCTTTTAAGGTTAATATTAAAAGTTATAGAATTCGGATTAATGAGAATTTTAAACAAAGAGTAATATTCATTTCAAGCCGTAAATATAATATATATATTTGTAAAATTTTCAAGCCGTAATATAAATTTGTAGCCGAAAATTTGTTTATCTTGACGTAACTTATTTCATGACAGTATAGTAAAAAGTGTAATAAAACTTTAGGTATTTATTTCTACAGAAACACATTATATTTATTAAACTAATCCTTTACTTCCGAACAATTTTTTTTGACAACGGAAGCAACCTTCAAAACAAATTAAGACGCCAGAGTTTCGGAGTTTATTGCTAAATGAAGGTGAGGTTTGTTAGCATAATTAGCAAGTGTTACATCATATATTACAGGCAAACCTTACATGATATGAAACTGCTCTTTTTTGACGTATTTTCACCGATTGATGTATGTTAACCTGAATTTATTTTGTATTACTTTTGTTTGAATTTTATTTTTATACAATCGAATTACGATTGATATTAAGTAAACACATATTATCTCATATCGGATACGATAACATTATTATCTTCAATCAGATGGGAAAATAAAGGTTTATCACCGATAAGTAACGCATACGGTATTTAAGGGTCTGACATACTCAGGAAGCTGTCGATACCGTCTTAAGACCGCTCTTTCTCTGAGGTTTGTAAATCTATATAGGTCCAGAGCGTCGAACACATGACGGTGTGATCCTGACACCTGTGTGGAGCCGCAGTCAGTCAGAAATAGTGTTCATCATTGGTAGGCACAAAGTACAGTAACACCCTATAGCTGAGCCCTAGGTCACCAAGACCTCAAGCCAGATCGTGTTGGTCGGGGTGGATTACGTGGCATTTTGGTATCTAAGAGCTGGCGATTTAGTTTCCATAGAGAACCATTTTCTATGTTTACTGTGGATATGAACCATTCCTCCTCAGCATGGGTTACTACTAGTGTCTTGACTAATTTTGTCTAGGTGTTTAGGTTTCTGTTGGTAGAGGTTGCACGGGTACATTGTCATGTTCGGGACCATCGCCGTTTCTTTGTCAGCTAGGCGGAGATGTGGCGTGGAAGGTCAGTCTTTCTATCATCGCAGGCAGTGGTGTAGGAGCTGTTCTTGACTGCATGCTAGAGGACTGTCTGTATTTTGTCGACCTCGTTGTCAACATCCTCGTAGCTGTCAATCGGGTTACCGTGATGTTTGTAGAAGGCACTCATTGAAGCGTTCCCAATTGGTATCATAAGCATTTTAGCTGTGGGAGGTGGAACGTCAGGTGGGTCGTCAAGTGTTAGAATAACGGGCCATAGCCCAAGCTTAGATAGTCTATATTGATGAGCGATTGTCTGAGGATGATGTTTTAAACACGGTAGTGTCTAGGACATCATGCCTGTACCTGCGAATGGATGGGTAATATGTGGTCAACTGGTTCCAGGTTTTTTGACGTCTGGCTTGTTGGTAAGGTATGGAGAACATTGCCGTTTGGTTTGTAGACAGTAGAGCTCTATATCGGTTGTTTGAAATTAAGATCCTCCATGAGAATTATGGGACAGAGCTGGATAGCCTACTACCAGGTTGTAGATAAGCGGAGAATATATAAAGGTTGGTACCTTCGTAGTGTACCTGAACACCTGTGTGTCCAATGTTGGTGTTGGGGCGATTTATTACAGTCTGATGTAGAAGCCTTCTGTGAACCAGTAGGCGATGCCTCCGGACGAGCGGTGGCTCACATGGTTCGGGCAATCAATGCGGTATGTATTTTAGCATGGAATCTGATGGAGTCTGTCAGGATTGTTCCATATATCAGTGCAATATCGATATCTTAAGGGTAGGGGGAAGTGGTGGGGCTGCACTTTCTTTTTGACGACTACCCCATACGAGATAACATTGATCATGGCGGTTTTGAGGTCATCGGTTTAGGTAACCGACGTTAAAGTGATTTACAGTTATACAACGAGGTCAGTCTTTTTTTATGTAGGGGAGGTATCCAAAGTCCATGCCCCTGAGGGTGTATTTGCAACCCCATTTTCCGTAGGGACTGTGTAGGTCTGAGCAGGTACAGGTTATGGCTTTGGATTTTTCGTTGTTTTCCCTTTTATAAAAGCTAGAAATTACCCACGACAGAGCATGCAGGAGCTCCGAGACTAGCCTTATGCTAAGAGATATTGGAGTTATTATTATTTCACCTCTACACATAGCGGTTAGGAGTGCAGGTGTATAGATAACAATAAACTTGTATATTTGCTACATACAGTATTACGCGTTTCAGAGAATCAACCTTGTTATTCGGTACACCAGTAAACAGAAAAAGAGTTCGGTGTACTGATATTCATACTCTTCAGTAAAATCACACATCTCCCTCCTGCGGGAGCGCCTGCAGCAACGCGTCCATGTGTTGCGTGTCCGTCAGGCGTAAGCATACCGAGGGCCTGCAATGTGATAGGCCGATTCCCGCGCAGACTGTTGACTATTTGAACTTGGTGTAAATGTTGTTCGTTTGAACTTCGTGTATGTTGATCGGTTAAACTTAGCGTAAGACAGTTGTTTAGTTGAAACGTTGGTCATTTGATCTAACCTATCAGTTTTTGGCAATTTCATATATTATTAAAAACAATCCCCAGGGCGACCCCACCCACATCTAGCCATCATACACCCCATACACATACACCACATTTTCTTAGGTTAGGACACTAGAGCGAGACGCCATCTTGTTCCCGCCAAATGGGCGCCGTCATCTTGTTCCCGCCATATGGGTGCCGCCATCTTGGAAAGTGGGGGGGGGGTAACAAATCCGGCTTTCCTATTGGCTCCCCCCTCAACTGTAGCCTTCTCTACTGTCGGCGTCTTGTGTGATGTATTGGAAAAGACTATTGGCTTCAAAGTATGTGTGGTCATTAAGTATATTTTCCCTGTCTGTTGCGTAGTGTTTGTAGATTTCATATTTTTCTAAGGTTTTTAGTTTTTCACTCTGTTTAAATGTTTGTAGAATATTTAAATTAGTGTGTATGTCGGTGTGTGTGTATGTGTTGGGTGTTATTTAGGTGTTTTGCGTAGCTGGATTTAGGGTTTGTTTGTTTTGTTTGAGTAATGTGTTCATCGAAGCGTGTATAGAATTACCTGCCTTTTTGAACGATGTAATAGTTGAGACAATCGTTGAAAGTTAGTTTGTAAATACCTGAGATTATGTATATGTCAGTCTCTTTTTGAAAAGGTTGTATATGTTTTCTTAACTTGTTTGTTGTTTTGTAGGATATTTGGTAATGGAGTTTTTTGAATGTGGAGGCTATTTTGAAGCCAATAGACTTTTCCAATACATCACACAAGACGCCGACACCTCACCCAATGTAATAAATCCAACCCTGTCATACCGTTTGTAAAGAGCCAAAAGAAACTAGTAGAGGGTTAGCTTCGTAAAAGGAACGATCGTTTTGAAACGCGTCAGCAAGTAAGCAATTACGTATTCCCTTAGTTAAGTAGCTTAAAATTAGTTTAATCAGTGAATTCAAGATGATTACATCAAGAAACTTCAACAATTACAAGTTGTAAATTCAGTTATTTAAGTTGTTTACATAACTCTTTAAATCGGTCCTACTAAAATTTAATTACTGTTATTCATTCAAATAAACGAGAGTCGCAAGTATCCGAAACATCGGATAATACAAGGATCAACTCTCTATTCGATAACGTAAGAGACCTAGCTTACGAACTGTGTTTTGCTTTACGGTCGGCGGCTATTGGAAGCGAAAGTATACGGCCTTAACATTGATTACTGCCAACCTTGGTAACAACAGGGAAAGTGCTCACAGATGGCGCTGGCAGTTTACATCTGTCACGTGATTACTTGAAGGTTAACTTTTCAGTGTCAATTTCTCCAAAGGTCATAGGTATAGATCGACGAAATCCGACGATGAGAAATCCTCTCGAGATTTGATAGATAAGCAAATTTAGGTTTTTACAGTTATAATTTCCTAGCATACGTTTCTCACAAATGTCGGTTTGGAAAGGTGTGTATTATACCAAAACATTGTAACTGAAATTCTAGAATAACGCATTCATTATGGATTATTATTTGAAGTAAAAACTGTTTTTGAAGTGTGGAGTTTTGGAAAGAAGAAAAAACATTAAATTTATTAGCTTTCATCTTCAATTTCAGATATTAGTCTACAATTTAAACACTTGGACATATATATTATTTTAAAATACTCCGCTGCATGAATTACTTGCGTTTTATTTTTTTTTAGATAAAAGCAAAATCGATTCTATAAAAAGCAAGGGAAAAGGATTTTTGTTGAAGTGACTTTTATTAAAACCCAAAACAAGAAAACCACATGATTGAAATTTTCTGTTAAATTATTCTGTGTTAAAGAATAAAAAATATCAGCAAATAGCAAGTAAGAAAAAAATCAAAGCATTTCAAACACGTTAGCGAAAGATATTTCGAACGTTTTAGATTGACTAGATCAAGAACAGTGTTTTTTTTCAGAGACTCCTCGAGAAAGAAAACGTTTTACCATAACAAATGCCCGGTAGGACAGATAATGTTTAGAAAGCGGGACTTTATAGAAGCAGCCGCCGTTAAACGTTTTTATTCATATTTAACAGTCTAACATTGTTTGGTTCACTTAAAGACGATCGCAGACTAAAAACATCAAAATCCATTCCTAACCTACTCATATTAAATCTAACCTAGTCTACTCTATCTTGATTTAACTTGACCAATTTTGACCAAATATAACCCACTGCATGTGCTTTGTTGTGATGTACAGGTATCTATGCATAGAAATAATTATCTTACGTTTCTAACACGAAAATTCTTAAAAGTAAAAGTTTACTGTCTCCACAATCCTTTGCTTCTCTACAATGACTCTAAACTTTGTGCATGAGACTTGTTCTAAAGAATTTAGCTATGTAAATAAATAGATAAGTCCTTTGCTTCTCTACAACGACTCTAAACTTTGTGGATGAGACTTGTTCTAAAACATTTAGCTATGTAAATAAATAGAAAAGTCCTTTGCCTCTCTACAACGACTCTAAACTTTGTGCATGAGACTTGTTCTAAAGAATTTAGCTATGTAAATAAATAGATAAGTCCTTTGCTTCTCTACAACGACTCTAAACTTTGTGGATGAGACTTGTTCTAAAACATTTAGCTATGTAAATAAATAGAAAAGTCCTTTGCCTCTCTACAACGACTCTAAACTTTGTGCATGAGACTTGTTCTAAAGAATTTAGCTATGTAAATAAATAGATAAGTCCTTTGCTTCTCTACAACGACTCTAAACTTTGTGGATGAGACTTGTTCTAAAACATTTAGCTATGTAAATAAATAGAAAAGTCCTTTGCCTCTCTACAACGACTCTAAACTTTGTGGATGAGACTTGTTCTAAAGAATTTAGCTATGTAAATAAATAGATAAGTCCTTTGCTTCTCTACAACGACTCTAAACTTTGTGCATGAGACTTGTTCTAAAGAATTTAGCTATGTAAATAAATAGATAAGTCCTTTGCTTCTCTACAACGACTCTAAACTTTGTGGATGAGACTTGTTCTAAAACATTTAGCTATGTAAATAAATAGAAAAGTCCTTTGCTTCTCTACAACGACTCTAAACTTTGTGGATGAGACTTGTTCTAAAACATTTAGCTATGTAAATAAATAGAAAAGTCCTTGCCTCTCTACAACGACTCTAAACTTTGTGGATGAGACTTGTTCTAAAGAATTTAGCTATGTAAATAAATAGATAAGTCCTTTGCTTCTCTACAACGACTCTAAACTTTGTGCATGAGACTTGTTCTAAAGAATTTAGCTATGTAAATAAATAGATAAGTCCTTTGCTTCTCTACAACGACTCTAAACTTTGTGGATGAGACTTGTTCTAAAACATTTAGCTATGTAAATAAATAGAAAAGTCCTTTGCCTCTCTACAACGACTCTAAACTTTGTGGATGAGACTTGTTCTAAAGAATTTAGCTATGTAAATAAATAGATAAGTCCTTTGCTTCTCTACAACGACTCTAAACTTTGTGCATGAGACTTGTTCTAAAGAATTTAGCTATGTAAATAAATAGATAAGTCCTTTGCTTCTCTACAACGACTCTAAACTTTGTGGATGAGACTTGTTCTAAAACATTTAGCTATGTAAATAAATAGAAAAGTCCTTTGCCTCTATACAACGACTCTAAACTTTGTGGATGAGACTTGTTCTAAAGAATTTAGCTATGTAAATAAATAGATAAGTCCTTTGCTTCTCTACAACGACTCTAAACTTTGTGCATGAGACTTGTTCTAAAGAATTTAGCTATGTAAATAAATAGATAAGTCCTTTGCTTCTCTACAACGACTCTAAACTTTGTGGATGAGACTTGTTCTAAAACATTTAGCTATGTAAATAAATAGAAAAGTCCTTTGCCTCTCTACAACGACTCTAAACTTTGTGCATGAGACTTGTTCTAAAGAATTTAGCTATGTAAATAAATAGATAAGTCCTTTGCTTCTCTACAACGACTCTAAACTTTGTGGATGAGACTTGTTCTAAAACATTTAGCTATGTAAATAAATAGAAAAGTCCTTTGCCTCTCTACAACGACTCTAAACTTTGTGTATGAGACTTGTTCTAAAGAATTTAGCTATGTAAATAAATAGAAAAGTCCTTTGCCTCTCTACAACGACTCTAAACTTTGTGCATGAGACTTGTTCTAAAGAATTTAGCTATGTAAATAAATAGAAAAGTCCTTTGCCTCTCTACAACGACTCTAAACTTTGTGCATGAGACTTGTTCTAAAGAATTTAGCTATGTAAATAAATAGAAAAGTCCTTTGCCTCTCTACAATGACTCTAATCTTTGTGTATGAGACTTGTTCTAAAGAATTTAGCTATGTAAATAAATAGAAAAGTCCTTTGCCTCTCTACAACGACTCTAAACTTTGTGCATGAGACTTGTTCTAAAGAATTTAGCTATGTAAATAAATAGAAAAGTCCTTTGCCTCTCTACAATGACTCTAAACTTTGTGCATGAGACTTGTTCTAAAGAATTTAGGTATGTAAATAAATAGAAAAGTCCTTTGCTTCTTTACAATGACTCTAAACTTTGTGTATGAGACTTGTTCTAAAGAATTTAGCTATGTAAATAAATAGAAAAGTCCTTTGCTTCTTTACAATGACTCTAAACTTTGTGTATGAGACTTGTTCTAAAGAATTTAGCTATGTAAATAAATAGAAAAGTCCTTTGCTTCTTTACAATGACTCTAAACTTTGTGTATGAGACTTGTTCTAAAGAATTTAGCTATGTAAATAAATAGAAAAGTCCTTTGCTTCTTTACAATGACTCTAAACTTTGTGTATGAGACTTGTTCTAAAGAATTTAGCTATGTAAATAAATAGAAAAGTCCTTTGCTTCTTTACAATGACTCTAAACTTTGTGTATGAGACTTGTTCTAAAGAATTTAGCTATGTAAATAAATAGAAAAGTCCTTTGCTTCTTTACAATGACTCTAAACTTTGTGTATGAGACTTGTTCTAAAGAATTTAGCTATGTAAATAAATAGAAAAGTCCTTTGCTTCTCTACAACGACTCTAAACTTTGTGCATGAGACTTGTTCTAAAGAATTTAGCTATGTAAATAAATAGAAAAGTCCTTTGCCTCTCTACAACGACTCTAAACTTTGTGCATGAGACTTGTTCTAAAGAATTTAGCTATGTAAATAAATAGAAAAGTCCTTTGTTTCTCTACAACGACTCTAATCTTTGTGGATGAGACTTGTTCTAAAGAATTTAGCTATGTAAATAAATAGAAAAGTCCTTTGTTTCTCTACAATGACTCTAAACTTTGTGGATGAGACTTGTTCTAAAGAATTTAGCTATGTAAATAAATAGAAAAGTCCTTTGCCTCTCTACAACGACTCTAAACTTTGTGCATGAGACATGTTCTAAAGAATTTAGCTAGGTAAATAAATAGAAAAGTCCTTTGCCTCTCTACAACGACTCTAAACTTTGTGTATGAGACTTGTTCTAAAGAATTTAGCTATGTAAATAAATAGAAAAGTCCTTTGCCTCTCTACAACGACTCTAAACTTTGTGCATGAGACTTGTTCTAAAGAATTTAGCTATGTAAATAAATAGAAAAGTTCCTTGCCTCTCTACAACGACTCTAAACTTTGTGCATGAGACTTGTTCTAAAGAATTTAGCTATGTAAATAAATAGAAAAGTCCTTTGCTTCTCTACAACGACTCTAAACTTTGTGCATGAGACATGTTCTAAATAATTTAGCTATGTAAATAAATAGAAAAGTCCTTTGCCTCTCTACAACGACTCTAAACTTTGTGCATGAGACTTGTTCTAAAGAATTTAGCTATGTAAATAAATAGATAAGTCCTTTGCTTCTCTACAACGACTCTAAACTTTGTGGATGAGACTTGTTCTAAAACATTTAGCTATGTAAATAAATAGAAAAGTCCTTTGCCTCTCTACAACGACTCTAAACTTTGTGCATGAGACTTGTTCTAAAGAATTTAGCTATGTAAATAAATAGATAAGTCCTTTGCTTCTCTACAACAACTCTAAACTTTGTGGATGAGACTTGTTCTAAAACATTTAGCTATGTAAATAAATAGAAAAGTCCTTTGCCTCTCTACAACGACTCTAAACTTTGTGGATGAGACTTGTTCTAAAGAATTTAGCTATGTAAATAAATAGATAAGTCCTTTGCTTCTCTACAACGACTCTAAACTTTGTGCATGAGACTTGTTCTAAAGAATTTAGCTATGTAAATAAATAGATAAGTCCTTTGCTTCTCTACAACGACTCTAAACTTTGTGGATGAGACTTGTTCTAAAACATTTAGCTATGTAAATAAATAGAAAAGTCCTTTGCCTCTATACAACGACTCTAAACTTTGTGGATGAGACTTGTTCTAAAGAATTTAGCTATGTAAATAAATAGATAAGTCCTTTGCTTCTCTACAACGACTCTAAACTTTGTGGATGAGACTTGTTCTAAAACATTTAGCTATGTAAATAAATAGAAAAGTCCTTTGCCTCTCTACAACGACTCTAAACTTTGTGGATGAGACTTGTTCTAAAGAATTTAGCTATGTAAATAAATAGATAAGTCCTTTGCTTCTCTACAACGACTCTAAACTTTGTGCATGAGACTTGTTCTAAAGAATTTAGCTATGTAAATAAATAGATAAGTCCTTTGCTTCTCTACAACGACTCTAAACTTTGTGGATGAGACTTGTTCTAAAACATTTAGCTATGTAAATAAATAGAAAAGTCCTTTGCCTCTATACAACGACTCTAAACTTTGTGGATGAGACTTGTTCTAAAGAATTTAGCTATGTAAATAAATAGATAAGTCCTTTGCTTCTCTACAACGACTCTAAACTTTGTGCATGAGACTTGTTCTAAAGAATTTAGCTATGTAAATAAATAGATAAGTCCTTTGCTTCTCTACAACGACTCTAAACTTTGTGGATGAGACTTGTTCTAAAACATTTAGCTATGTAAATAAATAGAAAAGTCCTTTGCCTCTCTACAACGACTCTAAACTTTGTGCATGAGACTTGTTCTAAAGAATTTAGCTATGTAAATAAATAGATAAGTCCTTTGCTTCTCTACAACGACTCTAAACTTTGTGGATGAGACTTGTTCTAAAACATTTAGCTATGTAAATAAATAGAAAAGTCCTTTGCCTCTCTACAACGACTCTAAACTTTGTGTATGAGACTTGTTCTAAAGAATTTAGCTATGTAAATAAATAGAAAAGTCCTTTGCCTCTCTACAACGACTCTAAACTTTGTGCATGAGACTTGTTCTAAAGAATTTAGCTATGTAAATAAATAGAAAAGTCCTTTGCCTCTCTACAACGACTCTAAACTTTGTGCATGAGACTTGTTCTAAAGAATTTAGCTATGTAAATAAATAGAAAAGTCCTTTGCCTCTCTACAATGACTCTAATCTTTGTGTATGAGACTTGTTCTAAAGAATTTAGCTATGTAAATAAATAGAAAAGTCCTTTGCCTCTCTACAACGACTCTAAACTTTGTGCATGAGACTTGTTCTAAAGAATTTAGCTATGTAAATAAATAGAAAAGTCCTTTGCCTCTCTACAACGACTCTAAACTTTGTGCATGAGACTTGTTCTAAAGAATTTAGCTATGTAAATAAATAGAAAAGTCCTTTGCCTCTCTACAATGACTCTAAACTTTGTGCATGAGACTTGTTCTAAAGAATTTAGGTATGTAAATAAATAGAAAAGTCCTTTGCTTCTTTACAATGACTCTAAACTTTGTGTATGAGACTTGTTCTAAAGAATTTAGCTATGTAAATAAATAGAAAAGTCCTTTGCTTCTTTACAATAACTCTAAACTTTGTGTATGAGACTTGTTCTAAAGAATTTAGCTATGTAAATAAATAGAAAAGTCCTTTGCTTCTTTACAATGACTCTAAACTTTGTGTATGAGACTTGTTCTAAAGAATTTAGCTATGTAAATAAATAGAAAAGTCCTTTGCTTCTTTACAATGACTCTAAACTTTGTGTATGAGACTTGTTCTAAAGAATTTAGCTATGTAAATAAATAGAAAAGTCCTTTGCTTCTTTACAATGACTCTAAACTTTGTGTATGAGACTTGTTCTAAAGAATTTAGCTATGTAAATAAATAGAAAAGTCCTTTGCTTCTTTACAATGACTCTAAACTTTGTGTATGAGACTTGTTCTAAAGAATTTAGCTATGTAAATAAATAGAAAAGTCCTTTGCTTCTCTACAACGACTCTAAACTTTGTGCATGAGACTTGTTCTAAAGAATTTAGCTATGTAAATAAATAGAAAAGTCCTTTGCCTCTCTACAACGACTCTAAACTTTGTGCATGAGACTTGTTCTAAAGAATTTAGCTATGTAAATAAATAGAAAAGTCCTTTGTTTCTCTACAACGACTCTAATCTTTGTGGATGAGACTTGTTCTAAAGAATTTAGCTATGTAAATAAATAGAAAAGTCCTTTGTTTCTCTACAATGACTCTAAACTTTGTGGATGAGACTTGTTCTAAAGAATTTAGCTATGTAAATAAATAGAAAAGTCCTTTGCCTCTCTACAACGACTCTAAACTTTGTGCATGAGACTTGTTCTAAAGAATTTAGCTATGTAAATAAATAGAAAAGTCCTTTGCCTCTCTACAACGACTCTAAACTTTGTGTATGAGACTTGTTCTAAAGAATTTAGCTATGTAAATAAATAGAAAAGTCCTTTGCCTCTCTACAACGACTCTAAACTTTGTGCATGAGACTTGTTCTAAAGAATTTAGCTATGTAAATAAATAGAAAAGTTCTTTGCCTCTCTACAACGACTCTAAACTTTGTGCATGAGACTTGTTCTAAAGAATTTAGCTATGTAAATAAATAGAAAAGTCCTTTGCTTCTCTACAACGACTCTAAACTTTGTGCATGAGACATGTTCTAAATAATTTAGCTATGTAAATAAATAGAAAAGTCCTTTGCCTCTCTACAACGACTCTAAACTTTGTGCATGAGACTTGTTCTAAAGAATTTAGCTATGTAAATAAATAGATAAGTCCTTTGCTTCTCTACAACGACTCTAAACTTTGTGGATGAGACTTGTTCTAAAACATTTAGCTATGTAAATAAATAGAAAAGTCCTTTGCCTCTCTACAACGACTCTAAACTTTGTGCATGAGACTTGTTCTAAAGAATTTAGCTATGTAAATAAATAGATAAGTCCTTTGCTTCTCTACAACGACTCTAAACTTTGTGGATGAGACTTGTTCTAAAACATTTAGCTATGTAAATAAATAGAAAAGTCCTTTGCCTCTCTACAACGACTCTAAACTTTGTGGATGAGACTTGTTCTAAAGAATTTAGCTATGTAAATAAATAGATAAGTCCTTTGCTTCTCTACAACGACTCTAAACTTTGTGCATGAGACTTGTTCTAAAGAATTTAGCTATGTAAATAAATAGATAAGTCCTTTGCTTCTCTACAACGACTCTAAACTTTGTGGATGAGACTTGTTCTAAAACATTTAGCTATGTAAATAAATAGAAAAGTCCTTTGCCTCTCTACAACGACTCTAAACTTTGTGGATGAGACTTGTTCTAAAGAATTTAGCTATGTAAATAAATAGATAAGTCCTTTGCTTCTCTACAACGACTCTAAACTTTGTGCATGAGACTTGTTCTAAAGAATTTAGCTATGTAAATAAATAGATAAGTCCTTTGCTTCTCTACAACGACTCTAAACTTTGTGGATGAGACTTGTTCTAAAACATTTAGCTATGTAAATAAATAGAAAAGTCCTTGCCTCTCTACAACGACTCTAAACTTTGTGGATGAGACTTGTTCTAAAGAATTTAGCTATGTAAATAAATAGATAAGTCCTTTGCTTCTCTACAACGACTCTAAACTTTGTGCATGAGACTTGTTCTAAAGAATTTAGCTATGTAAATAAATAGATAAGTCCTTTGCTTCTCTACAACGACTCTAAACTTTGTGGATGAGACTTGTTCTAAAACATTTAGCTATGTAAATAAATAGAAAAGTCCTTTGCCTCTCTACAACGACTCTAAACTTTGTGGATGAGACTTGTTCTAAAGAATTTAGCTATGTAAATAAATAGATAAGTCCTTTGCTTCTCTACAACGACTCTAAACTTTGTGCATGAGACTTGTTCTAAAGAATTTAGCTATGTAAATAAATAGATAAGTCCTTTGCTTCTCTACAACGACTCTAAACTTTGTGGATGAGACTTGTTCTAAAACATTTAGCTATGTAAATAAATAGAAAAGTCCTTTGCCTCTCTACAACGACTCTAAACTTTGTGGATGAGACTTGTTCTAAAGAATTTAGCTATGTAAATAAATAGATAAGTCCTTTGCTTCTCTACAACGACTCTAAACTTTGTGCATGAGACTTGTTCTAAAGAATTTAGCTATGTAAATAAATAGATAAGTCCTTTGCTTCTCTACAACGACTCTAAACTTTGTGGATGAGACTTGTTCTAAAACATTTAGCTATGTAAATAAATAGAAAAGTCCTTTGCCTCTCTACAACTACTCTAAACTTTGTGGATGAGACTTGTTCTAAAGAATTTAGCTATGTAAATAAATAGATAAGTCCTTTGCTTCTCTACAACGACTCTAAACTTTGTGGATGAGACTTGTTCTAAAACATTTAGCTATGTAAATAAATAGAAAAGTCCTTTGCCTCTCTACAACGACTCTAAACTTTGTGCATGAGACTTGTTCTAAAGAATTTAGCTATGTAAATAAATAGATAAGTCCTTTGCTTCTCTACAACGACTCTAAACTTTGTGGATGAGACTTGTTCTAAAACATTTAGCTATGTAAATAAATAGAAAAGTCCTTTGCCTCTCTACAACGACTCTAAACTTTGTGTATGAGACTTGTTCTAAAGAATTTAGCTATGTAAATAAATAGAAAAGTCCTTTGCCTCTCTACAACGACTCTAAACTTTGTGCATGAGACTTGTTCTAAAGAATTTAGCTATGTAAATAAATAGAAAAGTCCTTTGCCTCTCTACAACGACTCTAAACTTTGTGCATGAGACTTGTTCTAAAGAATTTAGCTATGTAAATAAATAGAAAAGTCCTTTGCCTCTCTACAATGACTCTAAACTTTGTGTATGAGACTTGTTCTAAAGAATTTAGCTATGTAAATAAATAGAAAAGTCCTTTGCCTCTCTACAACGACTCTAAACTTTGTGCATGAGACTTGTTCTAAAGAATTTAGCTATGTAAATAAATAGAAAAGTCCTTTGCCTCTCTACAACGACTCTAAACTTTGTGCATGAGACTTGTTCTAAAGAATTTAGCTATGTAAATAAATAGAAAAGTCCTTTGCCTCTCTACAATGACTCTAAACTTTGTGCATGAGACTTGTTCTAAAGAATTTAGGTATGTAAATAAATAGAAAAGTCCTTTGCTTCTTTACAATGACTCTAAACTTTGTGTATGAGACTTGTTCTAAAGAATTTAGCTATGTAAATAAATAGAAAAGTCCTTTGCTTCTTTACAATGACTCTAAACTTTGTGTATGAGACTTGTTCTAAAGAATTTAGCTATGTAAATAAATAGAAAAGTCCTTTGCTTCTTTACAATGACTCTAAACTTTGTGTATGAGACTTGTTCTAAAGAATTTAGCTATGTAAATAAATAGAAAAGTCCTTTGCTTCTTTACAATGACTCTAAACTTTGTGTATGAGACTTGTTCTAAAGAATTTAGCTATGTAAATAAATAGAAAAGTCCTTTGCTTCTTTACAATGACTCTAAACTTTGTGTATGAGACTTGTTCTAAAGAATTTAGCTATGTAAATAAATAGAAAAGTCCTTTGCTTCTTTACAATGACTCTAAACTTTGTGTATGAGACTTGTTCTAAAGAATTTAGCTATGTAAATAAATAGAAAAGTCCTTTGCTTCTCTACAACGACTCTAAACTTTGTGCATGAGACTTGTTCTAAAGAATTTAGCTATGTAAATAAATAGAAAAGTCCTTTGCCTCTCTACAACGACTCTAAACTTTGTGCATGAGACTTGTTCTAAAGAATTTAGCTATGTAAATAAATAGAAAAGTCCTTTGTTTCTCTACAACGACTCTAATCTTTGTGGATGAGACTTGTTCTAAAGAATTTAGCTATGTAAATAAATAGAAAAGTCCTTTGTTTCTCTACAATGACTCTAAACTTTGTGGATGAGACTTGTTCTAAAGAATTTAGCTATGTAAATAAATAGAAAAGTCCTTTGCCTCTCTACAACGACTCTAAACTTTGTGCATGAGACTTGTTCTAAAGAATTTAGCTATGTAAATAAATAGAAAAGTCCTTTGCCTCTCTACAACGACTCTAAACTTTGTGCATGAGACTTGTTCTAAAGAATTTAGCTATGTAAATAAATAGAAAAGTCCTTTGCCTCTCTACAATGACTCTAATCTTTGTGTATGAGACTTGTTCTAAAGAATTTAGCTATGTAAATAAATAGAAAAGTCCTTTGCCTCTCTACAACGACTCTAAACTTTGTGCATGAGACTTGTTCTAAAGAATTTAGCTATGTAAATAAATAGAAAAGTCCTTTGCCTCTCTACAACGACTCTAAACTTTGTGCATGAGACTTGTTCTAAAGAATTTAGCTATGTAAATAAATAGAAAAGTCCTTTGCCTCTCTACAATGACTCTAAACTTTGTGCATGAGACTTGTTCTAAAGAATTTAGGTATGTAAATAAATAGAAAAGTCCTTTGCTTCTTTACAATGACTCTAAACTTTGTGTATGAGACTTGTTCTAAAGAATTTAGCTATGTAAATAAATAGAAAAGTCCTTTGCTTCTTTACAATAACTCTAAACTTTGTGTATGAGACTTGTTCTAAAGAATTTAGCTATGTAAATAAATAGAAAAGTCCTTTGCTTCTTTACAATGACTCTAAACTTTGTGTATGAGACTTGTTCTAAAGAATTTAGCTATGTAAATAAATAGAAAAGTCCTTTGCTTCTTTACAATGACTCTAAACTTTGTGTATGAGACTTGTTCTAAAGAATTTAGCTATGTAAATAAATAGAAAAGTCCTTTGCTTCTTTACAATGACTCTAAACTTTGTGTATGAGACTTGTTCTAAAGAATTTAGCTATGTAAATAAATAGAAAAGTCCTTTGCTTCTTTACAATGACTCTAAACTTTGTGTATGAGACTTGTTCTAAAGAATTTAGCTATGTAAATAAATAGAAAAGTCCTTTGCTTCTCTACAACGACTCTAAACTTTGTGCATGAGACTTGTTCTAAAGAATTTAGCTATGTAAATAAATAGAAAAGTCCTTTGCCTCTCTACAACGACTCTAAACTTTGTGCATGAGACTTGTTCTAAAGAATTTAGCTATGTAAATAAATAGAAAAGTCCTTTGTTTCTCTACAACGACTCTAATCTTTGTGGATGAGACTTGTTCTAAAGAATTTAGCTATGTAAATAAATAGAAAAGTCCTTTGTTTCTCTACAATGACTCTAAACTTTGTGGATGAGACTTGTTCTAAAGAATTTAGCTATGTAAATAAATAGAAAAGTCCTTTGCCTCTCTACAACGACTCTAAACTTTGTGCATGAGACTTGTTCTAAAGAATTTAGCTATGTAAATAAATAGAAAAGTCCTTTGCCTCTCTACAACGACTCTAAACTTTGTGTATGAGACTTGTTCTAAAGAATTTAGCTATGTAAATAAATAGAAAAGTCCTTTGCCTCTCTACAACGACTCTAAACTTTGTGCATGAGACTTGTTCTAAAGAATTTAGCTATGTAAATAAATAGAAAAGTTCTTTGCCTCTCTACAACGACTCTAAACTTTGTGCATGAGACTTGTTCTAAAGAATTTAGCTATGTAAATAAATAGAAAAGTCCTTTGCTTCTCTACAACGACTCTAAACTTTGTGCATGAGACATGTTCTAAATAATTTAGCTATGTAAATAAATAGAAAAGTCCTTTGCCTCTCTACAACGACTCTAAACTTTGTGCATGAGACTTGTTCTAAAGAATTTAGCTATGTAAATAAATAGATAAGTCCTTTGCTTCTCTACAACGACTCTAAACTTTGTGGATGAGACTTGTTCTAAAACATTTAGCTATGTAAATAAATAGAAAAGTCCTTTGCCTCTCTACAACGACTCTAAACTTTGTGCATGAGACTTGTTCTAAAGAATTTAGCTATGTAAATAAATAGATAAGTCCTTTGCTTCTCTACAACGACTCTAAACTTTGTGGATGAGACTTGTTCTAAAACATTTAGCTATGTAAATAAATAGAAAAGTCCTTTGCCTCTCTACAACGACTCTAAACTTTGTGGATGAGACTTGTTCTAAAGAATTTAGCTATGTAAATAAATAGATAAGTCCTTTGCTTCTCTACAACGACTCTAAACTTTGTGCATGAGACTTGTTCTAAAGAATTTAGCTATGTAAATAAATAGATAAGTCCTTTGCTTCTCTACAACGACTCTAAACTTTGTGGATGAGACTTGTTCTAAAACATTTAGCTATGTAAATAAATAGAAAAGTCCTTTGCCTCTCTACAACGACTCTAAACTTTGTGGATGAGACTTGTTCTAAAGAATTTAGCTATGTAAATAAATAGATAAGTCCTTTGCTTCTCTACAACGACTCTAAACTTTGTGCATGAGACTTGTTCTAAAGAATTTAGCTATGTAAATAAATAGATAAGTCCTTTGCTTCTCTACAACGACTCTAAACTTTGTGGATGAGACTTGTTCTAAAACATTTAGCTATGTAAATAAATAGAAAAGTCCTTGCCTCTCTACAACGACTCTAAACTTTGTGGATGAGACTTGTTCTAAAGAATTTAGCTATGTAAATAAATAGATAAGTCCTTTGCTTCTCTACAACGACTCTAAACTTTGTGCATGAGACTTGTTCTAAAGAATTTAGCTATGTAAATAAATAGATAAGTCCTTTGCTTCTCTACAACGACTCTAAACTTTGTGGATGAGACTTGTTCTAAAACATTTAGCTATGTAAATAAATAGAAAAGTCCTTTGCCTCTCTACAACGACTCTAAACTTTGTGGATGAGACTTGTTCTAAAGAATTTAGCTATGTAAATAAATAGATAAGTCCTTTGCTTCTCTACAACGACTCTAAACTTTGTGCATGAGACTTGTTCTAAAGAATTTAGCTATGTAAATAAATAGATAAGTCCTTTGCTTCTCTACAACGACTCTAAACTTTGTGGATGAGACTTGTTCTAAAACATTTAGCTATGTAAATAAATAGAAAAGTCCTTTGCCTCTCTACAACGACTCTAAACTTTGTGGATGAGACTTGTTCTAAAGAATTTAGCTATGTAAATAAATAGATAAGTCCTTTGCTTCTCTACAACGACTCTAAACTTTGTGCATGAGACTTGTTCTAAAGAATTTAGCTATGTAAATAAATAGATAAGTCCTTTGCTTCTCTACAACGACTCTAAACTTTGTGGATGAGACTTGTTCTAAAACATTTAGCTATGTAAATAAATAGAAAAGTCCTTTGCCTCTCTACAACTACTCTAAACTTTGTGGATGAGACTTGTTCTAAAGAATTTAGCTATGTAAATAAATAGATAAGTCCTTTGCTTCTCTACAACGACTCTAAACTTTGTGGATGAGACTTGTTCTAAAACATTTAGCTATGTAAATAAATAGAAAAGTCCTTTGCCTCTCTACAACGACTCTAAACTTTGTGCATGAGACTTGTTCTAAAGAATTTAGCTATGTAAATAAATAGATAAGTCCTTTGCTTCTCTACAACGACTCTAAACTTTGTGGATGAGACTTGTTCTAAAACATTTAGCTATGTAAATAAATAGAAAAGTCCTTTGCCTCTCTACAACGACTCTAAACTTTGTGTATGAGACTTGTTCTAAAGAATTTAGCTATGTAAATAAATAGAAAAGTCCTTTGCCTCTCTACAACGACTCTAAACTTTGTGCATGAGACTTGTTCTAAAGAATTTAGCTATGTAAATAAATAGAAAAGTCCTTTGCCTCTCTACAACGACTCTAAACTTTGTGCATGAGACTTGTTCTAAAGAATTTAGCTATGTAAATAAATAGAAAAGTCCTTTGCCTCTCTACAATGACTCTAAACTTTGTGTATGAGACTTGTTCTAAAGAATTTAGCTATGTAAATAAATAGAAAAGTCCTTTGCCTCTCTACAACGACTCTAAACTTTGTGCATGAGACTTGTTCTAAAGAATTTAGCTATGTAAATAAATAGAAAAGTCCTTTGCCTCTCTACAACGACTCTAAACTTTGTGCATGAGACTTGTTCTAAAGAATTTAGCTATGTAAATAAATAGAAAAGTCCTTTGCCTCTCTACAATGACTCTAAACTTTGTGCATGAGACTTGTTCTAAAGAATTTAGGTATGTAAATAAATAGAAAAGTCCTTTGCTTCTTTACAATGACTCTAAACTTTGTGTATGAGACTTGTTCTAAAGAATTTAGCTATGTAAATAAATAGAAAAGTCCTTTGCTTCTTTACAATGACTCTAAACTTTGTGTATGAGACTTGTTCTAAAGAATTTAGCTATGTAAATAAATAGAAAAGTCCTTTGCTTCTTTACAATGACTCTAAACTTTGTGTATGAGACTTGTTCTAAAGAATTTAGCTATGTAAATAAATAGAAAAGTCCTTTGCTTCTTTACAATGACTCTAAACTTTGTGTATGAGACTTGTTCTAAAGAATTTAGCTATGTAAATAAATAGAAAAGTCCTTTGCTTCTTTACAATGACTCTAAACTTTGTGTATGAGACTTGTTCTAAAGAATTTAGCTATGTAAATAAATAGAAAAGTCCTTTGCTTCTTTACAATGACTCTAAACTTTGTGTATGAGACTTGTTCTAAAGAATTTAGCTATGTAAATAAATAGAAAAGTCCTTTGCTTCTCTACAACGACTCTAAACTTTGTGCATGAGACTTGTTCTAAAGAATTTAGCTATGTAAATAAATAGAAAAGTCCTTTGCCTCTCTACAACGACTCTAAACTTTGTGCATGAGACTTGTTCTAAAGAATTTAGCTATGTAAATAAATAGAAAAGTCCTTTGTTTCTCTACAACGACTCTAATCTTTGTGGATGAGACTTGTTCTAAAGAATTTAGCTATGTAAATAAATAGAAAAGTCCTTTGTTTCTCTACAATGACTCTAAACTTTGTGGATGAGACTTGTTCTAAAGAATTTAGCTATGTAAATAAATAGAAAAGTCCTTTGCCTCTCTACAACGACTCTAAACTTTGTGCATGAGACTTGTTCTAAAGAATTTAGCTATGTAAATAAATAGAAAAGTCCTTTGCCTCTCTACAACGACTCTAAACTTTGTGTATGAGACTTGTTCTAAAGAATTTAGCTATGTAAATAAATAGAAAAGTCCTTTGCCTCTCTACAACGACTCTAAACTTTGTGCATGAGACTTGTTCTAAAGAATTTAGCTATGTAAATAAATAGAAAAGTTCTTTGCCTCTCTACAACGACTCTAAACTTTGTGCATGAGACTTGTTCTAAAGAATTTAGCTATGTAAATAAATAGAAAAGTCCTTTGCTTCTCTACAACGACTCTAAACTTTGTGCATGAGACATGTTCTAAATAATTTAGCTATGTAAATAAATAGAAAAGTCCTTTGCCTCTCTACAACGACTCTAAACTTTGTGTATGAGACTTGTTCTAAAGAATTTAGCTATGTAAATAAATAGAAAAGTCCTTTGCCTCTCTACAACGACTCTAAACTTTGTGCATGAGACTTGTTCTAAAGAATTTAGCTATGTAAATAAATAGAAAAGTCCTTTGCCTCTCTACAATGACTCTAAACTTTGTGTATGAGACTTGTTCTAAAGAATTTAGCTATGTAAATAAATAGAAAAGTCCTTTGCCTCTCTACAACGACTCTAAACTTTGTGCATGAGACTTGTTCTAAAGAATTTAGCTATGTAAATAAATAGAAAAGTCCTTTGCCTCTCTACAATGACTCTAAACTTTGTGTATGAGACTTGTTCTAAAGAATTTAGCTATGTAAATAAATAGAAAAGTCCTTTGCCTCTCTACAACGACTCTAAACTTTGTGCATGAGACTTGTTCTAAAGAATTTAGCTATGTAAATAAATAGAAAAGTCCTTTGCCTCTCTACAACGACTCTAAACTTTGTGGATGAGACTTGTTCTAAAGAATTTAGCTATGTAAATAAATAGATAAGTCCTTTGCTTCTCTACAACGACTCTAAACTTTGTGCATGAGACTTGTTCTAAAGAATTTAGCTATGTAAATAAATAGATAAGTCCTTTGCTTCTCTACAACGACTCTAAACTTTGTGGATGAGACTTGTTCTAAAACATTTAGCTATGTAAATAAATAGAAAAGTCCTTTGCCTCTCTACAACGACTCTAAACTTTGTGGATGAGACTTGTTCTAAAGAATTTAGCTATGTAAATAAATAGATAAGTCCTTTGCTTCTCTACAACGACTCTAAACTTTGTGGATGAGACTTGTTCTAAAACATTTAGCTATGTAAATAAATAGAAAAGTCCTTTGCCTCTCTACAACGACTCTAAACTTTGTGCATGAGACTTGTTCTAAAGAATTTAGCTATGTAATTAAATAGATAAGTCCTTTGCTTCTCTACAACGACTCTAAACTTTGTGGATGAGACTTGTTCTAAAACATTTAGCTATGTAAATAAATAGAAAAGTCCTTTGCCTCTCTACAACGACTCTAAACTTTGTGTATGAGACTTGTTCTAAAGAATTTAGCTATGTAAATAAATAGAAAAGTCCTTTGCCTCTCTACAACGACTCTAAACTTTGTGCATGAGACTTGTTCTAAAGAATTTAGCTATGTAAATAAATAGAAAAGTCCTTTGCCTCTCTACAACGACTCTAAACTTTGTGCATGAGACTTGTTCTAAAGAATTTAGCTATGTAGATAAATAGAAAAGTCCTTTGCCTCTCTACAATGACTCTAAACTTTGTGTATGAGACTTGTTCTAAAGAATTTAGCTATGTAAATAAATAGAAAAGTCCTTTGCCTCTCTACAACGACTCTAAACTTTGTGCATGAGACTTGTTCTAAAGAATTTAGCTATGTAAATAAATAGAAAAGTCCTTTGCCTCTCTACAACGACTCTAAACTTTGTGCATGAGACTTGTTCTAAAGAATTTAGCTATGTAAATAAATAGAAAAGTCCTTTGCCTCTCTACAATGACTCTAAACTTTGTGCATGAGACTTGTTCTAAAGAATTTAGCTATGTAAATAAATAGAAAAGTCCTTTGCTTCTTTACAATGACTCTAAACTTTGTGTATGAGACTTGTTCTAAAGAATTTAGCTATGTAAATAAATAGAAAAGTCCTTTGCTTCTTTACAACGACTCTAAACTTTGTGTATGAGACTTGTTCTAAAGAATTTAGCTATGTAAATAAATAGAAAAGTCCTTTGCTTCTTTACAACGACTCTAAACTTTGTGTATGAGACTTGTTCTAAACAATTTAGCTATGTAAATAAATAGAAAAGTCCTTTGCTTCTTTACAATGACTCTAAACTTTGTGTATGAGACTTGTTCTAAAGAATTTAGCTATGTAAATAAATAGAAAAGTCCTTTGCTTCTTTACAATGACTCTAAACTTTGTGTATGAGACTTGTTCTAAAGAATTTAGCTATGTAAATAAATAGAAAAGTCCTTTGCTTCTTTACAATGACTCTAAACTTTGTGTATGAGACTTGTTCTAAAGAATTTAGCTATGTAAATAAATAGAAAATTCCTTTGCTTCTTTACAATGACTCTAAACTTTGTGTATGAGACTTGTTCTAAAGAATTTAGCTATGTAAATAAATAGAAAAGTCCTTTGCCTCTCTACAATGACTCTAAACTTTGTGTATGAGACTTGTTCTAAAGAATTTAGCTATGTAAATAAATAGAAAAGTCCTTTGCTTCTTTACAACGACTCTAAACTTTGTGTATGAGACTTGTTCTAAAGAATTTAGCTATGTAAATAAATAGAAAAGTCCTTTGCCTCTCTACAATGACTCTAAGCTTTGTGCATGAGACTTGTTCTAAAGAATTTAGCTATGTAAATAAATAGAAAAGTCCTTTGCCTCTCTACAACGACTCTAAACTTTGTGCATGAGACTTGTTCTAAAGAATTTAGCTATGTAAATAAATAGAAAAGTCCTTTGTTTCTCTACAACGACTCTAAACTTTGTGCATGAGACTTGTTCTAAAGAATTTAGCTATGTAAATAAATAGAAAAGTCCTTTGCTTCTCTACAACGACTCTAAACTTTGTGCATGAGACTTGTTCTAAAGAATTTAGCTATGTAAATAAATAGAAAAGTCCTTTGCTTCTCTACAACGACTCTAAACTTTGTGCATGAGACTTGTTCTAAAGAATTTAGCTATGTAAATAAATAGAAAAGTCCTTTGCCTCTCTACAACGACTCTAAACTTGGTGCATGAGACTTGTTCTAAAGAATTTAGCTATGTAAATAAATAGAAAAGTCCTTTGTTTCTCTACAACGACTCTAATCTTTGTGGATGAAACTTGTTCTAAAGAATTTAGCTATGTAAATAAATAGAAAAGTCCTTTGTTTCTCTACAATGACTCTAAACTTTGTGGATGAGACTTGTTCTAAAGAATTTAGCTATGTAAATAAATAGAAAAGTCCTTTGCCTCACTACAACGACTCTAAACTTTGTGCATGAGACTTGTTCTAAAGAATTTAGCTATGTAAATAAATAGAAAAGTCCTTTGCCTCTCTACAACGACTCTAAACTTTGTGTATGAGACTTGTTCTAAAGAATTTAGCTATGTAAATAAATAGAAAAGTCCTTTGCCTCTCTACAACGACTCTAAACTTTGTGCATGAGACTTGTTCTAAAGAATTTAGCTATGTAAATAAATAGAAAAGTCCTTTGCCTCTCTACAACGACTCTAAACTTTGTGCATGAGACTTGTTCTAAAGAATTTAGCTATGTAAATAAATAGAAAAGTCCTTTGCTTCTCTACAACGACTCTAAACTTTGTGCATGAGACTTGTTCTAAAGAATTTAGCTATGTAAATAAATAGAAAAGTCCTTTGCCTCTCTACAACGACTCTAAACTTTGTGTATGAGACTTGTTCTAAAGAATTTAGCTATGTAAATAAATAGAAAAGTCCTTTGCCTCTCTACAACGACTCTAAACTTTGTGCATGAGACTTGTTCTAAAGAATTTAGCTATGTAAATAAATAGAAAAGTCCTTTGCCTCTCTACAATGACTCTAAACTTTGTGTATGAGACTTGTTCTAAAGAATTTAGCTATGTAAATAAATAGAAAAGTCCTTTGCCTCTCTACAACGACTCTAAACTTTGTGCATGAGACTTGTTCTAAAGAATTTAGCTATGTAAATAAATAGAAAAGTCCTTTGCCTCTCTACAATGACTCTAAACTTTGTGTATGAGACTTGTTCTAAAGAATTTAGCTATGTAAATAAATAGAAAAGTCCTTTGCCTCTCTACAACGACTCTAAACTTTGTGCATGAGACTTGTTCTAAAGAATTTAGCTATGTAAATAAATAGAAAAGTCCTTTGCCTCTCTACAATGACTCTAAACTTTGTGTATGAGACTTGTTCTAAAGAATTTAGCTATGTAAATAAATAGAAAAGTCCTTTGCCTCTCTACAACGACTCTAAACTTTGTGCATGAGACTTGTTCTAAAGAATTTAGCTATGTAAATAAATAGAAAATTCCTTTGCCTCTCTACAACGACTCTAAACTTTGTGCATGAGACTTGTTCTAAAGAATTTAGCTATGTAAATAAATAGAAAAGTCCTTTGCCTCTCTACAACGACTCTAAACTTTGTGCATGAGACTTGTTCTAAAGAATTTAGCTATGTAAATAAATAGAAAAGTCCTTTGCCTCTCTACAAGACTCTAAACTTTGTGTATGAGACTTGTTCTAAAGAATTTAGCTATGTAAATAAATAGAAAAGTCCTTTGCCTCTCTACAACGACTCTAAACTTTGTGTATGAGACTTGTTCTAAAGAATTTAGCTATGTAAATAAATAGAAAAGTCCTTTGCCTCTCTAAAACGACTCTAAACTTTGTGTATGAGACTTGTTCTAAAGAATTTAGCTATGTAAATAAATAGAAAAGTCCTTTGCCTCTCTACAACGACTCTAAACTTTGTGCATGAGACTTGTTCTAAAGAATTTAGCTATGTAAATAAATAGAAAAGTCCTTTGCTTCTCTACAACGACTCTAAACTTTGTGTATGAGACTTGTTTTAAAGAATTTAGCTATGTAAATAAATAGAAAAGTCCTTTGCCTCTCTACAAGACTCTAAACTTTGTGCATGAGACTTGTTCTAAAGAATTTAGCTATGTAAATAAATAGAAAAGTCCTTTGCCTCTCTACAACGACTCTAAACTTTGTGCATGAGACTTGTTCTAAAGAATTTAGCTATGTAAATAAATAGAAAAGTCCTTTGCCTCTCTACAACGACTCTAAACTTTGTGCATGAGACTTGTTCTAAAGAATTTAGCTATGTAAATAAATAGAAAAGTCCTTTGCCTCTCTACAACGACTCTAAACTTTGTGCATGAGACTTGTTCTAAAGAATTTAGCTATGTAAATAAATAGAAAAGTCCTTTGCCTCTCTACAACGACTCTAAACTTTGTGTATGAGACTTGTTCTAAAGAATTTAGCTATGTAAATAAATAGAAAAGTCCTTTGCCTCTCTACAACGACTCTAAACTTTGTGTATGAGACTTGTTCTAAAGAATTTAGCTATGTAAATAAATAGAAAAGTCCTTTGCCTCTCTACAACGACTCTAAACTTTGTGCATGAGACTTGTTCTAAAGAATTTAGCTATGTAAATAAATAGAAAAGTCCTTTGCCTCTCTACAACGACTCTAAGCTTTGTGCATGAGACTTGTTCTAAAGAATTTAGCTATGTAAATAAATAGAAAAGTCCTTTGCCTCTCTACAACGACTCTAAACTTTGTGCATGAGACTTGTTCTAAAGAATTTAGCTATGTAAATAAATAGAAAAGTCCTTTGCCTCTCTACAACGACTCTAAACTTTGTGCATGAGACTTGTTCTACAGAATTTAGCTATGTAAATAAATAGAAAAGTCCTTTGCCTCTCTACAACGACTCTAAACTTTGTGCATGAGACTTGTTCTAAAGAATTTAGCTATGTAAATAAATAGAAAAGTCCTTTGCCTCTCTACAACGACTCTAAACTTTGTGCATGAGACTTGTTCTAAAGAATTTAGCTATGTAAATAAATAGAAAAGTCCTTTGCCTCTCTACAACGACTCTAAACTTTGTGTATGAGACTTGTTCTAAAGAATTTAGCTATGTAAATAAATAGAAAAGTCCTTTGCCTCTCTACAACGACCCTAAACTTTGTGTATGAGACTTGTTCTAAAGAATTTAGCTATGTAAATAAATAGAAAAGTCCTTTGCCTCTCTACAACGACTCTAAACTTTGTGCATGAGACTTGTTCTAAAGAATTTAGCTATGTAAATAAATAGAAAAGTCCTTTGCCTCTCTACAACGACTCTAAACTTTGTGCATGAGACTTGTTCTAAAGAATTTAGCTATGTAAATAAATAGAAAAGTCCTTTGCCTCTCTACAATGACTCTAAACTTTGTGTATGAGACTTGTTCTAAAGAATTTAGCTATGTAAATAAATAGAAAAGTCCTTTGCCTCTCTACAACGACTCTAAACTTTGTGTATGAGACTTGTTCTAAAGAATTTAGCTATGTAAATAAATAGAAAAGTCCTTTGCCTCTCTACAACGACTCTAAACTTTGTGTATGAGACTTGTTCTAAAGAATTTAGCTATGTAAATAAATAGAAAAGTCCTTTGCCTCTCTACAACGACTCTAAACTTTGTGCATGAGACTTGTTCTAAAGAATTTAGCTATGTAAATAAATAGAAAAGTCCTTTGCCTCTCTACAACGACTCTAAACTTTGTGCATGAGACTTGTTCTAAAGAATTTAGCTATGTAAATAAATAGAAAAGTCCTTTGCCTCTCTACAATGACTCTAAACTTTGTGTATGAGACTTGTTCTAAAGAATTTAGCTATGTAAATAAATAGAAAAGTCCTTTGCCTCTCTACAACGACTCTAAACTTTGTGTATGAGACTTGTTCTAAAGAATTTAGCTATGTAAATAAATAGAAAAGTCCTTTGCCTCTCTACAACGACTCTAAACTTTGTGCATGAGACTTGTTCTAAAGAATTTAGCTATGTAAATAAATAGAAAAGTCCTTTGCCTCTCTACAACGACTCTAAACTTTGTGTATGAGACTTGTTCTAAAGAATTTAGCTATGTAAATAAATAGAAAAGTCATTTGCCTCTCTACAATGACTCTAAACTTTGTGCATGAGACTTGTTCTAAAGAATTTAGCTATGTAAATAAATAGAAAAGTCCTTTGCTTCTCTACAATGACTCTAAACTTTGTGCATGAGACTTGTTCTAAAGAGCTTAGCTATGTAAATAAATAGAAAAGTTCTCTGCCTCTCTACAATGACTCTAAACTTTGTGCATGAGACTTGTTCTAAAGAATTTAGCTATGTAAATAAATAGATAAGTCCTTTGCCTCTCTACAATGACTCTAAACTTTGTGCATGAGACTTGTTCTAAAGAATTTAGCTATGTAAATAAATAGAAAAGTCCTTTGCCTCTCTACAACGACTCTAAACTTTGTGCATGAGACTTGTTCTAAAGAATTTAGCTATGTAAATAAATAGAAAAGTCCTTTGCCTCTCTACAATGACTCTAAACTTTGTGTATGAGACTTGTTCTAAAGAATTTAGCTATGTAAATAAATAGAAAAGTCCTTTGCCTCTCTACAATGACTCTAAACTTTTGCATGAGACTTGTTCTAAAGAATTTAGCTATGTAAATAAATAGAAAAGTCCTTTTCTCTTGGCAATAATCATAATAGCAGCAGGTTTCTTGTCTAGAAAACAACTCCAACAAACAAAAGTTAAGAAATACAGAAACAGTCATTACGTTTTTGCACAGTTTAAACAAACACCTGTCATGGATTAATACATAAGAAGTAATACACCCTCAATGTTGTTCAATTAAGTAAAGGCTATTGTGAAAAGGCTGAGACTGGGGCAACCATGATTTGTTTGTACTTACACATGTCTCTTAAAAAAGCCATTTGATACAAGAAGGACCAAGTGATGTCGGAAACTAAAACTTGAGGGTATATTAAAAAAACACTCGAATCATAACCTTTAAAGTTAGAGTATTACATGTTACCTATAATGCAAATAGTTACAATGTATCCGTTTGTGTCTGGTTAAGAAAACAAGTTTATAATCGTAAACTAACCGGTTGGTGAACTATATTAGTGGCCTCTATTTTCCTCGGTCTTTTTAACTTTTTGTAATAAACGTTTCTGCTATTTTCCATTATTCTATTTACAAGTCCATTGTTTAATTAACTTCTCATTTTAAGGCGTGCGCGCTGATACGCATTCCTTCACGGATGGAAAATTATGATGAATAGTTAACACCCCTTAGTACATCCGTTCATTTTGTAGTACATAGAATCGCAGTTCCAAAGTTTCGCTACAATCTCTTTTAGGATTGACGAGGTGAATCCAAAAAAAGTCGAAGAGTAAACCAACTGTTTTAGAGTTCACCTCGTCAATCCTAGAAACGTCTAGCGACAATCTAGCGAAACGTCAAATTTCCGATGGTATGCGCTATAAAATGAACGGATGTACTACGGGTATTAACTATTCATCTTACACACACACACACACACAAAATCATTTACACAAAATATATTTGCTTACAGTTTAAATAAAGTGACATACTACATTATCAAACTGAAATAATTTAATTAAGACCATACGTTTTTAAAACATTTTGTTTTGAAAGTTTAAACCAATGTTTCCAAAACAGTTTATCTATTCTAAAATAATTTGTAAACACCTAATATTCGTCTAGCACAAGACTGTAATTTGCGTCATCTGACATAAGAGGTTACTAATTGCCTCAACACTGCAGAGCCATCGCGTGTCTCTGGCCACAGGAAACAAGTGTTTTGTTTGTAAATAGCTTCCGTGATCAATCAAGCGTTGAGGGCGTGAAGACGTGGACACTTTCTCTGCTCCGGCTCGTGTTGGAAATGCACGTAAAACTGTACAAAGTGCTCAATTACGAGACAACAAATGTTTTGCCTTAATAAAAGTCAATTTATATCTCCGTTCATCTCATTACTTGCCTCAAGTATTATTATTTACTGAATATTTTACAGCAAGGTTGATTGTATTGGTAAATGTAATCTTCTGCGATTGCGGTCCATTCGTCACATATAAACAGTTGGCAACACTTTGAGTCTAAAGTAATACTTTTGAAAATAAATTACATAATAATAGATATTGTTTTATCGTTTATCACGTAGAAACAATCGGTCACTATCCGGCGGAGATAAAAAATGTGGTATCTCCGCCGTAATTAAAAACATAGTTCTAAACGAGGCAGAGTTTCAAGTTTTCATGGGTGGCGTGATATTAATGGTGACTTGGAGTTACATTTATGTGATCCATTATGTATTTGGTTCGAAAAGTATGTGTTGAGAATTAAAGTAATTCTAGATAATAATTCTGAAAAGTTACCTTTTCACGTTTATTAACACCGCTCTAGCGGAAACATAGGACACTAACGTGTCAAGTAGAGTTACACAATATATTTAGCTCATTATAAGACCCCAAGGCAAATTAAACAAGAGTGAGTAAGAAACACTCTTGAATTATTCGGTTAACGAATTTACAAATAACTTCGGCAAGTAATTAATTTGTTAAATTCTGAAAGTTGTCTTTACTTGATTAATTTAAAAAAGTCTTAACAAAAATGCAAAATTCAAAATTACTCTCTGTTTTGTTGTCTTTTAATGCGATCACTCAGAATGAAAAATGTATATACCACTCTCTGCAAAGATTGAATTTCAGAGATCGTTGTGAGCATTGGAACAGAAAGAACCAAGTAAAGGCATGAAGAGTATAGTTGCACAAGTAATTAGACCTACTTCCTACAGAGGGCATAGAGAAGTCTCAACTTGTTACAGATGAGGAGAGAAGAATAAGGAATGTATAGGTGAAATAAATAGACTCAGTTAAGGATAAGGTAGAATATTAGAGAAGCTGAAAGGGTGGCTCTATATCCCTTCTCGGCTTGAGACACTTGAAAAAGGGACTTAATTTATTTAATAATTACACCAATTAGCTTAAGAAATAGTCCCCTCCATAGGAGTCATTGAGAAGTGTCAAACAGTTACCTGGGTCTCTGATGGATTTTGCTCCTATAACCAAATAACATGAATTGTTTACTTTAAATAAATAATACAATACAAAATGTATAGGGTATACTTTAAAAAAACACAGAAAGTAAAACATTCTATAGGTCAGTGCTTGACGATAAAATAGGTTTTACCTTGCAGTTCTTTCAGTCAACATAGTTTTTCATTGAAATTTGGGATTAAAACCCATTCGCTTACAATGACGGCGATCCGCCGTCGCGACCCAGTGTGCCATTCTGTGAAGCGACGGTGAATCGCCGTCCTCCAATACAGTATAACTAATTTGTGTCGAGTTAGTTCTCAGTAAATCCAATAGATCGCATATGCATCTTATTCTACAGGCTTTGGGCTTTCCAATGGTAGTATTTTTATTTTCTTTGGACTGTCCGTTCTTTCAATATTTACGTTTTATCTGGCGACCGATCAGCTGACATTGTCTGTGATGTTGTGTTTACATTGTAGTTGTGTGGGATATGTTTATAACCTAACCAAATTGTATTTAATTTGTTATTTGTGTTCTTTTTAAGTTAAAAATGAGTGGATTTATTATTTTATTTGTTGATGAAAGTGAGAAGGAGTTGAAAGATTGTGAAATTGAAAGAATTTTTGGAGAATGGGACAGTGATTTGTTTGAGGAAACATTTGAGAGTGATAATGAAATAAGACAGTTGGACATTGAATCTTAAATAGATGTAGATGTAAGTAATGAATAAAAAAAATCATAATAGACTGTAATATAACAGGTTCACCACATCATGAAAAATGTAATCTGCCTTGTTCTGCAATAAGTGATAAGTTGCAACTTGAGCAGCCCTCTTGTAGTTATGTTAGGCCTAGGACTCCACTAGATGTAAATAATGTAATTTCTGATATAAATGTCCAAGATATTACCATCTAATTCAGATGATGACAGCTCACAGAATTCCAATCTAATTGAGCTACTCGATCAAATCTACCTTGATGGAATAATTGCCCCTCTGTCTCCTACTGCTAGTAAGGAGGATGATGCCCCTAGTTTTCTTGATCCTTGTCCTAGGCCTATTGGAGTTAGTACTAGAGATAGGGGTAAACCAAGAAGGGGTAGGCCTAAAGAAAAAATTCCATGTTCCAAACCACCTAAGACCACTAAAAGGCCAAAGAACCAGTCGGTGGGAGTGTGGACTGTGCCTCGTCGCATTTCACCTACCAGAATGTTTCAAAGTATACAACACAAAAGTTAACTTGTCTTCACTCTTGT
>JBAIZL010000010.1:32196333-32203833 GCA_036971475.1 Prosapia bicincta | reverse complement strand
CCTCTAATAGTTTTAGGTCGAAACTCCTGTGTCTCCTGAGTTTGGAATCCTGCTGCATTCACTTGTAATAGGGTTTATAACCACCAATAAAATTGGTTTTTAAGGTATTACATTATAAAAATTTCAATTTCCATTTAAGCACTTTGAAAACGCATGACCGTTAGTCATAAGGTCGCCGACAGGCATTTTCCACTTCCATATTTGACTAAATTTGAATTTTAGCCTCGCATTTTAACATTTTCCGGGAAAGGTCTTCGTAAAACTGCCCTCTCACCACGAGAGGTTTTCCTCGTATTTCTTCAACTCTGCCTTGCCATGGCTATCGTTTGCGATTTTTAATTGGTTGTTGATAGTTCCAACTTATACGTTCGATCCACCCTTCTACTCGACCTCTGTCCCTTCTCTTTCCGTCTCTGTCCCTATTTGTGTTCGTTTTTACACTTTTGGTATGAATATCACCTATGGTTCTAGAATTGAATATTTTATAACGAAATATTCTGCTTCACACTTTTAGGGATTATTAGAAGCTTGAATGGTCATTGTGCTCTTTGGTCCCATAGTTTCACTTTATAGGCACTTAACACATTTATAATTTTGGTGCGACATAGTAATCATTCAATAATTACAATAGATATTTAAGAAAATTGATAATATACATTAATAATTTATTTCAAATATCGTATTATTACATTGCTCAAAATTATCTAAAACTATATGTTTTATATTTTCGCCTTAGCCTCTTGGTGGTTCTTTAATATATAATTTTATTTTTCATTTCACTTTCTTCAAATACTAAAAATGATTATTTTATAAAAATTTTGAATGAAAATAAAATTATTACTTTGCATTAAACACCTAATTTTACAATTACCGGTCTTGACTGTTTACAGAAGGCTGATGAGCTGCCTTACAAACCTTTGGCTTCACTCTCTTCTAGTTCCAGCTGTTTTTTTTTTTTTTTAAATCAAACAGTATTTAGAGATTTTGTATTTTATGCAAAAGTTGCTACTTTAAGACAGATTTGGCCCAGTATGTGTGGAATGTGTATGTGTGTCTCCCTGTATGTGCAAATATACCTGTAATGTTTAAAAGAAGTGTTTTTGTTAAATACAGACGTCTTTAGAACAGTTATAACTGTATAGATTATGTTCAAAACATTTCACTGACCACGTGGGCAAGAAAATGTAAAGAACAGCTGATAATGTTGTCAGTGAAAAGCTGTAAACATAATACGTAAATCAAAACCACCAAACTTTTGAAGGTGTTTAGACCTAACAAACTTTATAATTGTGTTTATAATAGGGGTGCAAAGCAGGGGATAGTTATCTCAACTTACTTGATACTTATCATAAACTTACTCACTTCACTAATTCGGAGTAATTATGATATACCTTTTTGCTTCACTTTAGCCGTTCGACGTAGTTTTGTTACACCTATTCTCTTTACTTTAACCGTTGACTTAGTTTTGTTACAACTACTTATTTAACATTAGCCGTTGACGTAACTCTATTTTACCTACTTACTTTACTTACCCCATTGACGTAGTTTTGTTACAAATATTCTCTTTACTTTAACCGTTGACTTAGTTTTGTTACAACTACTTATTTAACATTAGCCGTTGACGTAACTCTATTTTACCTACTTACTTTACTTACCCCATTGACGTAGTTTTGTTACAAATATTCTCTTTACTTTAACCGCTGACGTAACTATGTTTTACCTACTTACTTAACTTTAGCCATTGACGTAGTTTTGTTACACATATTCTCTTTACTTTAACCGTTGACTTAGTTTTGTTACAACTACTTATTTAACATTAGCCGTTGACGTAACTCTATTTTACCTACTTACTTTACTTACCCCATTGACGTAGTTTTGTTACAAATATTCTCTTTACTTTAACCGCTGACGTAACTATGTTTTACCTACTTACTTAACTTTAGCCATTGACGTAGTTTTGTTACACATATTCTCTTTACTTTAACCGTTGACTTAGTTTTGTTACAACTACTTATTTAACATTAGCCGTTGACGTAACTCTATTTTACCTACTTACTTTACTTACCCCATTGACGTAGTTTTGTTACAAATATTCTCTTTACTTTAACCGCTGACGTAACTATGTTTTACCTACTTACTTAACTTTAGCCATTGACGTAGTTTTGTTACACATATTCTCTTTACTTTAACCGTTGACTTAGTTTTGTTACAACTACTTATTTAACATTAGCCGTTGACGTAACTCTATTTTACCTACTTACTTTACTTACCCCATTGACGTAGTTTTGTTACAAATATTCTCTTTACTTTAACCGCTGACGTAACTATGTTTTACCTACTTACTTAACTTTAGCCATTGACGTAGTTTTGTTACAAATATTCTCTTTACTTTAACCGCTGACGTAACTATGTTTTACCTACTTACTTAACTTTAGCCATTGACGTAGTTTTGTTACACATATTCTCTTTACTTTAACCGTTGACTTAGTTTTGTTACAACTACTTATTTAACATTAGCCGTTGACGTAACTCTATTTTACCTACTTACTTTACTTACCCCATTGACGTAGTTTTGTTACAAATATTCTCTTTACTTTAACCGCTGACGTAACTATGTTTTACCTACTTACTTAACTTTAGCCATTGACGTAGTTTTGTTACACATATTCTCTTTACTTTTATCGCTGACGTAACTATGTTTTACCTACTTACTTTACTTTAACCATTGACGTAGTTTTGCTACAAATATTCTCTTTACTTTAACCGTTGACTTAGTTTTGTTACAACTACTTATTTAACATTAGCCGTTGACGTAACTCTATTTTACCTACTTACTTTACTTACCCCATTGACGTAGTTTTGTTACAAATATTCTCTTTACTTTAACCGCTGACGTAACTATGTTTTACCTACTTACTTAACTTTAGCCATTGACGTAGTTTTGTTACAAATATTCTCTTTACTTTAACCGCTGACGTAACTATGTTTTACCTACTTACTTAACTTTAGCCATTGACGTAGTTTTGTTACACATATTCTCTTTACTTTAACCGTTGACTTAGTTTTGTTACAACTACTTATTTAACATTAGCCGTTGACGTAACTCTATTTTACCTACTTACTTTACTTACCCCATTGACGTAGTTTTGTTACAAATATTCTCTTTACTTTAACCGCTGACGTAACTATGTTTTACCTACTTACTTAACTTTAGCCATTGACGTAGTTTTGTTACACATATTCTCTTTACTTTTATCGCTGACGTAACTATGTTTTACCTACTTACTTTACTTTAACCATTGACGTAATTTTGTTACACATATTCTCTTTACTTTTATCGCTGACGTACCTATGTTTCACCTACTTACTTAACTTTAGCCATTGACGTAGATTTGTTACACATATTTTCTTTACTTTTATCGCTGACGTAACTATGTTTTACCTACTTACTTAACTTTAACCATTGACGTAGTTTTGTTACACATATTCTCTTTACTTTAACCGCTGACGTACCTATGTTTCACCTACTTACTTAACTTTAGCCATTGACGTAGATTTGTTACACATATTTTCTTTACTTTTATCGCTGACTTAACTCTATTTTACCTACTTACTTAACTTTAGCCATTGACGTAGTTTTGTTACACATATTTTCTTTACTTTTATCGCTGACGTAAATCTATTTTACCTACTTACTTTACTTACCCCATTGACGTAGTTTTGTTACACATATTCTCTTTATTTTAACCGCTGACGTAACTATGTTTTACCTACTTACTTTACTTTAACCATTGACGTAGTTTTGCTACACATATTCTTTTTACTTTAACCGCTGACGTAACTATGTTTTACCTACTTACTTAACTTTAGCCATGCAAAGTAGCTTTGTTACACTTACTTAGCTATATTTTACTTTAGCAGTTCATCGTAATTAAGCTAAACCTATTTACTTAACCTTGGCACTTTGGCGTAGTTATGATACACCTACTTACTTTACTTTAGCCCTTCGACATAGCTTTGTTACCCCTACTTACTTTACTTTGTCGTTCTGCGTAATTATTATACATCTACTTATTTTACTTTAGTTGTTAAAGTAACTATGGTTTACCTACTTACTTAACTTTAACCTTTCGACGTAATTATGCTACACTTACTTATTTTACTTTGTCGTTCTGCGAAATTTTATTATAGAAGTACCTAGATATTTTACTTTAGCCCTAGTTGCTTTAAAATAGTAACAATGGTTAAATATAATGATTTGTTTATTATAACATCTCCATATTTTTGCGATATTCTTGCTTTTCTAGCTCGATTCCGATACCACCAAGTTGAGCTCCCGAATATTAGTATTCCTAATAAAGAAGGCTCTGTTGTTAATTTATTTTCTTAAAAAATACCAACTTTTAGTCTGTTTGCCAAGTATTCAGGAACCTTTCTCAACTAACACTCCGCTGGTCCAAGGCCATAAACCAATACGTAAGACGTTTGTTAGTACACAAGCTGGGCCTATAGCCTGGCATAACATAAAGTCACATGTATGCATCACACTAGTCAGTTTATCTCACTGTGAACTTCACTGCTAAACTCTCATTTCTCACCGAAAGGGCAACGTTAACAAGGCCTCCGCTCTATTTAAATTAATTATTTAATTTCTTCTTTACAAGAATCTAAAATGGAATGAAATTGAATAGACGGTCATTATAAGAGATGTATCAGGTGAGAATTAAATGTATTCATGAAAGATGTCATAAAATCTTTTAAATAATGTGCAACCTCTAAATAAAAAAATATATAATTTGTTATTTTAAGAACCAGTTAATATTAATTGGTCTGGGGGCATGACAGTATTTTGAGCGCAAGGAATACATTTCATTGTAAAAGACGCAGACAGGAGGGTTTTCTTTTAAAACAGAGCTCTTATGAAGTAAGTTTACATTTTTCTTAATGAATTGCTTACATTAAGGTTGTCTATATCTCGACAGCTTTGTTCATCAGGTATTCACATTATCATAATTCATAACTAATTATTTAATAAATAGTATAAAAACACATTTTAACTGAATAGGATATTTTTTAAAACACTACAAGATGTTATAGAAATTCTTTTTAGTTATTTACATGATGCTAAGAAAATGGCTTTTTATATTTTTAATAGAAATAGTAATTATGTTAAAAATAATAGTAATTGTGTAATATAAAAAATGTTACTAAACAATGAATGATCTTTTTGTTTCTATAAGATAAAGGAGGTACCTATATTCCGAATTTTTTAATATTAGTTTTAGTATATTCGAAGCAAAACCGAGAATCTTATTCAGCAAATTGTAAAAGTAAAAAAACTGATAGAATTAAATTTAAAAAATTACCATTAAGGTGGAACGTTTCTTCATTAATAAATTTTAATTGGATTCGTTTCCTTTGTAAGGCTAGCACAGAGACAATATAATTAATTAAGATGATCTGGCGTCTTCCTTGAAGTATCCCATGCCTTTGATAGTGTCTGGCACGATGGCTTGCTGTTTAAAATTCGTTGTGACCTCCCTAAGGAGTTTTTGTGAATTCTTAAGTCCTGCCTTACGGTCAGAATTTTCCGAGAGAGAGTAGAGAGCATTCAAGATTAAAGAGCTACTCGCAAGAGTGCCTCAGAGTACTTCTCTATCCTGTTAAGTCCTTTTAGAATAGTCCTCGTCCGGTTTCTCCTTTACACAAGATATATACCGTTATATGGTTTACCATTACGATGACTTTTACAGATGACTCTGCTATCTTCCTCATAGTGCAATGTGAGCAGAAGCAAAAGCTACTGTTAAAACAACTTTTACTTGGTTAGTCTTAGATTTCAGTTTATGAGTGCAGGGTCTATGAAATATACCACAGCTGAAATCCACAACTATTTTGCAACAAATGTACATATTTAGCCCTAAAATAGACAAAAATTAAAATTTAGCAAAGTTTAAAAAAAATAAAAGTTGTTTTTTTCTTCCACCGTGTGGCATTGTAACAGTAGAATAATTGGATGAAGGTTAATTAGAACAGAAAGCAGAAACAGTTTACAGTCTGGTGATTGTAACCGAGTCTCAGAGATAATAAGTATACTACAAGTTCGATTTTAATAAAAATAAAGTATACAATTAGAAACAATAATTACTATTTCATATCATTAAACAATAGTTACTATTTCATATTATTTAACAAACACATTACTATTCTAGTCGTTCTTAGCACCGTGTAGACATACTTCACGCAATACTTTGAAGTATAGTTGGCGAACGTAAATGAAGGGGCTCAAAAGCAATAATTATTTGAAGTTTTCATGCAATGAGTGGAAGTTGGTTTTAGCTCATAGAAATAAACTTTGTATAATAAGGACAGTGTAATAAGTCAGAATAGTATTTCTTTTGTTTCTTGTGCTGCTAAAAATATTTTCAATGAAAACCTTTAAAATAAGCTTTCCGGAACCGGATGTCAAAAATTAAAACCTAAATTAAAAATAAAATTAATAGACTATATGCATACATGTTCAAACATTTCCGGGTTAAGAACCCGTTGTATTAATAAAAAATTGCTTAACATGCTTTAAAAGTGTCAAATGATGATGAAGAGGTTTTTAAACGAAGAAAATTTATATATATATATATATATATATATATATATATATATATATATATATATATACCATTAATTATTCTTTTATTTAAATTTATTCAAATATAAAACATTATTTTTATAGCAGATCTATATTTAATAATAATATTTCAACGTAATTGTTTGCAATATATAGTGAAAGATAACCTACGAGTATTAAAAACAGCTGCTGTTTTGCAACATACTTAATTCAATCAATTATACTAATTTCTGAATAGATCTATATTGCATATTTCAATTGAAAATGATTTAAACATAACCTCCAACTATGATTCTCTAAGGGAAAACGAAAACAGCTGTTCAGGTTAATTGACTGCATTATAACCGTCGTGTTTGGTTTTGGGAAATCGTTAAAACATTTCTGTCATTTTACTTAAATCTGTCTCAAAACGTGTCTAATATGTCGGTCTTATGGTGACGTCACAATGTATAGTTGGAAAATGCTCTATTAGTATCTAAATTAATTTACAATTTCAAAATTATTATGTACCATCAGTAAATCTGAGTATTAAAAGAGATTGTATCACTTTGGATGAACTTAAATAACGATTTGTCTTTTTTTTAATATTTGTAATTCTGTAATTAAAACTTTCTTTGGTATATGAGTTTTTTACAAATCGCTAAGAACTCATGAAAACAATTAGGCCTACACATTTTTCAACATATGTCACTATTCCTACATTTTATATTTAGAACCTAATTACCTAGTTATTATTACTTATTACTATTGCTTAATAGTAATTCACTTTTATTAATTACTGTACTTGATTTTGTTTACAATATTGTCAAATGGAATGCGTCATATTAAAATTGAACTTCCCACTCCCATTATAACTGTTTTAATAATACATTGCT
>JBAIZL010000010.1:32156333-32186333 GCA_036971475.1 Prosapia bicincta | reverse complement strand
AGGTTTTTAGCACAAAGAAACAACAAATTTCTCAGAGATAATTTTAAACAAGTGGACAGATTTTAGTACAAAGAAACAACAAATGTCTTGGAGATAATTTTAAATAAGTAGAAAGCTTTTTATTTAAAATGATCAACAAATTTCTCAGAGATAATTTTAAACAAGTGGACAGATTTTAGTACAAAGAAATAACAATTGTCTCGGAGATAATTTTAAATAAGTAGAAAGGTTTTTATTTAAAATGATCAACAAATTTCTCAGAGATAATTTTAAACAAGTGGACAGATTTTAGTACAAAGAAACAACAAATGTCTTGGAGATAATTTTAAATAAGTAGAAAGCTTTTTATTTAAAATGATCAACAAATTTCTCAGAGATAATTTTAAACAAGTGGACAGATTTTAGTACAAAGAAACAACAAATGTCTTGGAGATAATTTTAAATAAGTAGAAAGCTTTTTATTTAAAATGATCAACAAATTTCTCAGAGATAATTTTAAACAAGTGGACAGATTTTAGTACAAAGAAATAACAATTGTCTCGGAGATAATTTTAAATAAGTAGAAAGGTTTTTATTTAAAATGATCAACAAATTTCTCAGAGATAATTTTAAACAAGTGGACAGATTTTAGTACAAAGAAACAACAAATGTCTTGGAGATAATTTTAAATAAGTAGAAAGCTTTTTATTTAAAATGATCAACAAATTTCTCAGAGATAATTTTAAACAAGTGGACAGATTTTAGTACAAAGAAACAACAAATGTCTTGGAGATAATTTTAAATAAGTAGAAAGCTTTTTATTTAAAATGATCAACAAATTTCTCAGAGATAATTTTAAACAAGTGGACAGATTTTAGTACAAAGAAATAACAATTGTCTCGGAGATAATTTTAAATAAGTAGAAAGCTTTTTATTTAAAATGATCAACAAATTTCTCAGAGATAATTTTAAACAAGTGGACAGATTTTAGTACAAAGAAATAACAATTGTCTCGGAGATAATTTTAAATAAGTAGAAAGCTTTTTATTTAAAATGATCAACAAATTTCTCAGAGATAATTTTAAACAAGTGGACAGATTTTAGTACAAAGAAACAACAAATGTCTTGGAGATAATTTTAAATAAGTAGAAAGCTTTTTATTTAAAATGATCAACAAATTTCTCAGAGATAATTTTAAACAAGTGGACAGATTTTAGTACAAAGAAATAACAATTGTCTCGGAGATAATTTTAAATAAGTAGAAAGCTTTTTATTTAAAATGATCAACAAATTTCTCAGAGATAATTTTAAACAAGTGGACAGATTTTAGTACAAAGAAATAACAATTGTCTCGGAGATAATTTTAAATAAGTAGAAAGGTTTTTATTTAAAATGATCAACAAATTTCTCAGAGATAATTTTAAACAAGTGGACAGATTTTAGTACAAAGAAACAACAAATGTCTTGGAGATAATTTTAAATAAGTAGAAAGCTTTTTATTTAAAATGATCAACAAATTTCTCAGAGATAATTTTAAACAAGTGGACAGATTTTAGTACAAAGAAACAACAAATGTCTTGGAGATAATTTTAAATAAGTAGAAAGCTTTTTATTTAAAATGATCAACAAATTTCTCAGAGATAATTTTAAACAAGTGGACAGATTTTAGTACAAAGAAATAACAATTGTCTCGGAGATAATTTTAAATAAGTAGAAAGGTTTTTAGTTCAATGAATCAACAAATGTCTCAAAGTGTGTCACAAAGACAATGTCTTTGCTTCTAATATCCCTTAAACTTTTATCAAAAATTTACCTTTTATCAAAGACGTCAAAATAAAGCTTTGGTATAGCGTTTTGAACTTCCTTTGTGGTATAAACTTGCAAACTCTGGTAGTATTTTATATAAAACTAAACTTAATATATTTCGTTAGGTAATCGACCGTAGGATTGATACTAGGATGTTTCCTGGGATTAAATTAAATGGATTTATTATATAATTAAATTATTATATAAATATTCATGATTAAATGTTCAGAAATATTTAATGATAACGAGTAAATTAAACGTTGAGAATTACTTCTATAAACATATATACATATATAGCGCTTATGAGTACACTTAGTGTACATAAAAGTTAGGAAGTACTATAAATGCTAATGATTTCAATAAATCTAATAGTTACATTAAATGTCAAGGGAGCATTAAATGTTCATCATTGTACTAAAAGTTCATGAATGCAATAAATTTTAACGAGCAGGTTTACTGCTTGCTACTAAAATGAACATTAACAATTACATTAAATGTAACGAGTATATTAAATTTAACGAGTACATTTAATGTTTTTGGGGAAAACCAATATTAATGTGTGCATTAAATGTTAACGAGTAAATTAAATGTTAATGAGTACCTTAACAAATAAGAATTGTTAAGGTTAGTATGAACAATCCATATACGCCTATTTGTTAACATAGGAGAAATATTTACCCAGTTGTAAGTGTTACTTGTTTTTCTCTTTACTTAATGAGTAATAACTCGTAAAAACTTGTTTTTGCTGATGATTTCAATTATTTAAACATTCATATAACGTGCATGGGTACATTAAATGTTAGCAAGCGCCTTAAATATTACGGAACACATTAAATGTAAATAATAAATTATATAATAATGAATATAACACTGTAAATATACAAAACAATAAATATTCTCATAACCTTAACCATTATAATAGTCTTCTGAAAACAATGTAAGTTTTCATCCAAATAACTAATTTCTTATTCGTTGTAGCTGTTTAATTGTAAAACTGTAACGAAATTATAATTATGTCTGGATTTCGTAATTCTTATACATATAAAATTGTTTTGTAAGTCGAAAATATTACCTAGTTACATTTTTCTAGATTTGTTTCTAAGCAATATGTTAGTTTATTAAAATTGATTTTTTTCTAATGGTTACTTTCATTAACTGAAGAAATATTCTATGAACTAACTACCTTATTACAGAACAGTGTTTTAAGCTCGTCAAGTAAACAATTCCAGCCAAGTAGTAGCTTCTCTTCGATATTTAATACTCCTAATAGCCTTTTTGCTACAATTGCATAGATTTCTTGCTACTTATTATAATCAAAATATTTTGCTGATGTTTAAAAACAAAATTAATATTTGCGTTCTTGTAAAAATGTATTGGACTATAACAAAGCTTTCTAAAAATATTAATACTTTAATGAGGTAGTGGTTATTTTTTCCAAACTACTATTGAAATATATATAATAGTATTTTTCATAAACAATGTTATTCTAAGTGAAATATGATAACAAAAATACCGATAAGTTGAATGAAATGTCAACCCTTACACGAAATGTTTCTACAAAAAACAGCCACCCTAATTAAATAACTGTTTCACAAGGATCAGGACTCAATATAAGTTCAAAAGGTGTAGCTAAGGTCATATACTTATACGCATACCTGTTTTCCAATATTGCGCATGCGTAGACTATATTCTAAATACAATAGCTTCTTCCATTGTCACTAGATGAAGCGGTAAAGCTCTGTTAACAACTGTAGAAAAAAATAACCTACATATAATTTTGAAAAAAAATATTCTTAAAATAAAACAATTCTTGTAGTATAAACGTCAACAAATAAACTTCCAGACAAGTAAACAATAGAACAGTCTTAAAAATAACACGACTCTTTTACATTTTAAAAGATTTACAATAATTCATTATACATTATCACAAATCTTTACGTAAATATTGTTGGGCTTTTAATGTTGTCAGAAGAAACAATTTTTTTCGAGTAACCAACGCCAACCAATCTCTTTATTTTACCATCCAAGGGTGATGTAAGACCTAAACAAATGCTCAAACACACAATACGTTTTTGAAAACCTTGTTTTGCGCTACTGATACATTCCATAATTCCTTTATCTGTGCATTTTTTCATTTCAGTTTCTTCAGTGTATGTATTTTTGCTCATTAGTTTAGATTTTATAATGAATAAAACACTATTTTTATTCAGGATATGAATATCATTGTTGCTTCCATTAAGAGGACTGAATATTTGTTCTAAACTTACGTTGTTGTGAAATTTATATTTAAACAGTGATATTAAAGTTACTTTGAAATCCTCGTCTGTATTAGCGTTGTAAAAGGATTTGTTTATCAGCTTTTTGAAACTTTTAAAGATTTTCTGAAAATGATTGTTATCGCATTTAATTTCGGATATTTCATTTATATTTTCGTTGATTTCGTTAATTGTTTCTACCTGGAAGCCAAATTGTTGAACCACACTATCTAGTAAATTTAACTCTACTTCTGTTTGGACTTCAAGATTTGGCAACCGCAGAGGGATAAAAATGGTTTTTTTGAGACTGTATACGTTTTTATGACGTTCAGTGTATGTAAAATACCCCATAAGGAACAGCAGTATAATCACCTCCCTCTCGTATTTTTTTGTAAAATTTGTGTAAGAGAGAGTCATTACTTCTTTTAAATTTGGAACAATAAATTCTGTTAGCTGTACTTTCGACGAGATTGACGTATTTTTGTTTTCTAATAGATGTATAAGTATAGATTTCACTTCTGTGGAATAAAATAAACGCAAAAAAGACTTGTAAAACACGGGTCTTGTCCAATACGACGTTAAAGCATTTTTGTTTCCAAGTTTTTTGTTTTCCAAATATCTCCAAACAGATGACATTTTATATATCGATACTCCATTCTCTAAAGTAACGTAGCCGTTATAGTATCGATGCAGGTCGTTTTTAAGTTCTTCAGCTTCGGCGGTGTTGTCAGTGACTTTCTTCAAAACCTCCGCAAGCTCATATTCCACTAATCCGAAACATCTACTGTACACGGAATTACTATAATCTTGCAGGAACCAATGATCGTATATATCGTAGTAACCTTCCAGCCTAGATTCATCGAACAGCCCTGGGCTATATGTCGAATCTCCGGTTACATCAAAAAAGCCTGTGCGGAATGACTTATCGGTCATGTCTGATATAACGGATCCGTTATGCGACACGTAAACAAGGTTTGTGTTGACTTCATCAAACAAATCCTTTATGTCATATGTTTCGTTTTTGGCGGTAAAAAGTAGGCTGTTCATGAATGACCCAAACTCGTCCACTAATATCACCGGTTTTCTTTTGTAATGTTTTGCTAAAATTTCATTTAAGTTCGGAATACTTTCAGATATTTCTTCTATGCTTAGGTTTGCATTCGTGGTTTTGTCAATATATCTGCGAAACCAGGTCCTACTTTGTACAACTTTCTCCCACACCTTGTCATTGCGCAGTAAATATGAATGGTCACTGAATGCTTCCCTTACTGCATCTCTCAGTTGTGAGAGTAAGTGCTCGTAGCTATCGAAGTTGTTCAGTTGTGTATAATTTATAAACACTACGGGGTGCATCCCGAAATTTTTCTTGAAGAATTTAGGATATTCCTTATAAATATTTAAATTTTGGAAGAGCTCAAAATTGCTTGTGCTTCTTTTATCTTTTATTTCTGTTCCATTTTCATGAACCTGAATTTCCAAAAAGTGTTTCATCATTTGCAAAAATAAAGATTTCCCAAATTTTCTCGGGGCTTGCGCAAAAATCCTTTCTTTTCGATCTTTCAAAAAGTTACGAATGCAAATACTTTTATCAACGTAAAATCTGGATTTTACAGCTGTTTGGAAATTGGCATCACGTGGAAAGGAAGTCTCATCCCACTCCTGCAAGTAAATATTATTTTTATTACATTTCGGAAACAAATGCTTCATATACTGTATGTTCGCTTTTACTTTATACATTTTATTTATTCAAATAACAAATTATTTTAAAAAAAGCTTAATAAAAACTACGTAAGCTTGGGGAATTGTTTTAAACATGAAAAACAAAAATGTAGACTTCGCCATTTTTATGACAAGTACGATATGGTTACATAAATAATGTTCCATTCTTTAATTTAATTATTTATTATACTAGGACCTGTACTACACAAGGTTTTTCTGTCAATATTTAACCACTTAACGGATAATCAGAGGTAGTGTAGTATGAAGTAAGCATAAGTCCTAACCTTAGCCCTCGTCTGCACTGAAAATTGTGGTTAAAGGGCCAAATGATGCAGAATAAATGTTTTAGTACAAGTCTTTGTGAAATACATAAATGTATTCAACAGACGCTATTTATCTGATTGATATGTTAGTTTCTTATACTTGATAAATATCTTGAGATCCTACTTTTTATTTTTCAACCTTAAAGATATTGAAACTGATTTCTTTTGAAGTTTTTTTAAAATTGTTTAACCCTCTATTTTAATATTTTTAGTAATGTTAGAAATAAATTATTACAATTTGGTTGTGTTTTACTTCTGTCTAAGAAATTTAAAAAATAAAATTTTTATTTAGTTCATTTTTAAACAGTTTATTTTCAAATATATATTGTAAATATTAGATAAGTCGTGTACAAATAGTTTGCATAGACAATTGAAATATTCAATTTCTTTAAAATATTTTTATTTAAATTTGTGTAAAAAGAATCAATAATCGTACAGCCATTTGTCAATCATTGTAGGCTACTTCTGATTGATGAAATGAACCTTCTGATGAAATGAAAAATCCAAATTTTTAACATCTAAATCGGTATAGATCTATTATATGTTAATAGTTATATGTACTTTCGGCTACAACCGGAAAAGAAGATTCCTTCTACATACATATATTGGTCTCCCTCCCAAAAATACATGAAAACTAAGACCTCCTTTTCCGGCAGTCAGTAGTAATCAATAATGAAACAGTAAAGTGTTTAATTAGTAACTGTTTGGTGAACGGCCAAAATATGTCATCTACCGATAATTTCAGCTTTAGTTTAGTTACATTATTAAATAAACCATCAAGCACATAGTGGCACAATAGATTACAATAAAAATATTGGGAAAACCGCAATACCACAGAAATAACTAATATTACAAGTTGCCTAAGATTAAACCACAACGAGTATTTCGACGACCAGGTCATCATCGTTAGATGGTAGTATAAAAAAATTACATTCTAGTACACAATTGTTTACAAACTATACTGACTGGGTTAGTCTGACTATATAGCTGTTGCCAAATTTATTGTAATAAATATTCACGTTCGAATTACGTTAAATTTTACGTAAACGTATCATTACAGTGATTAGATGATAGCCTAGGTAAGATTTAAATGTTAGGACTAATGTTTAACACGCCTCTCACCGAGTTTCTAGTTTTTACGTTACTGTGATAGCTAAATCACGCTAACTAAAACATGTAACGATGGATTATAGTATTTACAGTAATCTAATTAATATTAAAAATAAATTTAAAATAAACTGAACCTGGGTTTTGTTGCAGTGTCCCATCTAAACATTCCTAAACTAGTTATAAGAGACTCGTTACAGGTTATACTAGTTATAAGAGACTAGTTACAGGTTAGGCTAGTTATAAGGGACTACTTACAGGTTATACTAGTTATAAAGGACTACTTACAGGTTATACTAGTTATAAGGGACTACTTACAGGTTATACTAGTTATAAGGAACTCGTTACAGGTTATACTAGTTATAAGGGACTAGTTACAGGTTATACTAGTTATAAGGGACTACTTACAGGTTATACTAGTAATAAGGAACTCGTTACAGGTTATACTAGTTATAAGGGACTAGTTACAGGTTATACTAGTTATAAGGGACTAGTTACAGGTTATACTAGTTATAAGGGACTACTTACAGGTTATACTAGTTATAAGGGACTAGTTACAGGTTATACTAGTTATAAGGGACTAGTTACAGGTTATACTAGTCATAAGGGACTACTTACAGGTTATACTAGTTATAAGGGACTAGTTACAGGTTATACTAGTTATAAGGAACTCGTTACAGGTTATACTAGTTATAAGGGACTAGTTACAGGTTATACTAGTTATAAGGGACTACTTACAGGTTATACTAGTAATAAGGAACTCGTTACAGGTTATACTAGTTATAAGGGACTAGTTACAGGCTATACTAGTTATAAGAGACTAGTTATAGGTTATACTAGTTATAAGGGACTACTTACAGGTTATACTAGTTATAAAGGACTACTTACAGGTTATACTAATTATAAGTGACTACTTACAGGTTATACTAGTTATAAGGGACTAGTTACAGGTTATACTAGTTATAAGGGACTCATTACAGGTTATACTAGTTATAAGGAACTCGTTACAGGTTATACTAGTTATAAGAGACTAGTTACAGGTTATACTAGGTATAAGGGACTAGTTACAGGTTATACTAGGTATAAGGGACTAGTTACAGGTTATACTAGTTATAAGGGACTCGTTACAGGTTATACTAGTTATAAGGAACTCGTTACAGTTTATACTAGTTATAAGGGACTACTTACAGGTTATACTAGTTATAAAGGACTACTTACAGGTTATACTAATTATAAGTGACTACTTACAGGTTATACTAGTTATAAGGGACTAGTTACAGGTTATACTAGTTATAAGGGACTAGTTAGAGGTTATACTAGTTATAAGGGACTCGTTACAGGTTTTACTAGTTATAAGGAACTCGTTACAGGTTATACTAGTTATAAGGGACTACTTACAGGTTATACTAGTTATAAGGGACTAGTTACAGGTTATACTAGTTATAAGGGACTAGTTAGAGGTTATACTAGTTATAAGGGACTCGTTACAGGTTATACTAGTTATAAGGAACTCGTTACAGGTTATACTAGTTATAAGGGACTACTTACATGTTATACTAATTATAAGTGACTACTTACAGGTTATACTAGTTACAAGGGACTAGTTACAGGTTATACTAGTTATAAGGGACTCGTTACAGGTTATGCTAGTTATAAGTGGCTACTTACAGGTTATGCTAGTTATAAGGGACTAGTTACAGGTTATACTAGTTATAAGGGACTAGTTACAGGTTATACTAGTTATAAGGAACTCGTTACAGGTTATACTAGTTATAAGGGACTCGTTACAGGTTATACTAGTTATAAGGGACTAGTTACAGGTTATACTTGTTATAAGGGACTACTTACAGGTTATACTAGTTATAAAGGACTACTTACAGGTTATACTAGTTACAAAGGACTACTTACAGGTTATACTAGTTATAAGGGACTAGTTACAGGTTATACTAGTTATAAGGGACTCGTTACAGGTTATACTAGTTATAAGGAACTCGTTACAGGTTATACTAGTTATAAGAGACTAGTTATAGGTTATACTAGTTATAAGGGACTACTTACAGGTTATACTAGTTATAAAGGACTACTTACAGGTTATACTAATTATAAGTGACTACTTACAGGTTATACTAGTTATAAGGGACTAGTTACAGGTTATACTAGTTATAAGGGACTCATTACAGGTTATACTAGTTATAAGGAACTCGTTACAGGTTATACTAGTTATAAGAGACTAGTTACAGGTTATACTAGGTATAAGGGACTAGTTACAGGTTATGCTAGTTATAAGGGACTCGTTACAGGTTATACTAGTTATAAGGAACTCGTTACAGGTTATACTAGTTATAAGGGACTACTTACAGGTTATACTAGTTATAAAGGACTACTTACAGGTTATACTAATTATAAGTGACTACTTACAGGTTATACTAGTTATAAGGGACTAGTTACAGGTTATACTAGTTATAAGGGACTAGTTAGATTTTATACTAGTTATAAGGGACTCGTTACAGGTTATACTAGTTATAAGGAACTCGTTACAGGTTATACTAGTTATAAGGGACTACTTACAGGTTATACTAGTTATAAGGGACTAGTTACAGGTTATACTAGTTATAAGGGACTAGTTAGAGGTTATACTAGTTATAAGGGACTCGTTACAGGTTATACTAGTTATAAGGAACTCGTTACAGGTTATACTAGTTATAAGGGACTACTTACAGGTTATACTAATTATAAGTGACTACTTACAGGTTATACTAGTTACAAGGGACTAGTTACAGGTTATACTAGTTATAAGGGACTCGTTACAGGTTATGCTAGTTATAAGTGGCTACTTACAGGTTATGCTAGTTATAAGGGACTAGTTACAGGTTATACTAGTTATAAGTTACTCGTTACAGGTTATGCTAGTTATAAGGGACTAGTTACAGGTTATACTAGCTATAAGGGACTAGTTACAGGTTATACCAGTTATAAGGGACTAGTTACAGGTTATACTAGTTATAAGGGACTAGTTACAGATTATACTAGTTATAAGGTACTAGTTACAAGTTATACTCGATATAAGGGACTAGCTACCGGATATACTAGTTATAAGGGACTAGTTACAGGTTATACCAGTTATAAGGGACAACTTACAGGTTATACTAGTTATAAGGGACTACTTACAGGTTATACTAGTTATACGGGACTAGTTACAGGTTATACTAGTTATAGGAGACTTGTTACGGGTTATACTGGTTATAAGGGACTAGTTACAGGTTATATCAGTTATAAGGGAATCGTTACAGATTATATTAGTTATAAGGGACTCGCTACAGGTTATACTAGTTATAACGGACTACTTACAAGTTATAATAGTTATAAGGGACTCCTTACAGGTTATAATAGTTATAAGGGACTACTTACAGGTTATACTAGTTGTAAAGGACTAGTTACAGGTTATACTAGTTATAAAGGACTACTTATAAGGGACTCGTTACAGGTTATACTAGCTATAAGGGACTAGTTTTAGGTTATACTAGTTATAATGGAATCGTTACAGGTTATACTAGTTACAAGAGACTAGTTACAGGTTATACTAGTTATAAGGGACTAGTTACAGGCTATACTAGTTATAGAGGACTAGCTACCGGTTATACTAGTTATATGGGGCTAGTTACCGGTTATACTAGTTATAAGGGATTAGTTACAGGGTATACAAGTTATAAGGGACTAGTTACAGGTTATACTAGGTATATGGGACTAGTTACAGGTTATACTAGTTATAAGGGACTAGTTAAAGGTTATACTAGTTATAAGGGACTAGTTACAGGTTATACCAGTTGTAAGGGACTAGTTACAGGTTATACTAGTTATAAGGGACTAGTTACATTTTATACTAGTTATAAGGGACTAGTTACACGTTATACTAGGTATAAGGGACTAGTTACAGGTTATACTAGTTATAAGGGACTAGTTACCGTTTATACTAGTTATAAGAGACTCGTTACAGTTTATACTAGTTATAAGGGACTAGTTACCGGTTATACTAGTTATATGGGACTAGTTACAGGTTATACTAGTTATAAGGGACTCGTTACCGGTTATACTAGTTATAAGGGACTCGTTACAGGTTATACTAGTTATAAGGGACTCATTACAGGCTATACTAGTTATAAGGGACTAGTTACAGGTTATACTAATTATAAGGGACTAGTTACAGGTTATACTAGTTATAAGGGACTCGTTACAGGTTATACTAGTTATAAGGGACTAGTTACAGGTTATACTAGTAATAAGGGACTAGTTACAGGTTATACTAGTTGTAAGATTCTATATATAACGTTAGTAAGTAATACTAATCAAATATACTTCAGATAATTTATAATAAAGTCATTTTAAACGACAACGTATTATTATTTCAACAGGCAAGGGTCAACAACACTTTTACGTTAACAGGAAATTGAAAATGATTTTTAGAAACTTTAAATAATCGAAAAATTAAATGAAAAAATATTTAAGAGAATGACGTTATTACTGGTAAATGACGACATTTATAAAAATAATGTTTTAAAAACAGATGAGTTTTATTTTATATAAATTCAAAAGGAGAACCTTAAATAATACCTTATTATATATTTGAAATGTAATAATTTATTTATTTTATCAGAAAAACAATGTTAGGGGAAATAAATAGTTGGCTTGGAAATCAATAGTTGGATTTCAAAAGGGGTCTCAAAGCAAAGGTCATATCAAACAGACCTTTGGCTTGAATAAGGTAAATTGTACTTACTGTTTTTTGTTAGTAGGTATTGAGGTGAACATCGTATGAATCAATTTCTTAATAACGTAGAAAGCTATCTTAGGTAAATTAAAATTGATATGATTGAAAACATTTTCATTAAAAATATTATAAATAATAACATTTTTTAAATTTAAGAGTATATAATATTTGATGAATGTTTTAAGATGAACACACACACACTTACAGACACACACACACACACACACACACAACACTCATTCTAAAGACAGAATTAACCACTAGCGGAACACTAGTTCCAGCGTTCATATCTAGATCTACTGCTCAAAATACTAATAGAAGAAATTTGTGTTACTTGCCATCTTTGCATGTTTCATTACTTCTTCTGAAATGACAAAAGCGCTTAATTTAATATTTCTAACCCACGGATTTTTTCGTCCAAACTAACTAATATAGTGAGACGTTTATGTTTAAACCTCATAAACTTTGTCTACTTTCCAAAGTTATAATTTAGGTAAATTTTACGGTAAAACGTACTGAAACTAATGGTTTTTGATAACACTAAGCTAACTTCATCCCGTCTCAGTGTGTTTTTTCATAAATTTTACTTACATTATAGGTACGACATGAAATAATTTCTTCAAGATTAAACTCATATTTGAATTTTATAAAGATAAATTCCAAATTAACTTCATACCTACTTACTGGGTCCAAAAAATCTTTATTTTAATTAGGTAAAATAGTTTGTATAAATATTTTGTAAATATGTGCTACACATTAATGTTCTTACCTGCCATACTTTACATACTACTGTGCTCTTACCTGCCATACTGTACATTCTACTGTGTTATTACATGCCATACTGTACATACTACTGTGCTCTTACCTGCCATACTGTACATACTACTGTGTTCTTACCTGCCATACTGTACATACTACTGTGTTTTTACATGCCATACTGTATATAATAATGTGTTCTTATCTGCCATACTGTACATACTACTGTGCTCTTACATGCCATACTGTACATACTAATGTGTTCTTACATGCAATACTGTACATACAAATGTGTTCTTACATGCCACACTGTACATACTGATGTGTTCTTACCTGCCATACTGTACATACTACTGTGCTCTTACATGCCATACTGTACATGCTAATGTGTTCTTACATGCCACACTGTACATACTAATGTGTTCTTACATGAAATACTGTACATACTAAAGTGTTCTTACATGCCATACTGTACATACTAATGTGTTCTTATCTGCCATACTGTAGATTCTACTGTGCTCTTACGTGCCATACTGTACATACTACTGTGTTCTTATCTGCCATACTGTAGATTCTACTGTGCTCTTACCTGCCATACTGTACATACTACTGTGTTCTTACATGCCATACTGTACATACTAATGTGCTCTTACATGCCACACTGTACATACTACTGTGTTCTTACATGCCACACTGTACATACTAATGTGTTCTTACATGCCACACTGTACATACTAATGTGTTCTTATCTGCCATACTGTAGATTCTACTGTGCTCTTACCTGCCATACTGTACATACTACTGTGTTCTTACATGCCACACTGTACATACTAATGTGTTCTTATCTGCCATACTGTAGATTCTACTGTGCTCTTACCTGTCATACTGTACATACTACTGTGCTCTTACCTGCCATACTGTACATACTAATGTGTTCTTACATGCCACACTGTACATACTAATGTGTTCTTATCTGCCATACTGTAGATTCTACTGTGCTCTTACATGCCATACTGTACATACTACTGTGTTCTTACATGCCACACTGTACATACTAATGTGTTCTTATCTGCCATACTGTAGATTCTACTGTGCTCTTACCTGCCATACTGTACATACTACTGTGTTCTTACATGCCATACTGTACATACTAATGTGCTCTTACATGCCATACTGTACATACTACTGTGTTCTTACATGCCATACTGTACATACTACTGTGCTCTTACCTGCCATACTGTACATACTACTGTGTTCTTACATGCCATACTGTACATACTACTGTGCTCTTACCTGCCATACTGTACATACTACTGTGCTCTTACATGCCATACTGTACATACGACTGTGCTCTTACATGCCATAATGTACATACTACTGTGCTCTTACATGGCATAATGTACATACTACTGTGTTCTTACCTGCCATTCTGTACATACTACTGTGCTCTTACCTGCCATACTGTACATACTAATGTGTTATTATATGCCATACTGTACATACTAATGTGTTCTTACATTCCATACTGTACATACTACTGTGTTATTACATGCCATACTGTACATACTACTGTGTTCTTACATGCCATACTGTACATACTACTGTGCTCTTGCATGCCATACTATACATACTAATGTGTTCTTACATGCCACACTGTACATACTAATGTGCTCTTACATGCCATACTGTACATACTATTGTGTTCTTACCTGCCATACTGTACATACTACTGTGCTCATACCTGCCATACTGTACATACTAATGTGTTCTTACATGCCATACTGTACATACTACTGTGTTCTTACATGCCATACTGTACATACTACTGTGCTCATACCTGCCATACTGTACATACTAATGTGTTCTTACATGCCATACTGTACATACTACTGTGTTCTTACATGCCATACTGTACATACTACTGTGCTCTTACCTGCCATACTGTACATACTACTGTGCTCTTACCTGCCATACTGTACATACTACTGTGTTCTTACATGCCATACTGTACATACTACTGTGCTCTTACATGCCATACTGTACATACTACTTTGTTATTACATGCCATACTGTACATACTACTGTGCTCTTGCATGCCATACTATACATACTACTGTGCTCTTACATGCCATACTGTACATACTACTGTGTTCTTACCTGCCATACTGTACATACTACTGTGCTCTTACCTGCCATACTGTACATACTACTGTGTTATTACATACCATACTGTACATACTAATGTGTTCTTACATGCCATACTGTACATACTACTTTGTTATTACATGCCATACTGTACATACTACTGTGCTCTTGCATGCCATACTATACATACTACTGTGCTCTTACATGCCATACTGTACATACTACTTTGTTATTACATGCCATACTTTACATACTACTGTGTTCTTACCTGCCATACTATACATACTACTGTGCTCTTACATGCCATACTGTACATACTACTGTGTCTTACCTGCCATACTGCACATACTACTGTGCTCTTACCTGCCATACTGTACATACTAATGTGTTCTTACATGCCACACTGTACATACTACTGTGCTCTTACCTGCCATACTGTACATTCTACTGTGTTATTACATGCCATACTGTACATACTACTGTGTTCTTACATGCCATACTGTACATACTACTGTGCTCTTGCATGCCATGCTGTACATACTACTGTCCTCTTACATGCCATACTGTACATACTAATGTGTTCTTACATGCCATACTGTACATACTACTGTACTCTTGCATGCCATACTATACATACTACTGTGCTCTTACATGCCATACTGTACATACTACTGTGTTCTTACCTGCCATACTGTACACACTACTGTGTTCTTACATGCCATACTGTACATACTACTGTGTTCTTACATGCCATACTGTACATACTAATGTCTTCTTACATGCCATACTGTACATACTACTGTGTTCTTACCTGCCATACTGTAAATACTACTGTGCTCTTACCTGCCATACTGTACATACTACTGTGTTCTTACATGCCATACTGTACATACCACTGTGCTCTTGCATGCCATACTGTACATACTACTGTGCTCTTACATGCCATACTGTACACACTACTGTGCTCTTACCTGCCATACTGTACATACTAATGTGCTCTTACATGCCATACTGTACATACTATTGTGTTCTTACCTGCCATACTGTACATACTACTGTGCTCATACCTGCCATACTGTACATACTAATGTGTTCTTACATGCCATACTGTACATACTACTGTGTTCTTACCTGCCATACTATACATACTACTGTGCTCTTACATGCCATACTGTACATACTACTGTGTCTTACCTGCCATACTGCACATACTACTGTGCTCTTACCTGCCATACTGTACATACTAATGTGTTCTTACATGCCACACTGTACATACTACTGTGCTCTTACCTGCCATACTGTACATTCTACTGTGTTATTACATGCCATACTGTACATACTACTGTGTTCTTACATGCCATACTGTACATACTACTGTGCTCTTGCATGCCATGCTGTACATACTACTGTCCTCTTACATGCCATACTGTACATACTAATGTGTTCTTACATGCCATACTGTACATACTACTGTACTCTTGCATGCCATACTATACATACTACTGTGCTCTTACATGCCATACTGTACATACTACTGTGTTCTTACCTGCCATACTGTACACACTACTGTGTTCTTACATGCCATACTGTACATACTACTGTGTTCTTACATGCCATACTGTACATACTAATGTCTTCTTACATGCCATACTGTACATACTACTGTGTTCTTACCTGCCATACTGTAAATACTACTGTGCTCTTACCTGCCATACTGTACATACTACTGTGTTCTTACATGCCATACTGTACATACCACTGTGCTCTTGCATGCCATACTGTACATACTACTGTGCTCTTACATGCCATACTGTACACACTACTGTGCTCTTACCTGCCATACTGTACATACTAATGTGCTCTTACATGCCATACTGTACATACTATTGTGTTCTTACCTGCCATACTGTACATACTACTGTGCTCATACCTGCCATACTGTACATACTAATGTGTTCTTACATGCCATACTGTACATACTACTGTGTTCTTACATGCCATACTGTACATACTACTGTGCTCATACCTGCCATACTGTACATACTACTGTGCTCTTACCTGCCATACTGTACATACTACTGTGTTCTTACATGCCATACTGTACATACTACTGTGTTCTTACATGCCATACTGTACATACTACTGTGCTCTTACCTGCCATACTGTACATATTACTGTGTTCTTACCTGCCATACTGTACATACTACTGTGCTCTTGCATGCCATACTGTACATACTACTGTGCTATTACATGCCATACTGTACACACTACTGTGCTCTTACCTGCCATACTGTACATACTACTGTATTCTTACATGCCATACTGTACATACTACTGTGCTCTTACCTGCCATACTGTACATACTAATGTGTTCTTACATACCATACTGTACATACTAATGTGTTCTTACATGCCATACTGTACATACTACTTTGTTATTACATGCCATACTGTACATACTACTGTGCTCTTGCATGCCATACTATACATACTACTGTGCTCTTACATGCCATACTGTACATACTACTTTGTTATTACATGCCATACTGTACATACTACTGTGCTCTTGCATGCCATACTATACATACTACTGTGCTCTTACATGCCATACTGTACATACTACTGTGTTCTTACCTGCCATACTGTACATACTACTTTGTTATTACATGCCATACTTTACATACTATTGTGCTCTTGCATGCCATACTATACATACTACTGTGCTCTTACATGCCATACTGTACATACTACTGTGTCTTACCTGCCATACTGCACATACTACTGTGCTCTTACCTGCCATACTGTACATACTAATGTGTTCTTACATGCCACACTGTACATACTACTGTGCTCTTACCTGCCATACTGTACATTCTACTGTGTTATTACATGCCATACTGTACATACTACTGTGTTCTTACATGCCATACTGTACATACTACTGTGCTCTTGCATGCCATGCTGTACATACTACTGTCCTCTTACATGCCATACTGTATATACTACTGTGTTCTTACCTGCCATACTGTACATACTACTGTGTTCTTACATGCCATACTGTACATACTACTGTGCTCTTACCTGCCATACTGTACATATTACTGTGTTCTTACCTGCCATACTGTACATACTTCTGTGCTCTTGCATGCCATACTGTACATACTACTGTGCTATTACATGCCATACTGTACACACTACTGTGCTCTTACCTGCCATACTGTACATACTACTGTGTTCTTACATGCCATACTGTACATACTACTGTGCTCTTACCTGCCATACTGTACATACTAATGTGTTCTTACATACCATACTGTACATACTAATGTGTTCTTACATGCCATACTGTACATACTACTTTGTTATTACATGCCATACTGTACATACTACTGTGCTCTTGCATGCCATACTATACATACTACTGTGCTCTTACATGCCATACTGTACATACTACTTTGTTATTACATGCCATACTGTACATACTACTGTGCTCTTGCATGCCATACTATACATACTACTGTGCTCTTACATGCCATACTGTACATACTACTGTGTTCTTACCTGCCATACTGTACATACTACTGTGCTCTTACCTGCCATACTGTACATACTACTGTGTTATTACATACCATACTGTACATACTAATGTGTTCTTACATGCCATACTGTACATACTACTTTGTTATTACATGCCATACTGTACATACTACTGTGCTCTTGCATGCCATACTATACATACTACTGTGCTCTTACATGCCATACTGTACATACTACTTTGTTATTACATGCCATACTTTACATACTATTGTGCTCTTGCATGCCATACTATACATACTACTGTGCTCTTACATGCCATACTGTACATACTACTGTGTCTTACCTGCCATACTGCACATACTACTGTGCTCTTACCTGCCATACTGTACATACTAATGTGTTCTTACATGCCACACTGTACATACTACTGTGCTCTTACCTGCCATACTGTACATTCTACTGTGTTATTACATGCCATACTGTACATACTACTGTGTTCTTACATGCCATACTGTACATACTACTGTGCTCTTGCATGCCATGCTGTACATACTACTGTCCTCTTACATGCCATACTGTACATACTAATGTGTTCTTACATGCCATACTGTACATACTACTGTGCTCTTGCATGCCATACTATACATACTACTGTGCTCTTACATGCCATACTGTACACACTACTGTGTTCTTACATGCCATACTGTACACACTACTGTGTTCTTACATGCCATACTGTACATACTACTGTGTTCTTACATGCCATACTGTACATACTAATGTCTTCTTACATGCCATACTGTACATACTACTGTGTTCTTACCTGCCATACTGTAAATACTACTGTGCTCTTACCTGCCATACTGTACATACTACTGTGCTCTTACCTGCCATACTGTACATACTAATGTGTTCTTACTTGCCACACTGTACATACTACTGTGCTCTTACCTGCCATACTGTACATACTACTGTGCTCTTACATGCCATACTGTACATACTACTGTGCTCTTACCTGCCATACTGTACATACTAATGTGTTCTTACATGCCATACTGTACATACTACTTTGTTATTACATGCCATACTGTACATACTACTGTGCTCTTACCTGCCATACTGTACATACTAATGTGTTCTTACATGCCATACTGTACATACTACTTTGTTATTACATGCCATACTGTACATACTACTGTGCTCTTGCATGCCATACTATACATACTACTGTGCTCTTACATGCCATACTGTACATACTACTTTGTTATTACATGCCATACTGTACATACTACTGTGCTCTTGCATGCCATACTATACATACTACTGTGCTCTTACATGCCATACTATACATAATACTGTGCTCTTACATGCCATACTGTACATACTACTTTGTTATTACATGCCATACTTTACATACTACTGTGTTCTTACATGCCATACTGTACATACTACTGTGTTCTTACCTGCCATACTGTACATACTACTGTGCTCTTACCTGCCATACTGTACATACTACTGTGTTCTTACATGCCATACTGTACATACTACTGTGCTCTTGCATGCCATACTGTACATACTACTGTGCTCTTACATGCCATACTGTACACACTACTGTGCTCTTACCTGCCATACTGTACATACTAATGTGTTCTTACTTGCCACACTGTACATACTACTGTGCTCTTACCTGCCATACTGTACATACTACTGTGCTCTTACATGCCATACTGTACATACTACTGTGCTCTTACCTGCCATACTGTACATACTAATGTGTTCTTACATGCCATACTGTACATACTACTTTGTTATTACATGCCATACTGTACATACTACTGTGCTCTTGCATGCCATACTATACATACTACTGTGCTCTTACATGCCATACTGTACATACTACTTTGTTATTACATGCCATACTGTACATACTACTGTGCTCTTGCATGCCATACTATACATACTACTGTGCTCTTACATGCCATACTGTACATACTACTGTGATCTTACCTGCCATACTGTACATACTACTGTGCTCTTACCTGCCATACTGTACATACTAATGTGTTCTTACATGCCACACTGTACATACTACTGTGCTCTTACCTGCTATACTGTACATACTACTGTGTTATTACATACCATACTGTACATACTAATGTGTTCTTACATGCCATACTGTACATACTACTTTGTTATTACATGCCATACTGTACATACTACTGTGCTCTTGCATGCCATACTATACATACTACTGTGCTCTTACATGCCATACTGTACATACTACTGTGTTCTTACCTGCCATACTGTACATACTACTGTGCTCTAGCATGCCATGCTGTACATACTAATGTGTTCTTACATGCCATACTGTACATACTACTGTGCTCTTGCATGCCATACTATACATACTACTGTGCTCTTACATGCCATACTGTACATACTACTGTGTTCTTACCTGCCATACTGTACATACTACTGTGCTCTTGCATGCCATACTGTACATACTAATGTGTTCTTACATGCCACACTGTACATACTACTGTGCTCTTACATGCCATACTGTACATACTACTGTGCTCTTACATGTCATACTGTACATACTAGTGTGTTCTTACATGCCATACTGTACATACTAATGTGTTCTTACATGCCATACTGTACATACTAATGTGTTATTACATGCCATACTGTACATAATACTGTGTTCTTACATGCCATACTGTACATACTACTGTGCTCTTGCATGCCATACTGTACATACTACTGTGCTCTTACATGCCATACTGTACATACTAATGTGGTCTTACATGCCATACTGTACATACTACTGTGTTCTTACATGCCACACTGTACATACTACTGTGTTCTTACATGCCACACTGTACATACTACTGTGTTCTTACCTGCCATACTGTACATACTACTGTGTTCTTACCTGCCATACTGTACATACTACTGTGTTCTTACCTGCCATACTGTACATACTACTGTGTTCTTACATGCCATACTGTACATACTACTGTGTTCTTACATGCCATACTGTACATACTACTGTGTTCTTACCTGCCATACTGTATATTTTACTGTGTTCTTACCTGCCATACTGTACATACTACTGTGTTCTTACATGCCATACTGTACATACTACTGTGTTCTTACCTGCCATACTGTACATACTACTGTGTTCTTACCTGCCATGCTGTACATACTACTGTGTTCTTACATGCCATACTGTACATACTACTGTGTTCTTACCTGCCATACTGTACATACTACTGTAATCTTACCTGCCATACTGTACATACTACTGTGTTCTTACCTGCCATACTGTACATACTACTGTGTTCTTACATGCCATACTGTACATACTACTGTGTTCTTACATGCCATACTGTACATACTACTGTGTTCTTACCTGCCATACTGTACATACTACTGTGTTCTTACATGCCATACTGTACATACTACTGTGTTCTTACATGCCATACTGTACATACTACTGTGTTCTTACCTGCCATACTGTACATACTAATGTGTTCTTACATGCCATACTGTACATACTACTGTGTTCTTACATGCCATACTGTACATACTACTGTGTTCTTACATGCCATACTGTACATACTACTGTGTTCTTACCTGCCATACTGTACATACTACTGTGTTCAAAACACCTACAACTAATATTGTTACGAACATAACATTTATTAAAGTCTTTCTAATTCCTATTGTAGTAGTGGCACAAACACTTGGAACTAAGCCTCTGTCAGACTCAGTGATATTTTAGCTATCACAACTGGTTACATCACTCAGTTCGCTTCAATTAAGATTACAAAGCGACTACAATACTTTATATTTTGTATTTAAGTTTTAATTAACTAATAAAGTCCAACTACATAGATTGCTTAAAAATCGTATTAATATAAAGGTTTTTAACGACCGGTAGAGAAACGGTTAGAATTTAATAAATTATTTGTTTAAATATTTTCCGAGAAGCTAATAGCTTGTCAGCCCACAAATATGTTCATATCCTAATGTGGGATCGATTTTAGGGGCAAAGTTACTTATTGGATACAATATTAGTTTATAAAACAGATACATTGCTCTTAGTCTAGCAAAAGCTTCTACGTTTAGGAAGGTAGAGGAATACAAAAAACTCACATAGATATCAAGGAATGAACATAAATTTCTTTCTTGTGGAAAGACGTCGATCAGATCTCCGAGAGTGTTGGAACTAGAGACGTAAATATTAAAGTCTAAACCTCAATGTTAAAACATTAAATGTTATTACAAAATTTATAATTAAATAAAAATAAGTTACAAAAATTAAATTAAATAAATAAACGTTAAATGTGCAAATAGAAACTTTTTTAACAGTACTTAGTATCTAATACCAACTCAATGGGTAAATGGTAAATAAATAGGGTAAATTTAGAAAGCTTAACATCAAACATAAAAACATGCGTAAGAATAATGTTTAGAAATGTCAGTCTGTTTCCTGAAGCCATTAATTAGAAACACATCCCACTTTGAAGATAAAGCCAATTTCCACGGGAAAACGTCGATCAATATTCCATTAGAATAAGCACAAGAGAGACTGAATCACCATCAATTATAAAAATTGTAAACCTAATTCAGTTGAGGAGTAGGTTAAGAGAAGATAAAAATGTAACTCTCACGGTCACCTAAAATACAATTTCCTGTCTATATATTAGGTGACGTCAACACCTTTGAGCCTAAAGCGCTCATTCGGGAAATAAAGTGCACTCTCATTGGTTAACTGAAAACAATGATAATCCGAGGTTTTGCTAGCTAAAATCCGTGAACAAGCTAATCTATTAACAGCTTTCGATTCAAAAATTCTTCTTAAAGGTTAAAGAAAGAACTTTGTTGCAAATGAAACCTATCTAACCGTGTTAAAGAAAGGTATTTTCAATTTAGCGTCGCATATGAAATGCACTAATCGCTAAAGAAATGTTTTAGAGGCTATTTTATTATTAAAAATTTATAATCATATATGATTTTAATCGGGCGAGAAAAATACGAAATGAGCACTTAAGTTAATAATGTGCCCGACAGGTTGAACATTCTCAGTTATTTAGGACCTACTCCCAGTTAAAAAAAACTCTTCAAGATCAAAAATGTAGTTATTGATAAATGTTTGTTTTGTATATAACACAAAATCTCCCATCAACCTTTCAACTAACTTCCGAGACCGCAGAAGTTGTAACAGAGGCCTGTTAAACCTTTATAACTTACAGAATCAACAGGAGCTCCAAGGAAGACACAGAAGACAACGCTAGCAAGGAGAGCGCAGAAGGCAACGCTACCAAGGAGGACACAGAAGGCAACACTACCAAGGAAGACACAGAAATCAACACTACCAAGGAGGACACAGAAGGCAACACTACCAAGGAGGACACAGAAGGCAACGCTACCAAGGAGGACACAGAAGGTAACGCTACCAAGGAGGACACAGAAATCGACACTACCAAGGAGGACACAGAAGGCAACACTACCAAGGAAGACACAGAAATCAACACTACCAAGGAGGGCACAGAAGGCAACGCTACCAAGGAAGACACAGAAATCGACACTACCAAGGAGGACACAGAAGGCAACACTACCAAGGAAGACACAGAAATCAACACTACCAAGGAGGACACAGAAGGCAACGCTAGCAAGAAGGGCGCAGAAGGCATCGCTAGCAAGAAGGGCGCAGAAGGCAAAGCTAGCAAGAAGGGCGCTGAATGCAACACTACCAAGGAGGACACAGAAGGCAACACTACCAAGGAGGACACAGAAGGCAACACTACCAAGGAAAGAAATCAACACTACCAAGGAGGACACAAAAGGCAACGCTAGCAAGAAGGGCGCAGAAATCAACACTACCAAGGAGGACACAGAAGGCAACGCTACCAAGGAGGAAACAGAAATCGACACTACCAAGGAGGACACAGAAGGCAACACTACCAAGGAGGACACAGAAGGCAACGCTACTAAGGAGGATACAGATATCAACACTACCAAGGAGGACACAGAAGGCAACGCTACCAAGGAGGACACAGAAATCGACACTACCAAGGAGGACACAGAAGGCAACACTACCAAGGAGGACACAGAAGGCAACACTACTAAGGAGGACACAGATATCGACACTACCAAGGAGGACACAGAAGGCAACACTACCAAGGAGGACACAGAAGGCAACACTACCAAGGAGGACACAGAAGGCAACGCTAGCAAGAAGGGCGCAGAAGGCAACGCTACCAAGGAGGACACAGAAGGCAACGCTACCAAGGAGGACACAGAAGGCAACGCTACCAAGGAGGACACAGAAGGCAACGCTACCAAGGAGGACACAGAAGGCAACGCTACCAAGGAGGACACAGAAGGCAACGCTACCAAGGAGGACACAGAAGGCAACGCTACCAAGGAGGACACAGAAGGCAACACTACCAAGGAGGACACAGAAGGCAACACTACCAAGGAGGACACAGAAGGCAACGCTACCAAGGAGGACACAGAAGGCAACGCTACCAAGGAGGACACAGAAGGCAACGCTACCAAGGAGGACACAGAAGGCAACGCTACCAAGGAGGACACAGAAGGCAACGCTACCAAGGAGGACACAGAAGGCAACGCTACCAAGGAGGACACAGAAGGCAACACTACCAAGGAGAACACAGAAGGCAACGCTACCAAGGAGGACACAGAAGGCAACGCTACCAAGGAGGACACAGAAGGCAACGCTAGCAAGAAGGGCGCAGAAGGCAACGCTACCAAGGAGGACACAGAAGGCAACGCTACCAAGGAGGACACAGAAGGCAACGCTACCAAGGAGGACACAGAAGGCAACGCTAACACAGAAGGCAACGCTACCAAGGAGAACACAGAAGGCAACGCTACCAAGGAGGACACAGAAGGCAACACTACCAAGGAGGACACAGAAGGCAACACTACTAAGGAGGACACAGATATCGACACTACCAAGGAGGACACAGAAGGCAACACTACCAAGGAGGACACAGAAGGCAACACTACCAAGGAGGACACAGAAGGCAACACTACCAAGGAGGACACAGAAGGCAACGCTACCAAGGAGAACACAGAAGGCAACGCTACCAAGGAGGACACAGAAGGCAACGCTACCAAGGAGGACACAGAAGGCAACGCTACCAAGGAGGACACAGAAATCAACACTACCAAGGAGGACACAGAAGGCAACGCTACCAAGGAGGACACAGAAGGCAACACTACCAAGGAGGACACAGAAGGCAACACTACCAAGGAGGACACAGAAGGCAACGCTACCAAGGAGGACACAGAAGGCAACGCTACCAAGGAGGACACAGAAGGCAACGCTACCAAGGAGGACACAGAAGGCAACGCTACCAAGGAGGACACAGAAGGCAACACTACCAAGGAGAACACAGAAGGCAACGCTACCAAGGAGGACACAGAAGGCAACGCTACCAAGGAGGACACAGAAGGCAACGCTAGCAAGAAGGGCGCAGAAGGCAACGCTACCAAGGAGGACACAGAAGGCAACGCTACCAAGGAGGACACAGAAGGCAACGCTACCAAGGAGGACACAGAAGGCAACGCTAACACAGAAGGCAACGCTACCAAGGAGAACACAGAAGGCAACGCTACCAAGGAGGACACAGAAGGCAACACTACCAAGGAGGACACAGAAGGCAACACTACTAAGGAGGACACAGATATCGACACTACCAAGGAGGACACAGAAGGCAACACTACCAAGGAGGACACAGAAGGCAACACTACCAAGGAGGACACAGAAGGCAACACTACCAAGGAGGACACAGAAGGCAACGCTACCAAGGAGAACACAGAAGGCAACGCTACCAAGGAGGACACAGAAGGCAACGCTACCAAGGAGGACACAGAAGGCAACGCTACCAAGGAGGACACAGAAATCAACACTACCAAGGAGGACACAGAAGGCAACGCTACCAAGGAGGACACAGAAGGCAACACTACCAAGGAGGACACAGAAGGCAACACTACCAAGGAGGACACAGAAGGCAACACTACCAAGGAGGACACAGAAGGCAACGCTACCAAGGAGAACACAGAAGGCAACGCTACCAAGGAGGACACAGAAGGCAACGCTACCAAGGAGGACACAGAAGGCAACGCTACCAAGGAGGACACAGAAATCAACACTACCAAGGAGGACACAGAAGGCAACGCTACCAAGGAGGACACAGAAGGCAACACTACCAAGGAGGACACAGAAGGCAACACTACCAAGGAAGACACAGAAGGCAACGCTACCAAGGAGGACACAGAATGCAACGCTACCAAGGAGATTCGTCGGGAGGAGATCGTAGGAGTGGCGATGCTTAGTGGAAGTGTTAATGGTGAATCTCTACAGTTTTGAATCACTACATGACCACTCCCACATCCGGTATCGCCACATTGTTCCGGATATGAGAGGTTTTACTGTACATAAACAGCTTCCGATCAACGCATATTTTGTTAATCTGTCAAAGGGAACGTCCCTGGTTGTATATGTTCAAGTTGGTATTGTAAAAATAAATATCGAATAAATTAGATAATAAATTATGTGGTTATAGTGTTTAATCATTACTTTGAACCTATAACATATGGAGTTTCATTTAGACATGTTCTCAGTAAGAAATATTCTGTCGTTTAGGATCTAAATCTAATCAACTGTAAGAGTAAATACGTTCTGATGCATATATTTTACAGACATGGAGCCAAATCATTATTTTCTAGAGTGTTATCTCCATCAAATAGTTCCCCGTTATCAAACTATTTAATTTTATACAGTAAACAAACTTTGCTTATTTCCATTAGTGTTACTTTCTTGAGTGAACGTATTGTACAATGAACCTGTTCAATAAAAATATTTTAGATGAGAAAAATTTTGTTGAAATCAAAAAAGACAGTGTATTTATTTTGTCACTTATTTTATAGGCGAATATTTATTTTAGACCTTTCGTCTGTTGAAAAATATTTAAATTGCCTAAAGTGTATTCACAAATCGTCTTTTTTAAATGATCAATATATTGAACCATCCTGAATAGTTGTGTTACTGTGCTTAAGTATTTATGACTAAAGTAAAATAATTTTTCATCTTTATTTCTAATTTAACTTTTAAATAAAATACTGAATTAATATTAACTTGAATTAATTATCAACTAGACAAGTTGATAGATTAAATATTAATTATATATCTTAACAATTAATGATACAAATTATCAAAACCAAATTACGAGTTTACGACTTTATCTAAAAAACAGTTTGTTGACCATATCATTATGTATCCATAGTAAATAATACATGGGAGCTGAAATACGATCGTAAAACTTACTACAGTACACCAGAACCTCGATATTTCGAACCTGATTGTTACGGATCTCTGCATAATCCGGACCGTTTTTATGGTATTTTGTGTGTGTGTTTTTTTTAATGGTATTCCACATTAAAATTGTAATTATCAACGTAAAAAATTAGTTCTGGACATAATACAATAAGTTTTACACCTTACAGTCAGTTAAATACTTCTCTTTTTTAAATCTTGGCTAGACGCTATTCCCAGCTGAGTGCGACCGTAAAAACTATCGAGATGAGTGCGTTGACACGATGTCAGGAGGAAACATCCTCAACCGAGCTCCTAATGTTGAAGCGGATGCGTGATATGGCAGCTCGCAAGCGCTACACAATACTAACACGGCGGAGCATTACGCCCTTCTTTTCCATTACAAATACCTCGATTTCAGCGCGCTACTGGGCGGTAAAATATTCGTCGACGCTCTAAAATAATCTCGCGTTTACGTATTGCGCAGTAAAATATCCTAAATAAGTAAATATACTAAGGTAATATCGAGTAAGTGCATAATCTCGGCTGTAAAGCCAGAACTTTAACATCTTATTGGGTTGGTAATTGTGGTATTTGGAATCGAGGATCGGGAATTGATTTCTTGGTGTCGGCATCGGTATTGGAAGCGGTAAAATTTTGGAATCGAGCCATCACTAATATATATCAATATATATATATATATATATATATATATATATATATATATATATATGTGTGTGTGTGTGTGTGTGTGTGTGTGTGTGTGTGTATGTGTGTGTGTGTGTGTGTGTGTGTGTGTGTGTGTGTGTGTGTGTGTGTGTGTGTGTGTGTATGTGTGTGTGTGTGTGTGTGTGTGTGTGTGTGTGTGTGTGTGTGTGTGTGTGTGTGTGTGTGTGTGTGTGTGTGTGTGTGTGTGTGTGTGTGTGTGTGTATGTGTGTGTGTGTGTGTGTGTGTGTGTGTATGTGTGTGTGTGTGTGTGTATGTGTGTGTGTGTGTGTGTGTTTGTTTTTGTGTGTTTGTGTGTGTGTGTGTGTGTAAATCCAACATCATTAACACTACATAAATGTTATTTTCTATAAGTTTATGTTTTATTTCCCTGCTTTTTAGACATTCTCTGGTTAATCCGAATGTCTAATAATCCGGATCGGCTCCGGTCCCAGTTAACCCGAATCATCAAGATTCTACTGTAGTTGTATTGCCTATCGTATAAGATCAGTAGGGTCTATTGTTTGTATTTAACTTCAAGATTCCATTTTCTGTTTTCTGAACGACGTGTTAAAAGCTTTACTGCAACCATAAACAATTCTGTCGAATTAATTTCAGAAAGGAAGGAGTTACTCTTAAGTATATCTTTAACTGGGTCCTAAAGTTTAGCGGCGCCCAGCCGTAGTGCTTGATTAATCAGATGTCTTACAAGTTAATCGTTTCATAGTTGCTTATGTTAGTGAGTTTTAGTTTATTTATTTGTTTTACCTATAATATACATAAGTTTGTTAACGATCAAATATATATGCCATTTGTAGCGGAGTAACTGATAAGAATGACAAGCAAATATGACTTTCAAAATATTTTTAGTTTTTTAGAATTCCAGTTTGAAATTTCCCACTGTCATTATTAAAATTCATAAAATTAACAGGCTATTTCACATAACAGATGTAAATTTTATCGTGGGAAATAAAAATCAGAGATTAAAACGTAAACAATGAAAGTAAGATACTATTTCCCAATTACATTGATTGTTTCATAACAGAATTGAAAACTTAGTCAATGCCGTATTTTAAGAGAACACTATCAGGTTTATAGAGATGTGAACAAGTAAATAAAACGTTTAGGTAAATATAGAAAAATATTTAAAATATATATTTCTATAATACATTCGTTTTTTTTTATAACGAAAAAATGGCAAATTTAAACTTTCAAAACTAAATGATAGCAAAAATAAAAATTGACTAAATACTACATGTAGTCTCCAACTTCCTTTAGAGCCATACATATTACTGTACGTTTTCGAATAGAAAAGGTTTTAGGACCGTTATCTGTAATGAATAGGTTGGTCACTTTGCCCAGCTTTTACTTAGTACAAACAGGTAAAACACTCAACACAAGACACATAAAAGAGACACAGTTCAAATTAAATTTCGCCATACACATACAAAACACACTACACTCACAGACTAACATAGACTCTTACACCATAACCCGGCAGAAAACTACGAGATATACAAACACTATAGATGCTATACACAACACAT
>JBAIZL010000010.1:32126333-32151333 GCA_036971475.1 Prosapia bicincta | reverse complement strand
TGTACCTAATACGTTTGTCCAATTTATAATTTTTATGGAACGTTTGTTACTTTACTATAAATAGTGCTTTATAAAAATCACTAGGTCAAACAGCAATTGTCGAGAAGGCGTTATTTCCTTTCGAACGAGCACAATACCAAGAAATATACCCGTAATGAGCAATAAGGCTCCACGGGTCACATTCAAATATTTCCATTCAAAGAGGCTTTACCGCAAAATGGCAGAAGATACATTCAAAGACAACTCTGGCATATTATCTTGGTTTTTCCAACATTAAAATTTTAACAAATGCGAAGGTATTTGATTTGTGTTCTATAAAAAATATTACTTTACTACATTTTCTGCGCCAATATGTTCGATAAGGCTGGACCTGTGTTTACTAATGGTATGGTGTAAAGCGGGTTGCTTACTGGAATCACAATCAATATTACACCGTTAGAAAGATGTACTTTGACAATCATAGTCGCTATTTTCAAGTTGATATCATAACAAAAGTGTCTTTAAAGTCTTAAAAGAGTCTATCACACTTAAAAGTACTGAAATATTTCCTCAACATATTGTTACAATGAGACAACTAAAAATTTGAACTCAATTATTTCTAACGAAATTAACTAATCAGACGTTTTATCCATGGATCACGAAATTCTGTTTCAACAAATCTATGTTACGATTCAATAGTGACTTAAGTAAAGGTATCACAAAAGTAGTAATTGGCTATATTAGTACTCGAAGATTATATGGTCGCATTTCCATAGGTTAATACAATATAAAGAAGTTACACTGCCAGTCAGAATAGACGGCTTAGATAACAAGTAATTTTCTTGCATTGAACCGCTGTAGAACTATTGAATGATGATGTAGGCTACCTTTCATTCTTCCATGGACTTCAAGCGTACACAAACTCCAAGGAATTAGTCTGGATTACGTGACTATCTATTTAAGTTTAATATTATTTGTCGAGTAACAAACTTATTAAGATCACTTGATGGACTTTTAGTTAAAGAATTGGATATTTCAAAACTATCCACTAAAATTCTTTTAACATGGATGCTTCACGAGAGAACAGCCGAATGAGAGTTATAAATTAACGATAGTTTAGTAAATGCTTATTTAATTTTAGCAACAATAATATCTGTGAAATGTAAAATTTAAGTGCCGTTATTTCTTATAATTAAATATGTTTATTTTCCTTACCAATAGCTTTAGTATTAAGAAATATTTCAGGTAATAAGATTAACAAAAAGGAAAACATCTATAAAATCATTTGAAAACATTTTTTCTAAAACAAATGAAACAAGTGTATAAATTTTGTTTAAAGTTAATTCCTACCTGAGTCAACAAAAGAAAGTTTTAATGTAGTTTCTCTTCATTTTGTAATTATAACTATATAAATATGTATAGTCGCATGTCAGAATAACAATATAGGTAGCTAATTAGAAAGTTAATTTCTTTGCAATTTTCCATTTTCCTGTCTATGTATGATGTTGGACTACTATTTTTGTTTCTTACTATTTATATGCTTTCTTTCTTTTGTCGCTTGCATTGTGTTGTAGTTTCATCTCGTATTTCTTTCGCATTGTCCATTTGTGAAGCAAGGTACGATACCGTTAATCCAGTTTGTTTGTTTGTTTTATTATTTTAATTCATTTTTAATCTTGTAGCAATTCATATAGATATTTGAGAAGTTCATTTTTAGCTATGGAAAGTTGGCTCAGTGTCAAAAAGCGCTACAATTCGAACATTAAGATAGTCAGTTCGAATCCGACTTAGACCCCTAAATTTTTATAATTTAATTATTGAATAAATATTTGAAAAATCTGTAATAGCATCAATTGTCATCCACTATAGGTAAAAAAAAGTTTTGAACTTGTTTGGAATAATAACGGTTGTTTTTTTATTAATGACTAAAAATTGGCACAAGATATATGTCAGGAGAGTGTGAGATAATAGAAGGAATTTAATAACATTGTTTTGCAATTGAGGTTTTACGACAACCAGATAAACGCAATAGGAAAATTCATATATATCTTTTAGAAGTATATTTCTAGCTATGGGAAATTTGGCTTAGTGCCAAAAGCGCTAGACATTGAACATGAGATATTCAGTTCGAATCCTACCTAGACCACCAAATTTTGATAATTTAACTATTGAATATTTACTTGTACAAACTGTGTTAACATCAGTTATCACCCACTATAGGTTAAACAAAATGTACTTAAGCTTGATTGGACGAACTTAATACAAAAACGTATTTTCTTATCGAATGAAAATTTGTACATGATATATATGAGATAAGTGTGTGCTACCTTTTTTCAATTGAACATTTAAATAAAATGTTTAATACTTATACGAGGTTTTACAAATAATATAATATTTTGAGTAAGAAATATATAGTATTTCTTTTTATTATAAAGACGAAAATAAATGTGAGTATTCTACCTTAGTCCAGAATTATGACAAATTACGTCCCGTGGGATCTCAACAATGCTAATTAATGGATTGTTTACGCCTGAATATATTCAGAAAGAGTGTTGCTATTTCTATAAACCCATTAGGTTGGGGGTTTAGAGACGTTATTTCTTAAAGAAAGTTTAAATAAAATCCTCCTTTCACCCCCCACCCTTTGGGTAGAAAATTAGATTTCCAATGAATGTTTGCTCGAATCTTGAAATTCTCTGGGTTCAAAGAAGTACATTTGGAATATTTATAAACTTGTCATGATGTGTGATTATTAAAGAAAACTTGGTATATACAAAAAAAAAACATTTGTACTGACATAGTTTGGTTATCATGACCCGTAATGCTGCCTATAACCTGTTTAGGGCAGTATAGTTAAACATCTCCGTAATCGGGGTTTTACTAATTCTAGTGTTATGTTGCTGGTTTACGTTCTTAATAAATTTAAATGTCACTTGGATTTCTTGTATATACTTCCAAAACTTTAGGTTTATTGTTCAGTTTGTTATAACTAAAAACTATTGTAGTCGTGCATCTATATTGTAAAAGTTTTCTACTAATATGATTCAATTTAATTACTAAGTTAAAAAACAAAGCATGGAAACAAATAAAGTTAGGTAGTCGTGGAACTGACCGACGGACTGTCTAATTTCTTATGTCCTCTCCGAAAGTGTGAAAAACTAAACAAAACTTCGGTATTATATAAAGGTGGAAACTAAAACTGATGCAATACATTTGGAATTTATCATAAATTGAATAAGCAAAATCATCAACAGTTATTAAAAAATTAGGATTTTTTTTATTAATAACATCAAATACTGTTGAATACTATGAACTTTTAAAATATATTTTAAAGATTTTTAATTGATTCACCATTATTTAATTTAATATTAACTAACAATTAAACTGTCTGATATTTCAGCCATTTACATTGAAAAAATGTTAAAAATTACACACACGCGTACTCACACACACACACACACACACACACACACACACACACACACACACACACATACACACACACACATACACACACACACACACACACACACACACACACACACACACACACACACACACACACACACACACACTATTAAGTTATTTAAGTAAAATAATAAATTGTATATTTTTAACCAATTAAAGTATATCTATATTAATTCAATAATTGGCTAAAGTAATTAACAATAACATGAAAATTTAAGTTTTACATACGTGATAATGAATAAGCCTATGATTCTGGAAATCATATAAAACAAAACTTATGAATGTTCAGAGAAACTTTTCTGCAGTACAATATTGAGCAGTTTACTCCTTCGTTACGGAAATACTTATTAGTTTTAAAAATATTTAATAAAGAAATAATAGAAATGTGTTTTAACTATATATTCCAAATTAGATTTTTCAATTTAATTATTAATTATGTGCTCAGAGTTTTCCCATAGCTTTTGTCGCTCAATTTTCTCATATTTCATTTATGAAAATTTGGGAAAAACGTTAATAAACCACAGATCATTGGATATTATAAACCCGTACCATTTGGTTAACGTATTTTAATGATATAAAGAAATTAAAATGTCAATTTTAATAGGATGTAACATATTTGTATTATTATTCTTTGTAAATTGTCTTTAAAAAAAACGTTTAATGTCTGTCGGCCGAAAGAAATGACTATTTCTTATGTTTTGGTCTTAATCCAATTTAATTGGAACGGTAATTTAAAAGGTTTGTCTCAGAAGGTTTCAAAAATTTACTTCAAATACTGTATAAATTCTTGAAAATGTAACATTACCCTAAGTTTCCTTAAACGTCATAGATAACAAATCAAAAATTAGTCAGTGAGACTGTCCTAGAGTTGTCTGTTTCCAAGACAAATCGTACAGAAAAATAGTTCTTTTGATAAATGTACTTAATAGAGAGAGGTTTTATTAGAATTTATTTAATGTAGTTATTAGGAATTTTTTTAAATATGAAGTTAATAGAAAATCTGTATTAAATATTAAAAACATTATTGAATAAAAATTGTAATAAAATCCGTTCTTAAATAGTGTCAGACGTGCGTAGAAATGATTTAATTTCAAAAATGACAAAAATATATCTAACTCAATATTTATAATAGTAACTTTTATCGGAAAATATATATATATATATATATATATATATATATATATATATATATATTAACTGGAAAAGGTATTTAATATAAAATTTCAACCTAATCAAATGCATTAAATAAAGTACCATGTCTACTTGTTATAACAGGTTGACTACAACATTAGTCTCTAATCAGCTGTTTTATGAAGTCATATGTTGTCACTTATTGAGGTTAAAATATTTTTCTCCGCACAAAACATGCAGCCAGTTCTCCAATAAGAAATACCCCTTGAAAAAATTGAAAACGAAACTCCCGTGAAAAAAATATTATTAAAAATGAAATATAAAATCTTACAGTTAAAATAAAAAAACGTATTTTATTTGAATCTTTTGTTATTGTTTATCTCTTACGTTTTTGAAGTAAATCTATTTAAACTTTTTCATCAAAGTTTAGTTTGTTTACGAATGCTATTAGATTACTCTTTGAAAATTATTATTTTTTGAACATTGCTTGAACTTTTAATAAGCTGGGCATCGTTATTCTAAATACAAAAGTCAAAACAGTTCTTTATTAAAATCTTATTTTATGCAAGGACATTTTGGCATAGTACTTCATCACTTTAAAACTCATTACTTTCTTCTGTTTATATATAGTAAACAACAATAATTAATGTATTATTATTAATATTTTAAACATTTACATATACATACTTTTATTTTACACATCTTTTTCTAAGCACATATGATATTTTATTCTATTCTAAAAATTATTGTTTATAAATTTGATAAAACATTTAATTTTGACTGTCTTTGTGTCGTACCAAAATAAACAAAATTCCATTTCAAAAGAAAATTATATACTTTGTTCTGTAACGAGGTCTAGACCCTTTTAGCAAAATAAAAACGGACAATGCTTTTGATTATATTGCACTGTTATGAAAATATTGCGTGTAAATGTGAATGTAATTTTAAACTGCCTGAAATAAAGACTTTAAGTGAAATAAATAAATATGTTTGAATACATTTGTTGAGTGATACGAAACAGAATATTTTTTACCCCTCTCAGGAAATACTGGTTCAATCTTACTGAAATAGTAATATTAATTAAATGAAGCAAGAAAATTAAACCCTTCGCTGTTCAATAATTATGAAATTATATATAATAAATTAAATAATAAAATAAATTACAATTACAATTCAATTCAATGAAAATTTCCGTTGAAATAATAGTATAATATTTCATCATTTTGTTTAGAAAATACTTCCATTTTAATGATTTTATAATAATACGTACAAAAATATACTGCAAACCTTGTCATTTGCGTAAAACATTTCGCTTCCTTCTAATTCTGAAATAGAAGAGAAGGATTTATTACGGGTTCCTGATTGAAGCTAACCTGTTGCTGCTACGCGCAGTCTCAGCATCGTGTATAAGTACCCGCGGCATAGAACCGCATCCCTCAGTCAGCAGCATGGCCTGTTATCAATCCGCGGGAATTCTTCTGCTTGTCTTCGCTGTAGCGGTGTCTTTCGCCGTCGATATAGCATCCGCTAAACGTAAGTAGTTTTGCCAACTTTACTCACAAAAATAATTTTAACTTCTTAAAAACCTATAACAAAATACGTAAAAACTCACGTACCACTATGATATAAAAACAATAATAATATTTTAGAAAGTTTTGAACTTTTTTAAAATACTACATTTCTAGAAAAACTATTTATTTCAAAATTTTAGGACTTACTAAAATAAAATTATTCTAATATTGTTAATTCTGTTCTTGTTTATGTGAAAAGTTTCGACAGTAAAATGAGATCATTCTTAAATTGAAATATTAAATTACTATTAATTTAAGTTACTACAATAACATCCTATCCCGTTTCCATGTACAATCTTTACGACGTTTCCAGTAGCTTTTTTATATAAATATTTTCCAAAGTTTTATTTTCAAAACGTTTAATTTTTCTGTATATTATCTAGATTTGTGTCGATTCTACATGGTTTTTGTTTAAAAAAAATTTAATTCCAGTAAACTTAACGAAATACAATAGGGTTAAAAATACTATTGGTTTATTTAATTATTTTTTAAACCTCATTTATATATATATATATATATATATATATATATATATATATCGCAATATGTTTTCTTGTGTATTAATAAAGAACAAAAGTCTAAATACAATTACAAGAATTATAATTTAATTTACAATTAAAAGCTTTAACAGTACCAACATCATCAGGAATATTAAACAATTGTATAAACACTTATATATATAATTAATAGTTCTACACCAGACATAGAAAGAACCACTTAAGAACCACTTTCTATTTTGCCACTTAATATTGTTATTCTGACATGTATATACATATTTATATTCACTGTAATTATAAAATAAAAAGAAACTATAATACATATTTTCTTTGTTGATTTAAGTAAGAATTAACGTTTTTTTAAAAATATATATTACTCGTTTTGTAATAACGAAAGTAATTATCAACGGTAAAATATATAGCTTTTTAGTATTTTGTTTTACTTTATTTAACATCAGCTTAAGAAATATCCCCAAGACAATTCTCATTTAAAATTTTATCCTTGAGAGGATTTGTTTAGTTTTTAATGTACGCACGGGACGTTCGGCATCTTTTATGTAAAGACACATTTAAGGCATTTATTGACAAAGGATTTACTTTGGGATAAGGCTTTCTTTATGAGATAAATGTAAAAAATATTATAAACGTAGGCCTAAATAGCGGACTATGCTTACTTCAAGTATTTGTTTAATAATTTTTAAATCTCAGTAAAGGAATTAAAACTTTGAACATGATTATATGATGTAATTTCACAGGCCTCATGTACTAAAGCAAGAAGGAGAATATATAGGCAACGTGTATTATTGCTTTACAAGCCGGTTTCGCCTTTATAACAAGTGCCCTGTGTTTTCTTAAACAAATTATGCATCATGTCCAAAAACATTAACTAAATCAACGTCTGCAATTTATTTCAAGAATGTAGTTATTAGGTAAACCATTGTTCCATGTAAATATAATTCTTTATGTTGTTTACTATCAATTTGTTTTCTAAACATTCTTTATAATTTATATAAATTAATTGTAAACTTATTTTGCAAAAGGTATAACTTTTTCATGATATATTTAAAATAATTTAATTGCATTATTGCACCTAATAATGCAGTAATAAATGTTTAACTGTAATAAATGTTTACCTCTGTTTATTAATTGATTTCTTTAACAAATATATCCTTAAAGTTGTGAAAAACTATTATTTCACAGAATTGAGTCTCACCTTAAGAGCCAAAAACTATCTTCAAAGATACTTAAGTACTTCAAGTCGTACTTTAAACATCTTTAAACAACTATTTTACAAATCGTTACCCGTAACACGAAATACATCAAGGGTTAAGAACATTTTTTTTACCTATAGTGGATGAAATTGATGTTAATACAGATTTTTCAAATATTTATTCATTAATTGATTTAAAATTTAGGGGTCTAGGTCGGATTAGAACTGACTATCTTTAAGTTCGAAGTGTAGCGCTTTTTGGCACTGAGCCTACTTTCCACAGCTAAAGATGAAGTTCTCAAAGATCTATATGAAAAACTTCCTTTGTACAACTTTAAATTGTTGCTATGGTTGCCACACAATATTATAAATAATGCTCTAGGATTAAAAGCGAGTGAAAACAATAAAATAAACATACTGGTTTAACAATATTGAACCTTGTTTGACAAACATACAATGAGAAATGAAAGAGGAAAGAAACTAGAACAGAATGCAAGTGACAAAAAAGCGTGTAAACAGTAACAAATAAAACTAATAGTTCTACACCAGACATAAAAAGACAAATGTAAAATTGCAAGGAAATTTACTTTCTATTTTGCCACTTAATATTGTTATTCTGACATGTATATACATATTTATATTCCCTGTAATTATAAAATAAAAAGAAACTATAACACAAATTTTCTTTGTTGATTTAAGTAGGAATTGACTTTTTTTTAATGTATATGACTCGTTTTGTAATAACAAAAGTAATTATCAACGGTAAAATTACTCGAGCAATAATAAAAATTCTACATTGCCGGGACTAAAGGTTAAGAGGCAAACACCTCATTACTTAGAAAAAATACTTAGCATCTAATAAATTATAAATTTATAAAAAAATGCTTTGTACAATAATTTGACCAAATAGTACATAAAATGGATGCTATTACATTTATATTTGATCGCCACAAAAAAATATATTAAAACTATACATTATATATTTGTTTCTTAAGAAAACCATATTTTCAATTTAAAATGAAATTAAATACCTACATCTCTGTGTACTTTTCTTTGAGATGTAGCATAGTATTTTATTTGAACAGAGTTACTGTTCATATAACAGTTTACATGATCTTTAAGTGTTTTTGTTAAAAAATAACATGAAACGTTATTCAGTTACTTTTAATACAAATATTTAAAATATTTCAACATGTTTTGAATGTTTTTTTAATTCATTGGGAACCTTATTCCTAAAGAGAGAAATTTCTTACACACAGTTCGTATGTAACTGTAAACATTTACAGTAGAAAAACATGTTCTTTTTATAGCAATTTAAGGCGTTTTTTTATTCATTTTTTATTGTTATTACAGAATATTACTACAATCTTTTAACAGATTGTATTTGGATGTTATTTTCTCTGAAACGTTATTTTTTCACTTCAAAATCATAATTGTTAGGAGTTTAAAAATATGCTTTTAAATTACGTCTTTATGAAGTTTTAAAAACATAATTTATTTTGTAATATTTATATACAACAATATACCCAACAGTCATAATGTCTCATTATATTTTTTTATAATGTAGTAAGTTCCTGTTTTTTAAATCTTAAGAGGTTTCTAACTTAAATTTGAATCCTATCACAATTGATACTACACAACCGAAATTGCACATCATTTTGTAGTTAATTAAAACATTAATAATGACTGCGTGTTTTGGTATTATTTTGTGTTAATAGACTTTACACACAAAATTATAATTTTTGTCTAGGATTAAGTTTTAAATTACTTTCCTTAAGAAAAACCGAATTTATTACTTAAATGTATTACCAAATGATTCTTATAAGGTACTTAAAAGACATAGTCGAGCTTCCTGCTATAAAAATTGTTTTCTTTATACTTTCTTTATTGTGGTTTTACGTTTTGCGTTATTTTAATGGTTCAGTTAGCCTTTAGGCAGTGGCGAATGGACCAAGTTAATTTGTCAGTTGAATACAACAGAATCAGGATTTGATAACCATTAGCTCCTAAATACTTCAAAGTACATGTTCTGCCTTCATCTGTAAAAATGAGTTTCCATGCAGATCTGATGTAAGTCAAGCCTGTAGTAATGGCAGATATTTGAAGCTTGATGAGCTTCTTTGAACATATGCTTCACGTAGAAACCTCTCCCGACTTTCTCTATAGAACGATAACGGTTCAGGAGCCTGCCACATGTTCCGTGGCATTGGTTCCTATGGTAATAACAATACCAAATTTTAATTTTATTCACCGTTTATCTATAACGCGAATGTTTAACTAAGCCAATCCCGCAAGATCTTCAACCATATTTTGCTTTCTCGTCTTTATATCACTATACTATTCTTCCTATTTGAGGCTCCTTATAATATGGATTTGCAAATTTCGTCTACCCACCGGAGTTCCTACCTTTTTTTAAAAACCTCACGTTCCGAAATACTAAAATCGTTTACAATCTACAATCCAAATCCAATCACAAGTTACTAGTAAATGGCGAACCCGCACTATTACATAGCGGTGAAGAAGCCAAACGACCAACAACAATTTGAGGCCTCCGTTACAAAAAATTCTATTCTTGCTTGATCTTAGATCTGACTCCGTCTCCGTTGCCACTTAACTGACACAGATTGTATCAGACCTATCCTAACCCGCACTATTACATAGCGGTGAAGAAGCCAAACGAGCAAACAACAATTTGAGGCCTCCGTTACAAAAAATTCTATTCTTGCTTGATCTTAGATCTGACTCCGTCTCCGTTGCCACTTAACTGACACAGATTGTATCAGACCTATCCTAACCCGCACTATTACATAGCGGTGAAGAAGCCAAACGACCAACAACAATTTGAGGCCTCCGTTACAAAAAATTCTATTCTTGCTTGATCTTAGATCTGACTCCGTCTCCGTTGCCACTTAACTGACACAGATTGTATCAGACCTATCCTAACCCGCACTATTACATAGCGGTGAAGAAGCCAAACGACCAACAACAATTTGAGGCCTCCGTTACAAAAAATTCTATTCTTGCTTGATCTTAGATCTGACTCCGTCTCCGTTGCCACTTAACTGACACAGATTGTATCAGACCTATCCTAACCCGCACTATTACATAGCGGTGAAGAAGCCAAACGAGCAAACAACAATTTGAGGCCTCCGTTACAAAAAATTCTATTCTTGCTTGATCTTAGATCTGACTCCGTCTCCGTTGCCACTTAACTGACACAGATTGTATCAGACCTATCCTAACCCGCACTATTACATAGCGGTGAAGAAGCCAAACGAGCAAACAACAATTTGAGGCCTCCGTTACAAAAAATTCTATTCTTGCTTGATCTTAGATCTGACTCCGCCTCCGTTGCCACTTAACTGACACAGATTGTATCAGACCTATCCTAACCCGCACTATTACATAGCGGTGAAGAAGCCAAACGAGCAAACAACAATTTGAGGCCTCCGTTACAAAAAATTCTATTCTTGCTTGATCTTAGATCTGACTCCGTCTCCGTTGCCACTTAACTGACACAGATTGTATCAGACCTATCCTAACCCGCACTATTACATAGCGGTGAAGAAGCCAAACGAGCAAACAACAATTTGAGGCCTCCGTTACAAAAAATTCTATTCTTGCTTGATCTTAGATCTGACTCCGTCTCCGTTGCCACTTAACTGACACAGATTGCATCAGACCTATCCTAAGTTTATCCCATAAGGCAACAAGTTATCCTTTTTACTTAAGGAAAGTCAACGCCTGCTTGAACATTTTACACGATACTTGTCAGGATTTTATTCAGTTTATTATAGGCCTTGTCGTTCGCACAACTCATGGTATCCATAGCTTCTCCGACAACAACTATAAATATTCTATTTTACACAAACGCGACTCTAAAGGTTTCTCTGAATAGACATTGAATTCCTAGGGCTATAAAATATTTCCCTGCCTTACACTCATTTTAGCGGTAGTTTATGCAGAATCTATTGCGTCTGAGTGCTTATTTATATTGGTTATAGTTAAGATTATTTTAGTGGTTATGTCTATATGACCTGAAACTTAGTGGTTCTTTTTTTTTTGCATTACTATGCCAATAACTTTTGTTCGTAAGCCTTTAAAGGTTCCGCTTCGATTCCCGGTAGTGTGTACAAATTCCAATTTTTTCATTTAATTATCAACTCAATCGAGTACACATCCTGCGAAAATGTGTACTTCCTAGGGTCAAACTTAGGGAAAACGATTGACAATTGAAACATAGTTACGTTATCTTACTTGAATGTATTTTTGCTTAAGTAAAACGGAAGATTTTTATAGTAACTAAAGTTTTCTCGTTGGCACGTTAGTTTTCTGTCTTTAGACTGCATAGCACCACACTATGGTTCGAATGGTTAGTCTTCTTCGGTTTTCTCGCCGTCTGCTGATTGTATAACATCTGGAGAGCTTCTGTGTTCGGATGGAGATGAAAACTTTCTTCATGATCTTACGTCGTCTTTTTTATTTTCTTTGAATAATTTAAATCTCGGGAATATATGTTTGATATACCAAAGGCCAATTAGCATATTCCTCAGATCCTTGTTCTGGAGCATCTGAAGAATTCTTGCATTTAATTCTTACTTGGCTGTTACGTAACTAGTTCTCTCTTATTTTTTGATGTGGTTCTTTAATCTTGCTCAGGATTCACATTAATGACGAAATACTTTGCATTATTTTCATAAGGTTTGATACTTCCAATTATTACCTAATATCTGTTGCTCATATCTTATTTGTGGAATTGATGAGAATGGACTTGTCTTCATTTAGCTATATTTTTAATTTAGCTACTATTCAGGAACTTTGTTTATTGCCTCTAGACTTTATCAGTTGCTAATAATACAGTGCCATCTTCAATATTTATAATGGTCACCTCTTTGCGGTTGGAATATAGCAAGTTAAAGGAAATAATGTTTTGGACTAAATACGCTACCCTGGGATACATTCGAATTTATTTCTTTTGGATCAGAATCTACGTCAAGTACGACTATATTTTTTGGATTTCATTTAATCCAATTTGTGAATCAGACCTTAATAACTATCAGCCCTACCTTACTTTATTAATATATCAATATTTTCAGAATTCTGTCAATTAAAATAAATAAATAGGAAATTTCATACGTTTACTAAATCGAATAAGATTTACTTTAAATAGATTCATTCCTAATTCAAATAAGTTGCTACTTTATGCATCTAAATTTATTTTAATATATGATTGCATTGTAAAAATGAGGAACCTTTTTTCAATAATAAAAGTTTGTTGTAAAATTGTTCACGCTTATACATAGCTAGGAAAATTCTTTAAGAGAAGCGTTAAGTATTCATACAAGTTTGAAACTTTAACTTTCTGAATATTGCATTACAACAAAACATACTTTAATGACTTCTAACTTTACGTGTTAGATTTTTGCTTTTTCTTATCAGAACATAAACTAAAACCTTATCACAGTAGATACTAAGGAAGAGATTACTTCACAAATAAACTTCGTAGCCTATTAAATACATAAGAGATTTTTTAACGGGAATAAAAGTTACTAAAATACAGTACAGTAATCAAGTTAGCGGGTCTTTGAATAAACCTAATTCCTATCCGTGCCTACAAATATAGTTGTGCACCATTCACTGTACACCAGTAGATATTTGCATTGCCTCAGGTGTTCTCCATTCATAGCTGTATAATGTGTACACTTCTGATGCTACGAGGTGACCCTACGATGCCTCAGGTGTTCTCCAATGATAACAGCGTAATGTGTACACTTCTGATTCTACGCAGCGACACTATAATGCCTCAGGTGTTCTCTATTCATAACAGCATAATGTGTACACTTCTGACACTACGAGGTGGCCCATTAGACAGCCATGGCCCGTAACCACTCTAAAAGTTACCATCTCTGAGCTCCGTGGAATATCCAGAATTTGCTTTCAGCCTAGACCAGCAGTAATCATAGGCTATGATTTTACCCTGATGTGTTCATATATTATGCTGTTTAAATCTGTTGTTTATTACGCTGTTAATATTTAATTATTCTCTGAAGCAACTCTGTAATATAAATTAGTATACAGCTTGAACATTATTACTGTGTAACTAAAATGTCCATTAAACACTGATTAATAGATTGAATAATTTAGTTTGATTTTGGTTATTGGCATTTTATTTATTATGAATTGTTAATATAACAAGTAGGTAGAGTATTTCCGGGTTGATTGTTTAGGGGTGATTAATATAACCTTTTTAGCCAAACTGTAGACCTCTTAATTGCCAAGAATATCAAAATAGTTAGATTAGTTTTGTAGTCGACTTCCGTATAGTAGTCCGAAGAAGTGGACTACTGTGCCTATGGGAGGCATTCAGTCATAGTTTTAGGATGGATTGTATTTATATTTTCTCAATTTTGTTTTCGTACCCTGCTTTTGTTGATATAAGTTGATATAATCATAAGCCTATGATTACTTTTATAGTTTTTCCAGTATCAACTCTACATCAAAAACCACTAGAAGATGACATTATTCATTTGAGACTATCTTAGATCTTATCATACTCAGCTACAATCTATATGGGACCATATTTTACACTATTAGTCCAATGCGTTTCAGAACTATCTCTGGTTTTGTACTATTTCTAGTTGATTTTTTGTTGTTGCACTGGAACGTTTTAAGGCCTAACATACATCGTGCAGTACAGGCTTATAGGCCTAACGTACATCGTGCAGTACTGGCATATAGGCTTAACATGCATCGTGCAGTACTGGCTTATAGGCCTACCGTACATCGTGCAGTACTGGCTTATAGGCCTAACGTACATCGTGCAGTACTGGCATATAGGCTTAACATACATCGTGCAGTACAGGCTTATAGGCCTAACGTACATCGTGCAGTACTGGCATATAGGCTTAACATACATCGTGCAGTACTGGCTTATAGGCCTACCGTACATCGTGCAGTACTGGCTTATAGGCTTAACATACATCGGGCAGTACTGGCTTATAGGCCTAACGTACATCGTGCAGTACTGGCTTGTAGGCCTAAGATACATCGTGCAGTACTGGTTTATAGGCCTAACATGCATCGTGCAGTACTGGCTTATAGGCCTAACGTACATCGTGCAGTACTGGCTTGTAGGCCTAACATACATCGTGCAGTACTGGCTTATAGGCTTAACATACATCGTGCAGTACTGGCTTATAGGCCTAACGTACGTCGTGCAGTACTGGCTTGTAGGCCTAACATACATCTTGCAGTACTGGTTTATAGGCCTAACATGCATCGTGCTGTACTGGCTTATAGGCCTAACACACATCGTGCAGTACTGGTTTATAGGCCTCACATACATCGTGCAGTACTGGTTTATAGGCCTAACATGCATCGTGCAGTACTGGTTTATAGGCCTAACACACATCGTGCAGTACTGGCTTATAGGCCTAACACACATCGTGCAGTACTGGTTTATAGGCCTCACATACATCGTGCAGTACTGGTTTATAGGCCTAACATGCATCGTGCAGTACTGGTTTATAGGCCTAACATACATCGTGCAGTACTGGTTTATTATATCTATTTTCAGCTTATTTAGAACTTCTACTAAAACACTCATTCAAAGTAAGATTTTAAACGTCATCAAACATTTGTCAATATTTAGTTACGTAGAGCTTAGCTAGTGAGAACTATTCACCAAGGTAAAAGTCAAAATAGTGAACTCAAAATCTCACCAAAAATTAGTTTTTAATACACACACACACACAACAAACTAGTTTCGGCTCAAGCACTGAGGAAGGCGACATCGTCACCGAAACTAGTTGTGTGTGTGTTTGTGTGTGTGTGTGTGTGTGTGTGTGTGTGTGTGTGTGTGTGTGTGTGTGTGTGTGTGTGTATGTATGTGTTGCAACGTCCCCCACCCCCAGCGCTCTTTGTTTTGCTTGGCACATTTACCTATTTATTATATATTTATATATCTGCTGCTCACACCGTTTTGTGTACCGTGTTAGGATCCCTAAATTTTGTCTTGTGTTCCCGCGTAATGTACCACGCCTAAATGCAAACCTATTCCTGCTGACTTCTACCTTAACGTTTGTACGGCCTCCCCTAAGATGGCTGGCAGGTTTGTTGGGTCTGTATGTAGTCACACATGTCAGTAAAATAGTCAGCTGGAAAGAAACAACATTTATATAAACACACAAAATTTTCAAAGAATCTTACCACTTCATGAGATCTGCAGGCACAGCAAGGGAACGTGCAAAATATGATCATGTTTAAGATACCTTTTTTAAAAGGCTCATGTGTTCTTTAAACATGATCTGCCAGTAGACATCGTCTCTGAACTTCAATACAAAAAACCAACTAATTTTTAGAATAGCTCAATAAAATTGTTCTCAGGAGAGAATTAATATAATACTTAAGAGTTAATTTAATACTTATTCAAAATTTTAGTGACTTCTTGACTCTTTACTATGTTTATTATACCATAAATTAAAACCTTATTATTTAAATATTAAAATTGTTATTTAAACAATAGGAAATTATTAATTTTCTTAATTTGAACGGTAATTCAGACCGTTACAGTGTGTGTGTGTGTGTGTATTAAAAACTAATTTTTGTGAGATTTTGAGTTCACTATTTCGACTTTTACCATATTTGTCAATATATTATTTGAAATTTAAGACATATAATAAAGAAATATAATTTTTGGAATTTAATAGCCTATTTCTGTCCTTAGCATTAATTTATCAAACACTAACTATTTAATAATTATAACTTCAGATAACTAACTCAGCAGTGAGATGTTTTCTTAAAATAGATAATTTATTGTGCAAGTTTTATATACTATCTTTAAATAAAACTACTTATACAGTATAAAGTGCTGAAACCAATATATTAGAATAAACTATAGTAGAATATTACACCATTCAATCTATGTACTAGCTCTATTTTCTACACACCAAGTCTATCGCCATATTTTGTAAAACCTCAGTGTCTTCGAGCTCCATGTAGAGAGTTCGTCACATAATGCCTGAAATATATTTCCCCTATCATTACCATCAAATAATAAAGTATTATTACGTTCGTGGCTTGTTCATACAACTCTGGAACACTCTTAAAATATTCTTTTGTCATAATACGGTAATAGATGAAAGTATTAGTACTGAAATGGGATTTTTAGATATTAATGGTTTTAAGACATGTTGATTTTGGAATGTAGACTATTTTATTTTATAAAATAGTTTGTCTTCAAATAGCTAAATCATTAGATGGTTACCTAAGTCCTGAATTGTGTGGTTTATTGTTGAAGAAGTGGAGTATTTTGCTTGCATTTGTTGCAGAATTTCCCGTAATAAGTGTTTCCCTTTTATTATTTCTCCTTACATTATTTCTCTTTCAGTAGTGTTTCCACTTGGTGGTATAGTGTTTCCACTTGGTGGTATAGTGTTTCCACTTGGTGGTATAGTGTTTCCACTTGGTGGTATAGTGTTTCCACTTGGTGGTATAGTGTTTCCACTTGGTGCTATAGTGTTTCCACTTGGTGGTATAGTGTTTCCTCCAATATTTCCTACTACTGCAGTAAATAGATTCTTTTCTAAATTTATCTGTTATTTTTCAAGTTGCTCTTTCAATAATACTTTTTCCGTGTTAAACCTTACTGAATACAAAATAATATTATACATTACTGAATAGTAAGATCATGTGAAATCTCAAACAGAGCTTGTAGTTATGGATCGTAGACTGTTTAATTCTAGGGGCGTTCATTCATTTCTAGTTAATTGAAATAGCTTCCTTTGAGTATAATCTATTTATTTACTTTGATATTTCAATGATATTTTATTCCAGTTTTTATTATTTATTTGATTTAAAATTGTATTATCGTTTATAATTTAATATATACAAACTATTTGGTAAAAACACTGTTTCCTTAGATTCATTTTAACACATACGAGTATACATAAAAGATGAACACCTAACAGGAATCTTAAGTGTTTCTTCTCGTAAGCCGGCTTCCGGATCCGAAGCAACTACACCTAAAACAGCCAGCTTCCAAAACAAACAATTAAGGATCTTGCTAAGAGTACATCAGTTATGCAGATATACTTCAAATGAGGTTTATAACTATACTGTATATATTACATTCCTATTTACTTATAAATTGGTGATGTATAATATATATTTATTACATATACGCCTAAAGACTTTCTTTATTCATAAATTAAATTTTAAAGCTATAAATAACTTAGATAGCAAGTCTTATTGTAAAGATAAATGAGTTCCTAAACATGAAACATTTATTTTGATTAGCACAGAAAATATTATTAGAGTTCTATATTTTGTTTTATAAACCTTTTGTGATTTTCTTCTTTCAAAAATCGCTATAAGTAATTATGTATTTGGTTGTAGGCGCTTTAAAATATTTTATGTTTAGATTCTATTAATAATTCGAATCATACTTGGTGAAAACGGTTGTATGTATTACATAAATAAGTCTTTCAACTTCTGGTAAGTAGTAGAAACTTTTAGAAGATATTTTAAAATCAGGATTTACAACAAAAATTCTTTTTTAAGTTAGATCTTTAAATGGCAATTTATTTTTTTAAATATTTTTTAAATGGCGCCAATTCGTATTTGTATACATGGAATAGAACTAATGCGAGGTCTTAAAACATCTGTTAGAACGAATAAATAGAAAAAATGAGTAGACAAAGACATTTCCAACAGTTCGTTTCCAAAAGTGTTTTTGTAAAAAAATATGTAACATTTGATACTGCAGTAAAACTCTCCGACTGATGGAAAGAGTCACACACACACACATACAAAGAGAAGCGAACCTCCATTTCAACGTTTACTTTGTAGAGATTTAATACCTTGTCATACTGTTTTATTGTATCTCCATATATTATAATATTATGCATTATTGACAACGGTAAAATATTCTTTTCATTGTTAATAAATGAAAGAATAAAAGTAGATCTATTAGATACAATTTTGTTAAATGTATTTTACAGTCCATTGAGATGCACTGTATCTGTTAACAGCTAATAACTGTAGGCAAATATGAAAAGAAGAAAATTCAAGAAAAATTATATGAAATATTAAAATTCGCACAATATATAGAAGTATAGGAATCTAATGGAAGTAATAAAAATTTTAAAATTTTACATTTATGTAAGACTGTAAGAAACAAAAATATTTAAATAAAGTTTAAAATTAAAACTGAAACAATCTACTACATCAATATAATAAGTGGAATACGTTATACAAAATTATTGAAGAAAAAACACCCCATTTTTATTTAAAGTTTGAACAGCTAATTGAATTTTTTCACTAAAACTAAAATGCAATCGAATGGTTGTAGAACAATTTTTCAAGATGGCATGGATTGAGTTCAGCAGAAAAAAAATAAGAAACCCTTATTCGAGAAGATTAAACTAATGGGTCAAAAGTTCTTGCAATCAATCTCTTGGAGAATTTAATAGAGATAAGGCTCAGAGAGAAATCACTGAGGTCGATTGACCACTGGACTGGCGCATCAAAATTGTATTATATATATAAGTTTTAGCAAGAGTAGCTATTTTGAAACATTTTTTTAAAATGTGACGAGAACTCCATCCTTGCTCTTTTATGTATCTATAAAAAGAGAAATAAAACTGAAAATTCTTATTTTACATCATTTATGTGAAGCACCTTGTTTGACTTAAGACGGTGATTTTTATAAATCATTGTCATACAAGGTAATCATTCAAATAACTTATAATAAATGCATCATCACATTATATATGTGGATAATATAATGTAAACTATATAGTCGACGTTTTTAATGCAAAAAACGTTCTGTGTGTGAATGTGTATATGTCATTTTAATTCAACACATCCAACAAAATATCGGTGGTTTATTTTGATTAAAATTTGTTCATCCTTTCTGTATAGCAATAACTTTTATAGGAATTAAAATCAATTTATAATCACTGATCATATTCCTTTTTCGCAATATTATGTCTTAATAATAATTCTTACAAACACCTAATCAAGCGCCACTTATTATTATATAAAGTATGATAGTAGTACCAGGAATTATTGTACCTTGAGTGGAACGGATAATTAACTTGAGATAATTTCACTGCCTTAAATATTGCCATAGAGGAGAATGATTATAGCTTTAATGGACTTCTTACAGAATATGGTTCGCATTGTTTGAATACTTCAAACGTATCAGAATATATTGGACATGGTGTTCAACAATGAGGCCACCAACATTCTTAGACTCGAAAGCGTCACTAGACTAGGTGCCCTGCACCTATACCTTATCACACTACATACATTTTGAGTTTTTGTACTCACAGTTGACTTATTAAAAACAATATTGTCAAAGGTAAAAAAGTAAAATAAACACGAGTATTTTCAATGCAAATTACATTATTTTATTTACCAAATTCATGGAATGTAACACATACCTGCCCTACTTTTTACCTATAATGTTCCTTTTTACATTTTGAAACGAAAATACGACATGGTATATTTGGTTTATCTTGTGATATTCGAAGATTAGTGTGTAATTTATAGTCAATTTTTCAAATTCTTTACTTTTTTTGACACGTAATGTGTACACTTAGGGGTGTGTTTAGTTTTCATATTGCCCTTACAGAGAGTTTAGTTTCTTTCTTTATCATTGATATAATATCATATGATTTCTATTCCTGATATTTCAAAGAAAGCTTTTTAACCATTTCGATTAAATAATATAACAAACTATTTTATTTTATAATTATAGGAAACATATTTAATTGTATCTCAAACTAATTTTAAATAAATATACACAAATATATATATATATATATATATATATATATATATATATATATATATATATATGATGAATAGTTACTATCTGAAGTACATCCGTTCATTCTGCAGTGCATAAAATCGCAGTTCCGACGTTTCGCTAGAATCTCATCTATCTCTCATTATATATATATATATATATATATATATATATATATATATATATATATATATATATATATGAGACAGAGAGGGAGGGAGAGAGAAAGAGAAAGAGGGAAAGAAAGGGTGGGAGAGATAATAATGTAGAATTATTTACGTAACATTGATCAAGTGTTATGGTAAATAACAAGAACTCTTTTGCTCAAAAGATGTTACAAAAACATAGAAGCCAGGGTAGGATATGTTTTTAAAGAGATTAGTATTTTTAACAGCTGACTGTTTCCAAACGTATAGATTTATTGAACAAACCATTTAGCTGAACAGATTTAGTATTTTACCCTTTAAACAGAGAAACAGATGTTAATTTTATTGGAATTATATAAATGTTACAGAGATATTGAAAAACAAATACTAGTTACATTCATCGGCACCACCCTTGTGCTACTTGTGAAGTCCAGTGACCAAAGCAAGCAAGTTAAACGTGTTCAACACATACTACGTCTCTACTGTAATAACATTAGCAGAGGGAAACGTTCCAAATTAAACGGTTTCCTCACGCATTGCAGCCATAACCGTTTCGCACCAACTTCAATTGAATCTTTCTTAACAATGTCGAGGTGTTCCGTGATTAGAAATGGTCTCATTATGAAATAAATAAAATTGGTTTTTTAACACGAGTTCCTATTCTTGTGACATTTAATTCAAATAACATCTATTTTTGTACATTGATTAAGCATCTACTTTGATGTCTAATATAAAACTGGTTTCCAAATGCTAATAATGACCGATCTCTTTCTAATTCAGTTTTATAAACCTTAACAAAACTCTGTTTCGTAACATAAAATATTTCATCACAGATTATTAAGTTCCCTTTATGTTTTTCTTATATCAATCATTTTATAATAACCTATATTAATGCATTTAAGGATCCAAAAGCTTCCAAAAAACTGGGACACACTTGATAAATAAATGTTTCCCTTACTACAAGAATTATTCTAGCTTTAGGAGTATCCTTGAACGTTGTTGCTCCACTCGTGTGTGCTATATGTTGCCCCATTACACCTACTCCTCACGCCTTCAGTTTTCATTCTTTCCAGTATAGGCTCGTAAATAGCAGCCAAATGTTTGTATCTATAACTTTTATCAAACTCTTGATCACTCTTCACGATTCTAGTCTCATATCTTCTTTTTAATATCGGTTCCGTTATAGTTTTTGTATTCTATTCAGTCTACGTTCTTAGACATTGACCACACCATAATAGTTCCAACTATTTTGTTTGCTCTTGTGTGTCGTGCGATTTTCCCATTCCTGGATTTGCTGTTACCATGATTATTCCGATTTCGTGGTTTATTTAGACTGGAAAATACTTACGTTGAGAAACCACTTTGAGCAACCCCGGTTTTCACGTAGGTTACGTAGACCATCTCATCCTAAACAAAAACTTCCTATTTTCTGTTCGAAGGTGGATTTAAGAACCATATCGATAACTCGCCCAGCTCCCATTAAAAGTGGAGTTTATGCTAAACATAGGAGTTGTATTTTTTTAACATAAAATCAAACTTTCGGCGCATATCCGTTCCAAAATGGAACATATAAATGCATCACAGTCTGTTTAATACGTGCCAAAATGTTAAATAATGTTGACTAAACTTTGAGACATAATGCTCATGTTTTGTTGCCAGGAGAAGGATCATGGCACGATTTCCATCAACCTTGTAACAGCGTATTTTTAAACTCCAGTAAATAAATTTGAATCTTTTGAATGATGATTTTTACATTAATTTTAAAAATTATCAATTTTTTCAAAATTCTATCTAAATTAGATTTTCCAGACGTGAATTTAATGTTATTCTATCCTACCATTAGTTATCAATAATTATTTATCTACATAGGACAGTGTTTGTTTTAAATTTTAATTTGTAGTGTCTTTAATATGCCGCCTCTATTATTACTATTTTTAAAATATTAATATTCTAATTAATATTATTAGTGAATACTTCTAGCAAATTCTTTTTCAAATATTTCGATATATACCTAATTAAAATTTAAAGCTATATATCTAAGTAAAAATATATACCATAAATATAAAAAACTTAAATTGGTCAAGTGGTAATGTATAACAGATTTACAGCCAACATTCAATTTAAATAAATTTAGGCACATTTAACCAAACACGGATGGTAAAATTATTAAATACGAATAAAGATCTACATCGATGTTTAATGTTCGATATATTTCAAATTTTCTTCTAAACATTCGCCTTTTGAAGAAGCTTCGTTAGAAAGAATGTTTTTTAAAACATTTATTGTATTGTATACTCATCCCTTTAAACGAAACAATGTTTATGAATAAATAAACGTCACAAATGATTACTTCAGAGGTATTCAACACCTCCATTCTGAAGTGTATAAATTAACATTTTCTTGTGAGCTGGTAAAAAAATAAAAAAAAAAAGATTGAAGAAGTTGTACATTTGTTATTTATGCTTCGCTGTGAATAAAATTAATTTTAAAAATATAAGAGTTGTTTTGTAAGCCCAATTTTTGTATGTAAAAACATTGTAACGTATTTACACATTTTAATTTCACACAAACATTTATAAATTATCGTTTCAAAAAATAATTTTCATAATTAGTAATTCACATTTCCAAATTTATTATGTAAAAACATATTACCTTTACTTCAACATAGCTAAATTTTGAAGACCATTTATTTGTAAATATTATATTTTAATATAAGTAATAATATTGAAAATATTTATTCAAGAGAATAAGTTCGAAAATGAGGATATTTTTGAGGAAATCGATAAATGGCTCTTTTAAACAAACCGCCTAAATATTTTGACTAACTAAAACGTTTTTTCTCCTTCAACAATACTTAACTATTTATTATGACGTATTAACTTTATGCTAAGTTATTTTGTAAAGTAAGTTTTAAACGTTATTCGGTCAAGGAGCAGAAATTGAAGAAATCTACCGCAAACAACAATGACTAATCGAAACTCTTAACCAAAAAGTTTAAATTCAGTCTAAACAAAACAATATTTTTCTAACAATATATATTTGTGTTCGATACGTTAAAAAAAACAACCCATGTGTCTAAAGCTTCCAAAATATTCTACACTTGTTTTTTGTAATATTAAAACATATTCTTTGAACAATAAACTCGAATTAGTCCACAGAGTTAAAACCCCTATATCATTATTAAACATACGGTGGCCGACGGAGATTAGGGGAAGGAAATAAATTCCAACATGGTATATTGCGAATATTAAAGTTGATTTTAATCAGAGAAATCTTTTAAAACTTGACCGTTGTTTGAAGTTATTATCAATAGTAAAAATATATGTCTCAAAATTGCAAATCGTCTAATATTTTTAATTAGTTTTTTAAAGATGAATAGAATCTTAAAGTTTTGCTTTCAATTGTGTAATATTTGTAGGTTTGATCAACAATGCTTTTTCTAATGTACGAATTTGACTTAGTATTTTCTTTAGATTCGTTCATCTTTAAACTTACTTTGTCTTTCTAATAAAATGAATGATTATGTTCTTAACGCTTGTAAAAGTTAGGAATAATTAATTTTTAATATAAACTTTAGAATAACATTTATACGTAATTATAGGTTAAATATAGGCAATACAGCAAGAAACAAGTCCTCATGATCGAAGAAATAGTCATTTATAAAAATTAAGCTCTTACGCCGCAATAACTGGAAATTTAATAATTTAAATTTAAAAATTAAACCTCAATTTTAGGCATAAGAAACTATAAAATCAAGTTTTGCAAAAAAAAGAGAACAACTTTTATTGAAATAAAATATAGTTGAATTGCAATACAGCTACAAAGTATCCAGTTAGGGTCTAATTAGCTTGAAAATAAGTTTATTAATGTTCGAGATTCGTGGGTAAAGTGAAAAATATTCTTCCTGTTCATTGTTGCGATTCAATAAGGTATAACAAAAAGGAGCCACTTCACTTGTTAATAAGTTAACTTGTATTATCAAACTTGATTAATTTTTAAGCAAAATTTACCCAAACCCGATACTTTTAATGTAGTATAATTAATTGTTTTGTTTTGTAAAGACACCACTTCGTAAAGGTTTGTGTTGATTGGGGGGATACTATTACGTTTTTACTGTGGCTCAGTATTTGTCTACAGCGATTTTTATTACGCATATGTTATCATTTAAAGCACAGGAAGTGTAT
>JBAIZL010000010.1:32108833-32116333 GCA_036971475.1 Prosapia bicincta | reverse complement strand
GTCTGTATGCGTTATTATTATATAAAGCGTTTTAGTATGAGGTAATATTTTTTCTCATAAACAACCACAACTATAGTGCTACCACTTAGCCAAAATGAATAAATGCGTTAACGAATATGTAAATCGATTACTGAACAAAAATAAAGGGAACTGTCTATTAAAAAAATCTTATTTCCTGCAGAGTGGGTAAAGAAATATTTTGGTTCTTATAATCTTAAAAAACATTTTGAAATTTTCAAAACATTTCACATGGGTCATTATTGATATTGTACTTTTTTATGGAAACCTAAATTACAGTCATGTTACGGATTGCAATATCATGCTCAAAAGTTTTATTGTTTCAATCTCATAACTCATAAAGACAACACAAATATTATTTGAAAGTATTGGGAAAAAAACAAAAAGTAATTTAAAAGAATGAACAAAAAAGAACAAGTAATAGATATTCCATAAATGTTTACCTTAAAACTGAATATAAACAAAGTAGACATAAAGAGTTGATATTTATTTAAAAAACACGATTAAAAAAAGTGACCCATGAAATTCTACAATCTGATTCATTGTTTTTTCTCAATTCATACTTAAAAATATAATCTTCTGCCCTTGTGATATGAGTATATTTTCGGTTAGTGGTCGATACCGAAGCAAATTTGTCACTGTTCACTGAAAATTACCATAACTAGCTATCTAATAACAGATTTCTGTTTACATTTCATTAACAAACTGTTGAATTTGAACTAAATTGTCTCTGGATATGATAGTTGTACTGTGTTGGCTTGTGCTAACAATGAGCTATATCACTCCACCCTTTCATGGCGAGAACAAGCTACTGATCCAATCTCTCAGGCTTTTCTCTGATAAGTTATGATATCAGAACCAAATATATAAAGTTTATTATATCGAAATTTACCTCTGTTTGTTTATTTATTTATTGTTAAATCTCACAAATTTTATTTATAGAAAAATAAATTGGATATTAAATTTTAAGAGTATGTTTTGTAATTTAAAAATTAATTTTAAAAGTTTTATAATAGTTATAAACAAAAATAGAAGAGTAAAAGAACAAAAATAAACAAATATTTTTGATACAAAAGGAAAACAAAAAAAGTATAAATAGCAATTATTATTTCAAGTAAATGTATACAAAAACAATTATGTCTAACTTATAACCAAAAAATAAAAAAAAAAACAACCTTTGAAAAACAAATTTGTTTTTGTTCTTTAGTTTCTCCTTTTTTAAAAGTAAAACCTTAGTGAAACACCTAAACTTCCCAGTATGGTATACGTGTTAAGAAATGTGACACAAAATATATGTAGCCTAATCTTTTATTAAATTAAAGAAAATTTCTTCAGCAAATAATAAATAGATGTTCCGGGCGTTACTTTCAACGGCTCAATCTGTCTTTCTCAGAGAGTAATTTACTTGAGCCTTTAAAATCAACTTCTTTTGATCCAAAATATTCCAATTCCATTACTTTGATCGGTATTTCTAACCTCGAAATATTTAGGTTACGACTGAATAACAGGACTTAACTTTACAGTGAAATCCTACCAGGTAGGGCTCGTCCATGAAGTGATTGTTTCGAAACGCGTCAACAAGTATGTTTATAAGTTTTCACTCTGTTAAGCAAAAATTACTTAAAATTTAGTTGTACATGTTTTTTTTTACTAACGAAACCTCACCCTAGTTAGTAACAGTCTTACTCTAACTACTCGGGATTAGTTTGTGATCAATGTTTTTACCTTCTTTCATTTAATCTTTTTTCTTTTATTAACAAAATAACAAAAACTATTTGCAATCACACATTACTAAAATGGCACGAACAGGATTAGCAAACTTTCCGCAGTTCATTATGGCGCGTAACTAATTTAAATTTAAATTGTATCTACAGGAATACGTTACACGATGCCACTGGATCTGGAGTAATTTAAACTGTTACACTAAAGTTCTGAAAACCTGCATGAAGCTGCTTATAGAACTGAAATACATATTTACAAATCTTATACAAAAATGCCTCAAAAAATAAAAAACAAAACTTAGTTATACTTCTGCTAGCATGTTATGTTTTAATGAATTAATAGTTTGTAAGAAAAAAGTTTGTTTTATTTAAAATTGTATCTACAGATTTCTGCTTTAACAAACTATAAGTGTTTTAACTTGAACTAAATAAAAATGGGACATAACAATACTGAATTTGGAAATTTTTAGAAAATGTTTAATATTTCGTTGTATTTTAAATCACATAAATAATTAGATAATATTTACTATATGCAAAGTTGTTCACTTTTTATACATTAACTTTATCGATAACTATTCAATAAACATTACAAGAGTTTGCATTTTTTCTTTCTGTATTCTATAGCAATGCAAAGACATAGCAGATAGTGGGACACGTAGGTTGAGGTCAGATCTACTTCAGGGGCGCCTTCTACACGGTGTCTTAATTTTTCCCTGTACCCTTTCCCAGAGGATTTTTACCTTATTACCATATTCCTACCTAATTAATTCTTCCTTATTTTCCTTTTCTTTACAAGGGAGTGTAAAGGTTAGACAGTATGTATACTCCAGACAACCTATCATGACGTCAAAATATTGCCCTAAGCTCTCTACCAAAGGGTGTTTATCCCTACCTTCACCTCAACTATCTATACAACATTTTCAACTTTACTTGTCAATTAAATACTGACTGATGTCCTACAAATTAAAACATAACAATAAAATGGTTTGGTTTTTGTATGGGGTACAATCTCTAGAATATAAAAATGTGTATTTATAACTAATTAAATAAAAAAGATTCTTGACTGTAACATAGGACAATATAACCTAGTTAATTTAATATATCAGTCAACGTTTCAACCATTTACAGTTTAAATTATGCCCTTTATCAAGTTTGAAACATCAAACATATTACTTTTACAGAAAATAAATATTAATTGCAAAGTTTACATTGTTTTTTCGCCCAAAAAAGTATGTTCTTTTTTCTCAAATAGATCTTTTCCACAATGATTTATAAAGTTAATATTTTGTAGTAGTGGAATGTTTTATTCTTGATACCGTTCCTAATTTAACGTAAATATTTTAATCGTCAACTAGAATATTAAATTAATTAATAATGCAATTATTGTGCTGTGCTATTGTCTTTATTTTATTGCTGCTCGTGAGACGTAGATGCGTTTTATTATTTTAATTAAAACCAACAAAATCATGTCACAGATGCAACATTCCTAAAGAGACGAGTAAATATCGTGCCACCTCAACAGATATTTAAAATTGGGAATTAAAAGCTAAATATGGTAATATAGGTCTTTGTACTTTGCGTTATGTGTGGTTAAATGCTACATGCTTAAATGGCTGACGTAAATTGTAAACACGAGTTTATCCTTCGAGTGATGCGTGGGCGCGTGGATACAATTTGAGTTCGTACATTGAGATTATAATTTTCTATTAAATGAATAATAACCAAGAGAAAATAACATCACTTGAATCTCGGGTGGTCATATAGTTTAGCAAGATACAACTCTAAATATATTGCATAAAAGTTTTATTAACTACATTCGTTAATGCTAGTACTTTTAATGTCTATGCTGCCCTAGGCTGTCCTTGAACTTGTTTATCTCAATAAGCTTCTGCCACTTCTAGAAATATCATATTCATCTTGCCAACTCGTTTCGAATAATCTCCATCATTCACAACTTTTCATATACTCCTCGTCGCCGAATGGAGACGTCTATGTAACGTTCTAACCACACCCATATTAGACACAGTAGCACTCAACTAGTCCCACAAACGACATAATACAAAGGAAATAAAAGGATTAAACCTGTATTATAAAAAAATTAACAAATTCGCCGAAATTTCGTTTAAAATTTAAAAACTTAAGAAGCCGAATTAACCATTTTAAAATCAATCGCCCGTAATATTTGGAGGTTTAAAATTAGTACTAAACAAAATAAGGCACAAATATGAGCAAATAACAAAAAATAAAATGAAACCTACAAAAAATTTACAGAATTGTATAATAATAATACAAATTCGGTGACTTAAAAAGGTTATCTACTTAATCTCTCGATTTCAACTGAATATAAAATAATTAAACAAAATAAAAACTAACAAATTCAACTTCATAATTCATAATTATAGTTGATAAATTAATTTTGTTATGGTTTGTATTGTGCTCATTTAAAGTGGTTGAGATGTCGTTCACTTCGAATGACGATTAGGCAGAAATTTCTTAATTGATTATTTAAAATGTTTAAATATTAATAAAACATTAATTTAGTTTGCTTAGTTTTTGTATTTTTTTTAAATCCAGCTTAATAACACTCCAGTGGCGTCATTTTGTCCTGGCCCTTTAATTTAGTCCGCAGTGAACTGAAAACATAGATAACACGTGCGAAACACTTTGAGAGTTAGGTAATACAAATCCATTACTGTGTTTATCTGTGATTCATGGAGTTGCCGTCATGAAGTTCAAAAACGTAAAATGGTAGAAATATTTTATATTCTGTTAGTTTTGTTTCACTTGTTAATTTACGATTAAAAATAGACTAAGTTAATTAAACAAAGCTGTGTTTATCAAAATTTACATATTACAGTACAGTCCCGCTAATCCGGTCTCCGATGATCCGGACGTCCGGCTAATCCGGACGGCCCAAAATTTTTGTTTAGTTATAGTATTTTACAGTGCACAATCCGTCTGCCGCCCACAAAAATATTTATTTTTATACGTCTATATTTGTTATTTTTCAAAGGGGTTTCCTACTCTAATAGACAAATAATATAATTTATTCATTAAAATATGAATTTACCATATTATTTGTTTCTTTTGCCTATTAAAGTAGGAAACACGTCTTTGAAAAAACATATTCACATTAGATCTCCCAACAATAAAACGCACGTGACATCAGAGACATCTTGCGATAAACGAAAGATAAAGGACTGCTGACTAAACGGATAGACAGTCTATCCGTCTGGCGTCAGGTCAGTTGTGTTGTCGGACGGAAAAAACTCCAAGCTTTATTTCGTATTGATGTAGGTGAATCGCTTACTAAAATTGCAAAAGAGTTAGGCGTGGGAAAACAAACCGTTTCCGATTACAGAAAAAGCGACAGGAAATTGAAGATTTTTTTGCAAAAATGGTTAGTAAAGACAGTTTAGGCGGCAGAAGCACTTAAAAAAAACCAAAAAATGAAACCTTAGATGATGCTTTGTATGTTTGGTTTTGTCAACAACGGGAACAGGGTGTTCCATTATCGGGTGTAAATTTGCAAACGATCGCGCTGAAACTGAATGAAAAGTTAAAAGGAGGCCCTAATTTTACTGCCAGTCTGGGTTGGCTGTCACGGTGGAAGGAACGACACGGCATCCGTCAACTCGGAATAAGTGGTGAAATTTTGTCAGGTGACAGTGATGCCAGTGAAAAATTCAAAGACAAATTTGGCAAGTTTCTCAGAGATGAAAACTTACAACCTTGTCAGGTGTTCAACGCTGACGAAACCGGATTAAATTATAAAATGTTCCCAAAAAAAACTTTAGCTTCCAAATTAGATTCAGTAGCAAAAGGCCATGAAGTTAAGAAAGAACGTATGACTTTGCTGTCCTGCAGTAATGCTTCTGGCTATCTAAAATTTCCACTTTTGGTGATAGGGAAATCCGCAAGCCTAGGGTTTTTAAAAATGTAAATTTAAGTGTTCTACCGGCCCAATACAAGTTCCAAAAACCAGCGTGGATGAACAGTCAAATGTTTGAGGACTGAAGTTTTTTGAAAACTTTGTTCCAACAGAAAAGTTTTTAAAAGAGAAAAAACTCCCTCGGAAAGAGGTTTTACTAACTGATAATGCCCCATGCCACCCAAATGAAGAATGGCGTCATGGTGACATTTTTGTTAAATTTCTTCCTCCTAACGTCACGGCTCTCATTCAGCCGATGGACCAAGGCGTGATAGAGGCGATAAAACGGCGATATAGGAAAAAGTTAATTTTATCGCTTTTGTAACAACAAGAAGCAGATCCAGCTACACAATTTATTGAAATTCTTAAAAAAGTGACTTTAAAGGATGTCATTTATATGGCAGCAGAATCGTGGGAGGAAATTCAACCGTCTACAGTCCAAAAGAGCTGAAAAAAATTGTGACCTGAAATGCCACAGGAAAGTGAAAAAACCGACAGTCAACCTACTAATGACGACGCTGAATTTGTTCAGATTTGTCAACAATTGAAGGGTTGTGCCGAATTGAAAGACACTGATATTTCCGAGTGGGGTTGATTATCAGTGAAATGACATTGGTTATCAAGTGCTCAATCGTCGCGGTGTGCACTGCAAACGCAGAAAATGACAGCTCGGTAGAGAAAGACTACACAGACGAACCGGTCAGCCCAACTCATGATGGGGCGACTGCAATGCTGGAGGGGTTGATAACCTACTTTGAGAAACAAACTGATACGTCAACCGCAGAGCTACTGACCTTGAAACGCCTACGAGATCGTACTGTGAAACGACGTTATTCATCGTTAAAACAAAAGAACATTACGGACTTTTTTCACTACGTTTTTTAAAGTTTATTTTTGTTTAATTTTAATTTTTGTTTGAGTTTTTTGTGCGTTTATACAGTATAGTATAAATAACTTTATGTGAATACATTTATTCAACGAGAAAGATGCTTTGATATTTATTCATGTCATACCTTTTCTGTTACAATTACAGGATTTTTTTGCTAAATATGCTATGAAATACTTTACTGTATAGCTATATTTAGGCCTCAATTTCTCTAAAACTACAATTTCAATATGTTTCCCCGCCTAAAACACATATTGTATTCATTTGTTTTGCTTTTTCCGTCTAATCCGGACTTTCGTTGATCCGGACAGGGTCCGGTCCCATCAAGTCCGGATTAGTGAGACTGTACTGTATTAACATTAAACTCTAAATTTTAACTATCTCGTACGGGTTAGTTAGTAAAAATAATGATATAATGTGACTGTAATGACTGAAAATTACTTTTAACTATCGTAATATGTTAATATTGAATTATGCATATATTCATTTATTTGTGCGTTGATAGCTGTTGAAGAAGTTAACTACCTATTTTACTTACAGCATCCCAATATACAGAAGTAAGGTACTCAAATTGTTTTCCCAGGGGGTGTTATGATGCTGATCATTATCAAATAATATTATTAAATTATTAATAATAGTCAAGGAGATATTGTTTTCTTGTTGCAGACCGCCCCCCCCCCCTTTATGGTACGGGAAGTGGGCTGTAAAACTCTTGTGCGTATTAAAAATTCCTTAAAATCACCTTGAAGTAATGGTTTTATCCTCCATTGGAAACCATTGAAATGTGAAAGAAAAAAACTTCCTTGAACTGATTCTACATTTGCATGATAACAATTTTTTTTAAATTAGACTAATTCACTTACAAACAAACATATCGACCAAACGTGTATACGTTTAAATAGATAATGTAAACCAAATACAAGAAACTGATTTTAATTTTATAG
>JBAIZL010000010.1:32078833-32103833 GCA_036971475.1 Prosapia bicincta | reverse complement strand
TTCTTACAACTCAAATGTATCGTATCAAGAGATGTAACGGTCTATTAGAAATTTACTACTATTCATTGTAAGTATTATATATTTTTGCTAATTATAAAACCTTTAGAAAATAAAATAATAACTCATTATTTTTCGAAGGTAAATTATTATTATTTATGAGTTTCTAAGTATATTAATGTTGACTGTATTTCAAAAAGTTCGTAATGAATTCAATTTATAAAATAAATAAATATATTGAATGTGTTAACGTAACATTTAAATTTAACTCACGATCAGTTATATGTCACCTGTTCTGGAATATCGAGTAGAAAAAAATCTATAAGCTCGAGAATCGTACGTCCTATATTATTGTAAATATAAATAGGATTACATTAGATTTAAATACACTGTAACAATTTTTGACATCGACTATAAATTGTATTGCCTATATATTATAATTGCAGGTCAACGCGTCGGATAATAGCTAATAGAACATTTTATGAATGTATACAATGTATATGCGGATATCCAGTAATTGTAACTTTGTGTTTTTACAGTATCCCACTCTTTACTTACCTAATCCTTTACATCATTTATTCAATTTTTGAATGTTTTAATTTTTGAAGGAATTATTTTTTGCGAATCTACATAGAAAAATTAAAAAGGAAAAAACTTCCGAACTCTCGTAACGGAGAATTGATCAAACTCCAATACATCTATATAGTCAAACATATGTACTATATACAACTGCTTTAGTTTAAACTAGGATAACATATGATTTCATACAACAGCTGATTTTACGTTATTGGTAATGTAGAAGAGCTGATTTAACACGTAGGTTATTTTACTTTATTAATTAATTATTCTTTATTACTTAATAAATATATTAATTTATATTTCAATAAATATTACTACAATTAATCCAATGTAATGATATGACTTATATAATTATTTCCAATTTTATTAAGGAAAACTTTCTAAGCGCGTCTGATACTTTTTAAGAATCGATTTCAATTGAATTCGTTGAATAAAATCTGCACACAGTAAATTCCTCAACATCTAATAAAGGGTCTCTACTAGCACACTTTTAATAAAACTACATTAACTAGAGCCTGATAAAACCTCTAATAAGTGGATTTTACAAATGAAGTATTCACTACTGTCCCACTACTACACTGTAATTTTTATTCAGATCTGTGCGTGTTACTCTATGAGCCACTTCCCACAGATCCATGTCCATACTCTAGACTTTTCTTCAGTTTTTCTTATTTTGACAAACATTTTTAATCCGCTTTTAGTTCTATGTAGCTTATCAGTGTTGTATGACGTCATAACATGTTCATGTTTTTAATTTGTTTACTCTGGAACTCAGAGATTGAAATAAAAATGTGAGCTTTAAAGTAATAGGAGGTTGAAAGGAGGAAAGTTAAAAGAGGAATGTGACATACATTTTATAGAATCAAGATGTGATCACAAAAGTATATATTTCACATCTATAATTGTGTACTCGTACTATAATATATGTTTTCAGCTTTCACTTATAATTTAATATTTTAATCTTGTATTATCCCTTAAGATATTCCTAGATCCAACCCTGTCATTCCACCAACTGAAATACATCCATCCCATGTTTCTAGCTTTTGTAACAGAAGCTAGTAATAGCATTAAGGTTATAACTTATATAAGTTTGTACAAACAATAATTGGCCATTATTTTGGCAACCATTAGTTTATAGGCATGATTCCTGCTGTGTGCTGAAATCTTTGTAGTTTTGTAGAAAAATGAATTGTAAATGTTTATTTTTCTTTGCCTAAAATGCTTATTTGTATTTAGTTTTCCGAGTAAAATTTAAATTATTTATAAAACACAAACAAATACTTTTAAAAAAAGTGTTAAAAGTGGTAATGTTGTTTAAAATGAAAATCAATTAGTTACAGATGGATATTTTAAACTGAAATAAAATGTTACTTTAGAGGTATATTCATAAAGATTTAACACCAGTCAATATTCTGTTTTATCGTTAATTTTTTTCATCTCGAAAGTAATAATAATTGAAATTATACTTCCAAAATATTTCAATTTTTATAAAATTGTATTTTTGTAGGCTTTCTACTGTTGAATTTACAACAGTAAAAAAGCTTTTTTAACGTAAAAACGTTATTGGTTAATATAACACTTTAAAAGGTAGTCCATTATGTTTGGGTGACTGGTAAAAAAAATTAATTGCCAATTAATTAAGAGATAACATATGATTTGATAGAACAACCGTTTTCATTACGCATAGGTTATGCTACTAGGTTATTATATTGGAGTGTAATTATACAATACTAACTATCAGTTACAAATAAATATTATTTTTTTCAAAAATTCCTTACTAAATTTAATTCAATATAATGATAATAAATTATGTATTTTATTTCCAATTTTTGAAGTGCAAACTTCCTTAACCACGCTTAATACCTTTTCCAATAAGAGTAAAACTTTATACTTTCGCCTTACACACTAATTATTGTTTATTTGATTAAATTATGTGATAAAGTATGTCTTATAACAGTGATTTTATTACTTAGGCTACTTTCAGTATTGTCCATTAAAAATAAGTTAAAATGTATGTCAAAAGAAAGTTATATTACATCCCAGTATGTTAATGGAACACATGTTTTACTTGAGGTAGAAACACTTTTACTGGCGAACCATAAGAGCCTTGACAGCTACCAACTGAAGCAAAGTTATGATAAACATGATATCAGAAAGATCGTAGGACAGAGCAACACGTGGAAGCCACGGAAGAACAGATCTGCCCAGTGAACTGTTACATGAGGCAGTGGAAGGAATGAAGCTAAGAAACACGCGCAAGGACCAGAAGGAATATACCCGGCTCCCTGAAGCTGTTATAAATGCTGCGTAAACTCTTAGAAAGGTGTTTAAATGAGAAAGAAGCTCCAGAAGAATGGAGACAACATTATTTTTCTCCCATACAAATGAAAGGCTAGGAAAATAATCCGGAAAACTACAAAGGTATCGCTCATATACCAACAATAGGCCGACTGTACTCCAGAGTATTGTGAAAGTTACATAATAAGTAAATATCCAGACGAACAAGCAGTCCTGGAGATCACACTAGAAAAAAGGGTACAAAGTAATAGAGAAACCCATGTAGCCATACTAGATTTGTAAACAGTCTATCACAATGTACCGATTTCACAGCTATGGAAGGAAATGCCAAACCTTTATATAAATCCAATGCTCACTAAGCCCACATAGAGTTGTTATGAGGAAAACTATGCCAAAATCAAGATGATTAACGGATTTATTACAGCTGTAGCCGCCTCTCCGTCCCCAATTTTCAATTTCTTCTGTCATACTTTAATCTATCTAATACGTCTGTCATACATTATTATCTAACTAATTCTATTTTGTTTTCCAATTTACAAAAATATAAAAATAAACTTTATATGATAGATTGCAAAATATAAAGTTATTTTAACAAATAAATTTGACGTTTTTAACGCAGATAGTCCTGCCGTGAGCCAGGAATATTTCTATACTTGTATAATAACAACTACACGCCTTGATCAGACACAAAGTATTATTCCAAATTTTGTTTATTTTTCCTAAAATTTATGGTTTTATTAAGCTAATGCCACTATTACTTTTTATTTGGTAAAAAAAATCTGTTTTTTGTACAGATTAAATTTATGAAAATTAGGGATTTTCCACGACTCGTTAATTGTCAGTATAAAAGACAATTGCATGTACGTACACAAGTAAAAACTGGTATAAAAAATATATTTATTTTAATGTTTTTCTTCTTGTTGATTTTAATTGTCATAATATATATCACCTAGGCGGTTGTAATTCATAAATATGGCATAACTAAGAGATGGGTCGCTACATTTGGAATATTGTATTTTAAAACGTTTTCTTTTCAGCAAAGAAATAATTAAAAAGTACTTATCGTGGCTGACATTCATTCGTGCATCATTAACATTTAAATGTGCTTTTCTTACACTAGTGGAACGAACACAATAAGAAGCTTGCTGCAAGCTCATTAATTTTCTGACGCCTTTTCAACTATATTAAAATTACGTCTGCCTTATTACTCAACTTTAAATTGTCTCTAATACCGTCGCCATGCGTGCATTTCATACTTAATTCCAGTGTTTTGAACAAAACGTTGTAATTACTTTGGTTTTCATAATTCAAATAGACTTCTAATGTGAATAATTTTGTTCATTTTGTGTAAGGTGTCAGGATATATTGTAAATCTGTGTTTTTGTTTAAGTTAATCGTGTCAGAAAACTATAAAAATAATATTTTTTTAATAAATAAATAACTTAGTTTAGACTTAGAATTAATTTTAAACGGAAAACATTAATTTCAACGACTACAAAATCTAATTGCATGGACATAAACAAAGCCTACAATGTTGAGACAATATAACTTTTATAAGACTAATAGTGTTAGTATAAATTCCATCAGGTTACACCATGAACTCCTCAAAGTGACTAAAATAACATATGATGTCGTATATCAGGTGATTTTATGTTATACGTTATGTTCTAAAACAACTGTTTTTCTTATTTTTGATGTTAAAATGTATCCAGTTTTAAAAAATGTATACAACTTCCTATATAATCAAATTTTGAAAGTCTTTTCTTTTCTGAGCAACATTTTAGGTGACAGAGAGAGTGTTGAACATGTAGGCATTTCTACTACAGCAGCAGTTACCAAGGAAATTGGAAAGGCCTGAAATCGAAACTGAAATATATCGGAAAGATTACAATAAGAGGTTTAGCCAAAAAATTACAGAAAATAAACAAAACTGAAGAAAACTTCTAAGATGGCATAGTGGTTCTGAAAAGATATCATAGGCCTATAGAATGAAAAAAATGGGATTTTAAGATTAAAACTCCAACGAAAGAAGAAGCTTACATAGGTTTCGCACTAACTAGTTTTTACTGCAACCTAATTGTATTGATAATGTTTAAATTTACACTTTTAAGGCGTAGTAGGTAGTATCGACAAGAAATAGTACACAGCTTATTATCTCAACAATTACTTTTTCACTGAGTAAACGTCATTCTGAGTCCGTCGAAAAGTCAATATTGTCAGAACATTGTCTGGTGGCAGAAAATCGAAAGCAAACACATCTTATTTACGACATACTAGAATCACAAAAGTTGTTGAATACAATACATGGCTTTTTAATGAAGTTTTTGTAAATGTTAGGGAATTTAATTTAAGATATTTACTTTAACACCCAACATTAAAAACTGTTTCATGTATTACAAAATTAGGTACAAGAATAGTCTCGACAAACTTGTGGAACTTATTTTAAACTAATTTTGCAAACGTAATCTGTACTTTTGTTGCAATAATCAATATAGATAGCGTTGGAGTAGATTATAATTAAAAAATTGGAAACAGTTGGATGAGAAATTAAAGCATCGAAATATAGGCTACAAAATACTAAGAAGAAGAGGTACTGTAATTTGGATTTTAGTTGAGATAACCATCTCATTCTACTAAACTAGACCACACACAATATTTTTCGGTAAAAAAGGGACAAATTTTCATTAAATTTAAATAATAAGGTTTTTTTGTCACAATATATTACACAATTTGACAGATTTTATTATTTCTATGATGCAAAAAATAAATAAGTTATTCATGTTTCGAACTGTTAATCGATATACGCTTTCATAATATACACAAACATTCCTTAGAGGTCGTACTAATTTATACGCATGATAGTCTAGAATATTTTTCATGTGACAAAAAGAACTACAAAATAGGTTTAAGTAGCCGAATCCTTCTACAAATATAATATAACAAAACTATTTTCTAAGCTGTTTAGATTTCTAAGTACATTATAACTTAATTAGGTATGATAAAGGACACTGAAACTAGAACTTAAAATAAATAAATAGATATATAAATAATTTATAAATAAATTCTTGAACTTTGTAGTCGATACATAAACATTACCATACAAAACAACAAATAAAATGGCACGAAAATTTCAAAAGCAGGGTATAAAGTAGCATACAAAACTATTAACAAGTTACAATACAAAATACAACACGACACCAGCAACAAAGATAAACTACAAGCACCAGGCGTATACAAACTGAACTGCGACAAATGTAACAAATTGGTCAAACAGGTCGCAGCTTCAAACATAGAGTCGAGGAACACAAACAGAACACCAATTCAGCATTTTACAATCACATTAAAGAAACAAAACACAAATACTCAGACATTTACTATTACCTAGAAGTCTTACACGTCAACAAAAAAGGACCAAATCTCAACACACAAGAACAATATGAAATTTACAGACACACAAAAACACAAAGTACAAACATATTAAACGAACAAATACAATAATAATTATTCATACTCTTTGATACTATCGAAAACCAACCTTTAAAACCGTCACCGCTTGACCCGACATCTCCAAGCAGAAAAGACTGATAAATATCGCCACTTGGATATCGAAAACGTTCTGTCTCAGTACGTTTTCACAAGTTTACAAAATTTAAAGTTCGGATAGTCATACACTATTGTTAAAGTGATTAATTATAAATAAATAAATTAGAACACTTAAAATAAAGAGCTTAAATTAGAACTTAATACAAACAAATAAAATACCCTATATACTAAAACCTACATTTGTACATTCAGTAGTGTAAATATCTTGATATCATTTTATTATAAAGAAATATCAGAACGGCCCTTCTAAGCAATTCAAGAGATAACCTCTCCTACCGCTGTATTCTATACAGCTTGTGGCTGAATCAATTGTTCAAATATTTGATTAAATTGAAACCCTAATGAATGGCTACGTGAGAGACGCAACCTTATTTTTTTCTTCAGTTATAGGTCTTTCTCGTGAACGTAACGAGATAAAACGTGTTTTATAAATTTGAACAGATTTTATCTGAAATCAAAATCACACATTCACTCGACAAGATATAAGATACGACTAAAAAATGATGAAATTAATGTAATTGACAAATATTTAACCTCTGGACGAAATTTTAAAACAATTAAAAGCTGCGACTAAAAGTTCAATCTAATTCAAGATCGAACACAAACCCATAATAAAACAAAATTCATACAACAATTGACACAAATGTAAAAGTGAGAATTTGTAACCTTCAATACATTTTTATTCTGTACGAACTACATAAATTTATTACAATCATTGCAATATATAACTATAGAGTGAAACTAATTCCATATCAAGTGCTGGAATAATATACTCGGAATATATGTAATAAATATTATAATATAAATACACATATTTATAAATACAAATCCGTGTATCTGTGTGTGTGCATGGCTGAGATAAAAAAAAATAAATTTAACTGGTCAGGGCTTAGAACCTACCGACAAATCTGTTCCTATGGAGGTGGCTTCGGCCCCCGTAGAGACAGATGGAAATCCAGTTGCGAAGGCAACAGGAAGAATGAGTGGGGCACAAAGGAGGAAAGCACTCTGGCCTTCCTACCTTGAGGAAGCAAAGAAGGCGGAGGCGGAGGGCAGAGAACCACCGCCACCCCCTTTGAGGAAACACCGGTCCGGGCAGCGGAAGGGTTTGACGGAGGCTGGGGCTAGAACCCGAACTTTCGTCCCGGAAGCCAGTGGATCAGATAGGACCTTAGTACGACAAGAGAGAGAGAGGAAAAGGAAGGAAAGGAGTACTTCTAATCCTACTCCAGAGTCGGAGGTCAAGAGGTCTAGGCCTGCTGGGTCGGGAGGGCCGTCTTTCTCGTCGATCTCCGCCAACCTACCGAGGGTTCTTGTGACCTTTGGGGGGTTCTTGTAACAGCCATTTGTCATATTAGGAAGGCTATAATTTATTTTTTTATTTCACTTTTTGAAACAAACAATAATATATATATATATATATATATATATTTATATATATATATATATATATATATATATATATATATATATGTTAAATTTGAAATTGTTTTTGGTCAACCAGTCATAAATAAAAGGAAATCATAAATATTGTTAATAACGTAAATAATACAAATATATGTTACTAGCAAATATAATTAGGGCAGAATCTTCAACAAATAATTATTCACAACCTCGACATACAATTTAATATGTAACATGTGATATGTTTCCTATTGAGGGTAAAAGTCAATGGTTGAGTTTTTGTTATGGTCTGAAGTGTGAACAGGAATTCATTAAATATTAAATGCGCTCTGCTGCCTCCCTTTGTAACAAAACTGTCTGACCCAAGCCCCGATACTCTTCTAAAATTCAGTACAACACAAAAGGAAGAGATTTGACTGTGAGATTTTTTAGAAATTATTTAGAAGTCCATGCCTAGAGATTTTTCTAATATAACTTCTAGGCAGTTTCCCTGTCGACAGTAAATAACAATAAACCAACCTATACAGTTGATACAGTACGTAAAAGACATAAATTTAAGTAACCTAGTTTGGCGATTGTGTAACCTATTTGAGGAAAAAGTCATGCAAAGGCCATCAGGCTTTTAGATCTCCTTTCTGTAACCTAGGTTGAACGTTTTAACGAGCTCTCGAAGTAGTATCGTAGTCTGGATATTTCTCTATAGAGTTATTGTTGTAAAATGAAATATTCACATTTTCCTTTTAGCTAACGAGCTAACGTTTTGCCATCAATTGGAAATACGTAAAAATTTCACTCTGAGTATATCCGTTGTAATATCTTTAGAAGAGAGTCAAATGGCCATTTATCATTCATGTGTGTGTATAATACAAAATTAACTTAAAACCATTTTCTATTAGTAAAATAAACATTTGTTTATCAAAAAAAAAGTTTGCCAAGCTTTTATTATCGATGGGCCCAAATATCTTATTTTATTTTAAACCGTCTTATTTATATCTACTAAATTGTAGAGAAGTATCTTCATAAAACGATGAGTATGCATTATAATGTGAGAGATTTATATCATTTGTCTGTTTTCTTTATGAATACAAACAATATTAGTTTTAAAACATTCGTTTAAAACAAATATTTTATTTACAGTTGTAGGCAAAGGTAGTTCCTTCTTCTTTTTACGTGAAAAGGTGTAGAATACTAAAACTTTTAATAAGTTTGTTCTTATTTTAAAATTATAGGAGATCTAATAAGCTAGTCTATAATATAGTACGATTTATAATATAACATCTGAGTTTTAGGGTTTATATATTCAGAAAAATTATATTGAAAGTATCGGAGAGAGCAGTGCAAGTCTGTTGTTTCCACGATCTCGTCTGATTAATAGACGTTACCAGGGACGAAGGTCACTGAACAATATGTAATATATAACTCAATTGAAAGAGCATAAATGGGAAAATTTGACGTTTAAGCATTACAAATTAGATATTTTTACTCCACTGTGGAGTCAAACGTTGCTCGCCTAGGCGACCGTGAATCCTCTATGGAGGAAAATGTAGCTCGCACAGACTGGTCGTGACTTCACTGTGGAGTCAAACGTTGCTCGAATAGGCGATCAAGTTTCCTCTATGGAGGAAAAGATAGCTCGCACAGCCTGGTCGTGACTCCACTGTGGAGTCAAACGTTGCTCGCTTAGGCGACCGTGAATCCTCTATGGAGGAAAATGTAGCTCGCATAGACTGGTCGTGACTTCACTGTGGAGTCAAACGTTGCTCACGTAGGCAACCGTGAATCCTCTATGGAGGAAAGGGTAGCTCGCACAGACTGGTCGTGACTCCATTGTGGGGCCAAACGTTGCTCACGTAGGCAACCGTGAATCCTCTATGGAGGAAAGGGTAGCTCGCACAGACTGGTTGTGACTCCATTGTGGGGCCAAACGTTGCTCACGTAGGCAACCGTGAATCCTTTATGGAGGAAAGGGTAGCTCGCACAGACTGGTCGTGACTCCATTGTGGGGCCAAACGTTGCTCACGTAGGCAACCGTGAATCCTCTATGGAGGAAAGGGTAGCTCGCACAGACTGGTCGTGACTCCATTGTGGGGCCAAACGTTGCTCGCCTAGGCGACCGTGAATCCTCTATGGAGGAAAATGTAGCTCGCACAGACTGGTCGTGACTCCATTGTGGGGCCAAACGTTGCTCACGTAGGCAACCGTGAATCCTCTATGGAGGAAAGGGTAGCTCGCACAGACTGGTCGTGACTCCATTGTGGGGCCAAACGTTGCTCACGTAGGCAACCGTGAATCCTCTATGGAGGAAAGGGTAACTCGCACAGACTGGTCGTGACTCCATTGTGGGGCCAAACGTTGCTCGCCTAGGCGACCGTGAATCCTCTATGGAGGAAAATGTAGCTCGCATAGACTGGTCGTGACTTCACTGTGGAGTCAAACGTTGCTCGCCTAGGCGACCATGAATCCTCTATGCAGGAAAATGTAGCTCGCATAGACTGGTCGTGACTTCACTGTGGAGTCAAACGTTGCTCGCCTAGGCGACCGTGAATCCTCTATGGAGGAAAAGATAGCATAGACTGGTCGTGACTTCACTGTGGAGTCAAACGTTGCTCGCATAGGCGACCGTGAATCCTCTATGGAGGAAAAGATAGCACAGACTGGTCGTGACTCCATTGTGGGGCCAAACGTTGCTCACGTAGGCAACCGTGAATCCTCTATGGAGGAAAGGGTAGCTCGCACAGACTGGTCGTGACTTCACTGTGGAGTCAAACGTTGCTCGCCTAGGCGACCGTGAATCCTCTATGCAGGAAAATGTAGCTCGCACAGACTGGTCGTGACTCCATTGTGGGGCCAAACGTTGCTCACGTAGGCAACCGTGAATCCTCTATGGAGGAAAGGGTAGCTCGCACAGACTGGTCGTGACTCCACTGTGGGGCCAAACGTTGCTCACGTAGGCAACCGTGAATCCTCTATGGAGGAAAGGGTAGCTCGCACAGACTGGTCGTGACTCAACAGTGAGGTCAAACGTTGCTCGCCTAGGCGACCGTGAATCCTCTATGGAGAAAAAGGTAGCTCGCACAGACTGGTCGTGACTTCACTGTGGAGTCAAACGTTGCTCGAATAGGCGATCAAGTTTCCTCTATGGAGGAAAGGGTAGCTCGCACAGACTGGTCGTGACTCCACTGTGGAGTCAAACGTTGCTCGCCTAGACGACCGTGAATCCTCTATGGAGGAAAATGTAGCTCGCACAGACTGGTCGTGACTTCACTGTGGAGTCAAACGTTGCTCGAATAGGCGATCAAGTTTCCTCTATGGAGGAAAAGATAGCTCGCACAGCCTGGTCGTGACTCCACTGTGGAGTCAAACGTTGCTCGCTTAGGCGACCGTGAATCCTCTATGGAGGAAAATGTAGCTCGCATAGACTGGTCGTGACTTCACTGTGGAGTCAAACGTTGCTCACGTAGGCAACCGTGAATCCTCTATGGAGGAAAGGGTAGCTCGCACAGACTGGTCGTGACTCCATTGTGGGGCCAAACGTTGCTCACGTAGGCAACCGTGAATCCTCTATGGAGGAAAGGGTAGCTCGCACAGACTGGTTGTGACTCCATTGTGGGGCCAAACGTTGCTCACGTAGGCAACCGTGAATCCTTTATGGAGGAAAGGGTAGCTCGCACAGACTGGTCGTGACTCCATTGTGGGGCCAAACGTTGCTCACGTAGGCAACCGTGAATCCTCTATGGAGGAAAGGGTAGCTCGCACAGACTGGTCGTGACTCCATTGTGGGGCCAAACGTTGCTCGCCTAGGCGACCGTGAATCCTCTATGGAGGAAAATGTAGCTCGCACAGACTGGTCGTGACTCCATTGTGGGGCCAAACGTTGCTCACGTAGGCAACCGTGAATCCTCTATGGAGGAAAGGGTAGCTCGCACAGACTGGTCGTGACTCCATTGTGGGGCCAAACGTTGCTCACGTAGGCAACCGTGAATCCTCTATGGAGGAAAGGGTAACTCGCACAGACTGGTCGTGACTCCATTGTGGGGCCAAACGTTGCTCGCCTAGGCGACCGTGAATCCTCTATGGAGGAAAATGTAGCTCGCATAGACTGGTCGTGACTTCACTGTGGAGTCAAACGTTGCTCGCCTAGGCGACCATGAATCCTCTATGCAGGAAAATGTAGCTCGCATAGACTGGTCGTGACTTCACTGTGGAGTCAAACGTTGCTCGCCTAGGCGACCGTGAATCCTCTATGGAGGAAAAGATAGCACAGACTGGTCGTGACTCCATTGTGGGGCCAAACGTTGCTCACGTAGGCAACCGTGAATCCTCTATGGAGGAAAGGGTAGCTCGCACAGACTGGTCGTGACTTCACTGTGGAGTCAAACGTTGCTCGCCTAGGCGACCGTGAATCCTCTATGCAGGAAAATGTAGCTCGCACAGACTGGTCGTGACTCCATTGTGGGGCCAAACGTTGCTCACGTAGGCAACCGTGAATCCTCTATGGAGGAAAGGGTAGCTCGCACAGACTGGTCGTGACTCCACTGTGGGGCCAAACGTTGCTCACGTAGGCAACCGTGAATCCTCTATGGAGGAAAGGGTAGCTCGCACAGACTGGTCGTGACTCAACAGTGAGGTCAAACGTTGCTCGCCTAGGCGACCGTGAATCCTCTATGGAGGAAAAGGTAGCTCGCACAGACTGGTCGTGACTTCACTGTGGAGTCAAACGTTGCTCGAATAGGCGATCAAGTTTCCTCTATGGAGGAAAGGGTAGCTCGCACAGACTGGTCGTGACTCCACTGTGGAGTCAAACGTTGCTCGCCTAGACGACCGTGAATCCTCTATGGAGGAAAAGATAGCTCGCACAGACTGGTCGTGACTCCACTGTGGAGTCAAACGTTGCTCGCCTAGGCGACCGTGAATCCTCTAAGGAGGAAAAGGTAGCTCGCACAGACTGGTCGTTACTCCACTGTGGGGTGAAACGTTCCTCGCCAAGGCGTCCGTTAATCCTCTATGGAGGAAAAAGTAGCTCACAAAGACTGGGCGTGACTTCACTGTGGAGTCAAACGTTGCTTGAATAGGCGATCAAGTTCCCTCTATGGAGGAAAAGGTAGCTCGCACAGATTGGTCGTGACTCCACTGTGGATTTAAACGTTGCTCGCCTAGGCGATCGTGAATCCTTTATGGAGGAAAAGGTAGCTCGCACAGACTGGTCGTGACTCCACAGTGTGGTCAAACGTTGCTCGCCTAGGCGACCGTGAATCCTCTATGGAGGAAAAGGTAGCTCGCACAGACAGGCCTTGACTCCACTGCGGAGTCAAACGTTGCTCGCCTAGGCGATTGTGAATCCTTTATGGAGGAAAAGGTAGCTCGCACAGACTGGTCGTTACTCCACTGTGGGGTGAAACTTTCCTCGCTAAGGCGTCCGTTAATCCTCTATGGAGGAAAAGGTAGCTCGCAAAGACTGGTCGTGACTTCACTGTGGAGTCAAACGTTGCTCGAATAGGCGATCAAGTTTCCTCTATGGAGGAAAAGGTAGCTCGCACAGATTGGTCGTGACTCCACTGTGGATTCAAACGTTCCTCGCCTAGGCGACGGTGAATCCTTTATGGAGGAAATGTTAGCTCGCATAGACTGGTCGTGACTCCACTGTGGATTCAAACGTTGCTTGCCTAGGCGACCGTGAATCCTCTATGGAGGAAATGTTAGCACAGACTGGTCGTGACTCCATTGTGGAGTCAAACGTTGTTCGCCTAGGCGACCGTGAGTCCTCTAAGGAGGAAAAGGTAGCTCGCCCAGACTGGTCGTGACTCCATTGTGGAGTCAAACGTTGCTCGCCCAGGCGACTGTGAATCCTCTATGGAGGAAATGGTAGCTCGCCTAGGCCGAGCGCGACTCCACTGTGGAGTCAAACGTTGCTCGCCCAGGCGACCGTGAGTAGTCTATGGAGGAAATGGTAGCTCGCCTAGGCCGAGCGGGACTCCACTGTGGAGGCAAACGTTGCTCGCCCAGGCGACTGTGAATCCTCTATGGAGGAAATGGTAGCTCGCCTAGGCCGAGCGCGACTCCACTGTGGAGTCAAACGTTGCTCGCCCAGGCGACTGTGAATCCTCTATGGAGGAAATGGTAGCTCGCCTAGGCCGAGCGCGAATCCACTGTGGAGGCAAACTTTGCTCGCCCAGGCGACTGTGAATCCTCTATGGAGGAAATGGTAGCTCGCCTAGGCCGAGCGTGACTCCATTGTGGAGTCAAACGTTGCTCGCCCAGGCGACTGTGAATCCTCTATGGAGGAAATGGTAGCTCGCCTAGGCCGAGCGCGACTCCACTGTGGAGTCAAACGTTGCTCGCCCAGGCGACCGTGAGTCCTCTATGGAGGAAATGGTAGCTCGCCTAGGCCGAGCGCGACTCCACTGTGGAGTCAAACGTTGCTCGCCCAGGCGACCGTGAGTCCTCTATGGAGGAAATGGTAGCTCGCCTAGGCCGAGCGCGACTCCACTGTGGAGTCAAACGTTGCTCGCCCAGGCGACCGTGAGTCCTCTATGGAGGAAATGGTAGCTCGCCTAGGCCGAGCGCGACTCCACTGTGGAGGCAAACGTTGCTCGCCCAGGCGACCGTGAATCCTCTATGGAGGAAATGGTAGCTCGCCTAGGCCAAGCGTGACTCCACTGTGGAGTCAAACGTTGCTCGCCCAGGCGACTGTGAATCCTCTATGGAGGAAATGGTAGCTCGCCTAGGCCGAGCGCGACTCCACTGTGGAGTCAAACGTTGCTCGCCCAGGCGACCGTGAGTCCTCTATGGAGGAAATGGTAGCTCGCCTAGGCCGAGCGCGACTCCACTGTGGAGTCAAACGTTGCTCGCCCAGGCGACCGTGAGTCCTCTATGGAGGAAATGGTAGCTCGCCTAGGCCGAGCGTGACTCCACTGTGGAGGCAAACGTTGCTCACCCAGGCGACCGTGAATCCTCTATGGAGGAAATGGTAGCTCGCCTAGGCCGAGCGTGACTCCATTGTGGAGTCAAACGTTGCTCGCCCAGGCGACTGTGAATCCTCTATGGAGGAAATGGTAGCTCGCCTAGGCCGAGCGCGACTCCACTGTGGAGTCAAACGTTGCTCGCCCAGGCGACCGTGAGTCCTCTATGGAGGAAATGGTAGCTCGCCTAGGCCGAGCGCGACTCCACTGTGGAGTCAAACGTTGCTCGCCCAGGCGACCGTGAGTCCTCTATGGAGGAAATGGTAGCTCGCCTAGGCCGAGCGTGACTCCACTGTGGAGGCAAACGTTGCTCGCCCAGGCGACCGTGAGTCCTCTATGGAGGAAATGGTAGCTCGCCTAGGCCGAGCGTGACTCCACTGTGGAGGCAAACGTTGCTCACCCAGGCGACTGTGAATCCTCTATGGAGGAAATGGTAGCTTGCCTAGGCCGAGCGTGACTCCACTGTGGAGGCAAACGTTGCTCGCCCAGGCGACTGTGAATCCTCTATGGAGGAAATGGTAGCTCGCCTAGGCCGAGCGTGACTCCACTGTGGAGGCAAACGTTGCTCGCCCAGGCGACTGTGAATCCTCTATGGAGGAAATGGTAGCTCGCCTAGGCCGAGCGTGACTCCACTGTGGAGGCAAACGTTGCTCGCCCAGGCGACTGTGAATCCTCTATGGAGGAAATGGTAGCTTGCCTAGGCCGAGCGCGACTCCACTGTGGAGGCAAACGCTTAGAATGTGTTAAACTACAATCTGGTATTTTGAATTTTGTTCTCCATGTTGACTGTAGAAACATTTACGGTTAAACGAAATAAAATAACAATTTGCTTTATCGATAAATTTATGAAAATGTATTTTATGGCACTAAGTGATGTTCATCAGTGTCTAATAATGTTCACAAAAGTCTAATAGCCAGTTATGAACTAAATAACGTTTCAGAACTAGTAATACACATTGATGGAGATCTTTTAGTGCGTCTGGCAGTTTAAATTATAAAGTCATCAAGCTTTATAAAGTAAATTATAAAGCCATTATTTTTTAGGTCAAACAGGATTTACAATTTTGTTAAAATATAGAATTCAAATTTTACTATTCATCATACTTTTTCAAGGTAATCACCAACTAGGATAACTTCTATCTAACTTTTAAATTGACTAAACAGTTAAAAATTCTAAAAAAATCACTGCAAAAATATTTTAAATTACATAAAATATAATATTAATTTTTTAAACATTTAAAAATGAATCAAATTACTTGCAATATTTACTTGTGAGGGTAGCTAATATTAAATTTGTTAATTGTGAAAAAATAAACTATAAAACTAATCTTTCTCACGTACAAGAGTATTTAAGAATAGTATTTCAATAGTAAGTTGTCAATAGTATTTGGAGAGACACGAAAAACTAAATTTCAACAATTTAAAAAAAAACAGTTTCAATCTTTTAATTAGTAAAGAACACTCTTTGCTACTATCCTAACACTAAGCGACGTTATCAGAACTCAAATTTCAATTCCTAACAAGGCCTGTCAAGTTGATTGATTTATTCACAAAATGTGCAGCTTTTGTTACACTCAAGGTGAGATTTGAAAAGGACATTGTAGGCAATCTGATAGATAGATATCTCACTCTGAAAGAACAGTTTTGTAAACAAGGGGGAATACCTTGAAACATTCTATATCATTTATTTCAATAAGGTTCTTCAAAAGTTGGTGAATATGAGCGTCTGTAATCAAAATCAGAAACGAAACATAACGTAAAAAAAGAAAAATAACTTTACGACGTCTTCGAACATATTTTTCAAAACACAACCTACTTTAGGAAACCCCCAGATATAATATGTATAATTCGAACTGCTCATTAGACATATATTTGTGAGGCATTTAATTCTAATTTTGTATTACTACAATGTGTAGAAAATAAAAACAAAATCGAGAATACATTTTTTTAAATAAAATTATGAAGTACACAAAACTTGTGATGGTTTCCAGTCTCTTGACGAGTTTTGTTACTAAACATAACCTTACTTATAAACAGGAAACAACAACAGTAGTAAACAAAAACAGTAAATACGATACCTGTTTTGTATACTTTGATAAAACAGCATCACCAGAAGTAAAATGAAACATTAGTTACCAAAACCTTCATCATATTTACCAGTCATAATTAATTTAATTAATTGGTTTATCAGAAAGATATTAGGCCTACTGTAAACAAAAAAATAATTACAAAACTATTATTTTGTACTTTTCCATAACGCAGTTACAATGATAGCGAAAATGTATAAAGCCTATCTATATCAAGAGGTGTGAAAAATAAGAGCAAAATGTGTTTGATAATGATTATAAGGTTACCACTGTAAACAAAATCATAAGCTACAAAACCTTCACCTTTACATCCCGTTAACACGGTAATAATGAAAGCGAAATGTGACATACTTTTTTAAAACTTAATTTCTACAAATGAAGGATGTATAATGTTTGGATGGGATAAATTTGTTGGTTATTTAAATTGTCTGTCACCTATAATTCATTATGATCAATATTAGTTTAGATTACATTTAACAATAAAGCAATAAATTTAAAAAAACTTATTTAAGAGATAATTATTTAATCCTCGTATCAAATTTCAAAATAAAGTATAATTAATATTACAAAATGGAATTGAAAACTAAAATATTTAAAATTGCTCGTAATATAAAATAATTGAAAAGCTAAATTTAATATAAATTTCAATAAAAGTGACTGATTATTTTTATGTCATTTACATGATAAAACTGTAAATTTAAAATGATTGTTTACTTTAAAATAAACGGCCCATGCTATGAACAGTTGCTTTGTTTAACCTAAATCTGGGAGTAATGTTTGTTTTTACCTTTCGTTTCAATATTTATTTAAATTTTAAATTTCACCCTTATTGAGTTTTTTCTTCAAAAGAAACAAATGTTTGCCATCATAATGTTGTTTAATATGTCATCTTTATATTATAAATGCGTCCTCTATAAATTTAATGTGATAAAACCCGTTGTAAGAAGTCTTTCTACTACAACCCTTTTTATTATAATAGTTTCACGTCAATAACCTATCTTACTATTTTTGATAAAGTTACGCCTCTAAAATCACCTACGTGGTTCAAGTATAATCGTTTACAAACTTAAAAAAGAGCCATCGATCAAATAAATTTCCATGAAACGTGAGGGTTCCTAAACGCGTACGGTTAAACACAAGCTTATCAATACTTAAAGTAAACAGTGACTTGATATTAAAAGCACTCGATACTTTATCTGGCATAAACAAGATTACATCTCGTTATTAAATCTTGGACCACGAATCTGCTACCAATTTGTTTCACAATGGTTGCATGCACTTGAAATTTGTATTACGTAATCTCATGTAACCTTCCATTTGGTATATGCTAATTTAGATTAACTCCTGTACAGCCTTACCTTACCCTGAACTATTATGTCGTGAAACATTGCATGGTAATATAGATGAACTCCTGTACAACATTACCCTGAACTATTATGTCGTGAAACATTGCATGGTAATATAGATGAACTCCTGTACAACATTACCCTGAACTATTATGTCGTGAAACATTGCATGGTAATATAGATGAACTCCTGTACAACATTACCCTGAACTATTAAGTCGTGAAACATTACATGGTAATTTAGATGAACTGCTGTACAGCCTTACCTTACCCTGAACTATTATGTCGTGAAACATTGCATGGTAATATAGATGAACTCCTGTACAACATTACCCTGAACTATTATGTCGTGAAACATTGCATGGTAATATAGATGAACTCTTGTACAACATTACCCTGAACTATTATGTCGTGAAACATTACATGGTTATATAGATTAACTCCTGTACAACATTACCCTGAACTATTGCGTCGTGAAACATTGCATGGTAATATAGATGAACTCCTGTACAACATTACCCTGAACTATTATGTCGTGAAACATTGCATGGTAATATAGATGAACTCCTGTACAACATTACCCTGAACTATTATGTCGTGAAACATTGCATGGTAATATAGATGAACTCCTGTACAACATTACCCTGAACTATTATGTCGTGAAACATTGCATGGTAATATAGATGAACTCCTGTACAACATTACCCTGAACTATTATGTCGTGAAACATTGCATGGTAATATAGATGAACTCCTGTACAACATTACCCTGAACTATTATGTCGTGAAACATTGCATGGTAATATAGATGAACTCCTGTACAACATTACCCTGAACTATTATGTCGTGAAACATTGCATGGTAATATAGATGAACTCCTGTACAACATTACCCTGAACTATTATGTCGTGAAACATTGCATGGTAATATAGATGAACTCCTGTACAACATTACCCTGAACTATTATGTCGTGAAACATTGCATGGTAATATAGATGAACTCCTGTACAACATTACCCTGAACTATTATGTCGTGAAACATTGCATGGTAATATAGATGAACTCCTGTACAACATTACCCTGAACTATTATGTCGTGAAACATTACATGGTAATTTAGATGAACTCCTGTACAACATTACCCTGAACTATTATGTCGTGAAACATTGCATGGTAATATAGATGAACTCCTGTACAACATTACCCTGAACTATTATGTCGTGAAACATTGCATGGTAATATAGATGAACTCCTGTACAACATTACCCTGAACAATTATGTCGTGAAACATTGCATGGTAATATAGATGAACTCCTGTACAACATTACCCTGAACTATTATGTCGTGAAACATTGCATGGTAATTTAGATTAACTCCTGTACAGCCTTACCTTACCCTGAACTATTATGTCGTGAAACATTGCATGGTAATATAGATGAACTCCTGTACAACATTACCCTGAACTATTATGTCGTGAAACATTGCATGGTAATATAGATGAACTCCTGTACATTACCCTGAACTATTATGTCGTGAAACATTACATGGTAATATAGATTAACTCCTGTACAACATTACCCTGAACTATTGCGTCGTGAAACATTGCATGGTAATATAGATGAACTCCTGTACAACATTACCCTGAACTATTATGTCGTGAAACATTGCATGGTAATATAGATGAACTCCTGTACAACATTACCCTGAACTATTATGTCGTGAAACATTACATGGTAATTTAGATGAACTCCTGTACAACATTACCCTGAACTATTAAGTCGTGAAACATTACATGGTAATTTAGATGAACTGCTGTACAACATTACCCTGAACTATTAAGTCGTGAAACATTACATGGTAATTTAGATGAACTCCTGTACAACATTACCCAGAACTGTTAAGTCGTGAAACATTACATGCCAATTTAGATTAACTCCTGTACAACATTACCCAGAAATGTTACGTCGTGAAACATTACATGGTAATTTAGATGAACTCCTGTACAACATTACCCAGAACTGTTAAGTCGTGAAACATTACATGGTAATTTAGATGAACTCCTGTACAACCTTACCCTGAACTGTTACGTCGTGAAACATTAAATGCCAATTTAGATGAACTCCTGTACAATCTTACGCCGATCTATTAGTTGTGAAAATTTTAGAATTTTTTAATAGTCTATGAAATACATTTCTAGATACTTTCGGACTTCTAAATGTTACAAGATATCCCAGAGGAGTAATTTAAATACGAACATTCCGTGTAAGTAGTCCTTTCTTTATGTGGGATATGTTTTAAATGGATCTGTTGTCGCATCGACGTCAAATGTTTCATATTGCACACATTACTTACCTACTAATCGAATCCAAATATCCTGCGTAAATCTTTTCTGAACATTGTGATGGGCGCCAAAGTTCAACAGCTACATTTCGTGTTCTCTTAATCATTAAATTAGAATTGTCGAATACCTTATATGCTGTGTTCCTTCAAGGTCATACAGTTTCCACAATTCAACTTGTGACATTATTTTAAACACAATCCTTGTCTTTGTTTACTAAACACATTAGTGTTAAATACTGCATAAGTTTTACAAATTTGTAGAACTTACAACCACAATTAAATTTTTACAAAAAATTCCAAACAATTGGATCGAATGTGTATTTTCGGAATTATAGCGCACATTTATAAACGAGATTTCTCACATATTGAAAGTGTACCTAATGTTGAACAATTTGCAATCCTTAAAATTTTGAATTCACATCTTTACCGAATTTACATCTTTAGATGCCTTACCGTGTATGTTCCAACTTCAAACCTACCCGTTAGATTTTTTAAAACATCTATACTATCAGAATATTTTATATTCAATATAAAAACTTTAGATTTTACTATGTGTCTAGTCACTGCTCACAATACGGTGTCGCAGAAGCGAATGAAGCAGCTTAAGTGAGGTTCCAAGTACACTTCTTGTAATGGGAACTGATTTTCTATCTAAAGACTAATACGTAGGCCTACTGTCATTTCGAAATGGAATCAAGAATGGAGAATGTTGGAACACAACAAACTGAGACACTGGAATACAGATTAATATATGAGTAAGAAAAACTTTACTAAGAAAGAATGTGTAAAAAAACCTTTGTGCACATTTTAGTTTATGCAATCTGAATGCAACTGTTTTTAGTGGTAGCCAATGGTCCTAATTGTGATAGAACAGAACAGTGTACCTACATGTACATATGTATATGTACATGTTCATTGTAGGCAAGGGTTTTCTTGTTCGTGTTGTTGCTTTTTAAAATAATTAATTCATGAAAATAATTTAACATTGAATTTCGTTATTTTCTATCGTTTATTTTTCATTGTTGTTTCAACCAAACCTTTATTTAATTTCTAATGTTATTATAATTTTCATAACGTAACGTCAAACAATTCTGTTCTTAGAAAAAAACTTTTTCTCATAGGTTAACTTATAACTTACTGCGCTCTAGATTTTATTATGGTTTCGAACATGATGATAATATAGTTTCACAAGTTGTAGTTTGTTTCAAGCTTCAACTTTCAATTATGCAAAGTTGAACTTAAAAGTACAAAATCTATATAACATTGCTATTCAGGTTTATTTAAACATGCATGTGAATTTTTTATGAAGGAAAATGCGGTTTATAAATAACTCAATTCAATGTTTATTTTAACCATGTTGCTGTAGTTAGTATGAATATTAAATTGATTCTTTTGCCAACCGTATTTTCTTCCGTATATAATATAGTGATACGTAAAAGAAGAAATTAAAGTTTATCGTGATGTCAAATACATCCTAATTTTTTTATTTAATTTTAAACGGCTGAAAAGTACGATATAAAATTAAAATCCAATGAATATAAAGCTCAAAATGAGGTGTTGTTATTTTAAAAACAGTACATCAACATAAACCCTTCTGAAACATTATATAATTACAATGTAGAGTTAAACTAAATATTATCCCAATTAAAAAATTACATTTATTATTTTTTTTATTTCAGTCTATCAACAGAAATAACAAGGAAGAGCGTTTTATCTGTAGAGTAATTAAAATACAGTAAACGAAATAATCAACTAACACAAATAAAAAACACCGACACTAAAAAATTGTATTTAGTTGAAACTAGATATTAAGTTAATTAAAACCATACATAATTTATTAAGCATCGCAATGCACACACTCACACACAAACACACACACACACACAAGCGCGCGCATGCAATCCCGCGCGCAGATATATGAAAAGAATTTGTTTTAATAATTTGTTTAAATTTCATTGTTTAATGTAGTAGCATATTTTTAGACCCAGAGATATACGGTATAAGAATATATTTTCACTGTTTTACCGAAGACATTTTATTAGCGGTTCAAGTAAAACGTAATTTCGGTAAATTTAAAAAAGGTCCAAAATTAAAAAGAATTTGTAATCAAAAGCAACTTTTATTAATTTTGTTCAAATCTTTTAGTAGAGAAACGAGAAGTATTTATCTACAAATTTAAAGTTTATAAAAAAACCTGAAATCTTGTAACTGTTATATTTTAAGTAATAATATAAACAATCTGTTACATACAGAAGAAGTTTAAAAATCTAGAACGAAATTCCCTTGTTTAAACTTTACATCAAATCAGTTGCTAGTGGGATCTTTAACTCAGGAAATGTTTCATTTCGATTAACGACCAGTTAAGGGTTTGTGCCACATTTGCGATTCACCGCGCGTGGGAATGTGTTTACGAATAAAGGACGGATTGAGGTAGAGTGGTGTCAGCAACAAAACACCAGAATAGCCTTTACACAAGGCTAAACCATGACGTTTTAATGTATTTACAAGTGGCACGGCAGACGATGCATTCAGGAGGGTTTACCTCGGTGTGAAAAACATCCTCTGAGCTGCACTTGCTGCAAAATGAGTACTTGCTCAGAGTGGTAAATAAGTTTAAATTTATCACTCAAAAAAGTAATATAAAACTGCATAAACAATTAAAAATATACACTATAAGGTATGGACAATTTGTTTTAAACTAGAGTTTTGTTTTGTTTAAAAATACCGCGAACTCTATGTCGTGAATGTAAATTCTTTTCATTAAATATGGGAGACGGGGAGTGTGCTGGTTCAAATTAAAATTACAGATTTCTATAGAAAATTATGACAAAGGTTCAAACCTCTACATGAGACCTATCCTTTACCCCATAAGCTAACGGTAGTCAGCTAGAATGCATGTATTTTAAATGGACAATGTTTTATATTGAATATGTTGTGTGTGTGTGTGTGTGTGTGTGTGTGTGTGTGTGTGTGTGTGTGTGTGTGTGTGTGTGTGTATGTGTGTGTGTGTATGTGTGTGTGTGTGTGTGTGTATGTGTGTGTGTGTATGTGTGTATGTGTGTGTGTGTGTGCGCGTGCGTGTGTGTGTGTGTGTGTGTGTGTGTGTGTGTGTGTGTGTGTGTGTGTGTGTGTTAAATTATTGAATAAACATCTGCTTTATAAAGTTTTCTCAAATACAAGGGGTCTGTTGGTATTGAAATATTTAACACACAATATAAATTGAAATTTCAAACTATTTTGTCCTTTAAAAATCAACAATAAACAGTGAAATACAATTAATTCCATTATTTGAAAAAAACAAACTTATTGCAGATGTCACATTAAAACCAACAAGTATGAACCCTGTTCACAGCAAAGATAATGTGTCGAAATGTCACATCTGTGCATCACTATCCGTTTCCCTTTTTTCCCGGTATCGCTTCAATAAAAGCAAATGCTTTCTTCATCTGCATTTGGTAGATCATCGATTTGGTTGCCATTGCTTTTTTTTGTGTAAGATTGTTTCCCACTTGCTAAAATCTGCTCATTTCTCTCGCTTTGGTATTAGTACTATATATTTGCATTTGTTCTACATTTAGAACTTTTTAATGGGACTTTTTCATAGGCTCCGTATTTTTTTAAAATTTATATGTTTTCTTTTTGCAGGTCTTCTACAATTCTCCTTTTTCTAATAATCAATTAAATTGCAACTATTTTGGAGCTTGAGCATTATTTTATCAAAACTTTTATTATTATGTTTAATTTACCCTTTACAGATCATCTCAAATAATTTCTGTATTACTCTCGTAATAATTTACTATTCGTAATAAAAACTTACACGCTTTACTACTTTGTGATCCAACCACAACAATAACTGTACTTTGTATTGCAAACGTGATTTAATAGAGCTATACGTTTTGGAGGGAGCTACTTGTGAGTTGTTTGTAAGTAGCGAGTTACCCACACTGACAAACGTGTAGGCCTATATTAAATTTCAAAAGGTAAATTCTACTTTTACACATATTTGAACCAAATGAAAAAGATGTGTATATTAAGCGAATAAAAGTGTAAGTGAATTTGCAAGTAGCAAGTGTGTAATTTTCACATTGTATTTGGATCGATTATTACTCGCGATAAAGTTCGAATAAGCTTAAAATAGAAGTTACTTCGATTCTCAGTTGTACACATCTGTTTATATTGAAACTATTTGCATTTGGTTTTATAACAGTTTTACATAAATTGATTTCTTATGAACTGCATCTATAATATTCTTCTTAAACAGTAAAATTACCGACTTTATGGAACCGAAGAACATTTGTTACTTAAATATTACGTAGCATAATTTACATAGAACTGAAACATTAGAGGTCCTAGTATTGATCCCTAAGGACTTCCAAGACAACTGATTTCCC
>JBAIZL010000010.1:32043833-32073833 GCA_036971475.1 Prosapia bicincta | reverse complement strand
AAAAATTTAAATCGAATATTACATTGTTTATGGATATTTTTAGCTTTACATTCAGGTTATTAACGATTAACGATCACAATTGTTTAATTATATTATAGGTATATGTTATTTAAAAACAAGAGTCGTATTTTTGTAATAATAATAATAATAAAATGTTTCTGTTGTATATTTAAGAAAGATTGTTAAATTGAATAAAAATATTTTTTAATAGTTTTATGTAGAAGATTCCATTTTGTTTGTCAATGTCTAAGCATACACAAATTAAAAATCAAAGACTGAAAATGTTTCTACAGTGGGAATAAATTATACAGTATTATCTTTAAAAAGAAAAGGTAACAAAAGCTGAAGGGTTGTAGAAACCTAATGAATGTGTTTTGGTCTCTCTTGTTTAAGTCTTTAGGAACCTTTGGCAATAGTAGAGCGACCGAGCGGCCGATAATAAAGTGCGAACCCTTTTCTTTGCTGATCTGATGGATAATTTAGATTTTTTTTACAAACGAAATAATGACCCACTAAATCTTTAATTTAACCATAGACTTGAGTTACTTAAATTTACGTTGTCATTGCATTTAAGCAATTTATTCGAATAAAACAATTCAGGTTTTTGTTGCATTTTTCTCTTTTTTCTAATACTTTTTTTCTATTAGCAGTTGTGGATTCAATTTACCAAGTTTGCAAAATGTTTATGGGTGGAAAGTAGATTATATCTGGTACTCTTATATATAAAAATTTAAAAATATAAAAATGATACAAAAACTAAACTACTTAACAAAGTTTTCTTCTGTCCTTTGGGCCTCGTTTTCAACTGAATTATCCTTGAACTTTTTATAAGAATACTATTCAACAAAATCTACTACGAGGTCAAAGCTCACAAGAGTTGGAGCTTACTGAATTAATCTTTTTTTCTCACTGGTTTTCCTTTTCTATATTTTTTTACAAAACATTTTGAAATATCAATAAATTGGTTGAGCACTGTGGACTAATTTTTTAACTTAATAAATAAAACCCACTAACCACAATACCAAAATCTTTATTACAATTACTTTATGTACATTTCGATTACATGGTAATTATCTTCTCAAGTACTATGTAGATACTACTTCTGGAGATGATTACCATGTAATCGAAATGTACATAAAGTTTTGAAATATGTTTATTTAGGATAAAATGCATCCATTTAATTACCCTTGTAAAGTTTTTAGATAATGATCGATTGTTGATTGTTCATTCGAAGTGTTTCAACAGCAATTTTATTACGTTTATGATACGGTTATTGTTATTAGTATTAACATTTTATTTTTAATTTCAATGCGGTTTCAATGGAAAGACCTAGTAAATTTAAGTTAATTTATTGGAAATAGTTTAAATTTTCTAAACAGTTTTGTAGGCTAATTAAATATGTGCATTATTAAAAATGTTTCTATTTTCTAACAGACCATTTAAACTCTTTTTTACAAACGTTTTGTATAAAGAGTACGTATAAACTTAAACTAACCTAAGGGCTTTAAATCAATAATAATGTACATGCTATTTTACTACATACTATATTATAATATGGTAATACAGTATATTGGTTTCAATGTTCGAACAAATACAATGTAATAAACTTATTGAAATAGCTCTTTGTAGGTTTTGCTTTGGTTATTGAGTTGCGATAATAATAAGAAACTATTTGTGAAAAATTGAATAATTTAAGACTATGGCGATAACGATTATAATGATTATTGCATTATTGAGGATGAATAATGATAATTTATAAGGAAATGATTATCTAGTTAATAATAAATATCTCATATCAATAGATGATAAGATCGAATAATGACATTCGTTTATTTCTTTTAACCACTTTGGTTTTTCTATAATAATTTTAAACAAAATAGCTCATTCATTCACAGGTCTGATACAGTAGCCTATTCAAAAGCAATGATTAATTTTCATTTTTTCAAAACGTAATTAAAAAATAATTCAATTGACACATTTTTTAAAAAATAATACAATCAACTCAATATTGAAAAAAATAATTTTTACTGAAAATGAAATTTATGAATCCACACTTCAAACATTTTCCCCCTTTGGACTCCTTAAAATTGTATGTTCTTATGTAAGATTTTAAGGGTAAGTAAATTTTAGTTTAAATATTTACATTCCATAGAAATACAATTTTAAAACCAAGCAGAAAGAAACAGGCTAGGCTAGGTTTTCGTCACAACCTCAATCATAGCGTAAACTAACGTTATCTTATACTAAAGCTCCAACAAATTACAAGCAGGTCCTATAGCTGGTACCCTAGTCGAGGCACTGTTTACGTCAGCACACAGCTGTTGGTATGACAGAAGGATTCCATCTGTCATTGAGTGATGAATGGACCTCTAAACATTTGTCTCCGTCATATAAGTTGTCGCTTTAATACGATTGAAATACCTTCAATGGCTTCAAAATTATTGTTCTTTGCGAACAAGAACATTTAGTAGGTTGAACACAAAGTAGGAACAGTGTATAATAAACCCGATCTACAAACTACATTGAAAATGTGTCAAAATATATGTTAAAACATCTTTAAAATTTAAACTTTGTTTAATCTCTGTCAATAAATATTTAATACGCTCAAGGTTAATGACAGACCACTGACCATTTCATCCTAATGCAAATACACTTCACGTTTCCATTTTCTATCTACCATTGTCTACATTAATTGTAATCAAATTTGACTTGTCTAGTTGTTCAATTTGACTTGTCTAGTTGTTCAATTTGACTTGTCTAGTTGTTCAATTTGACTTGTCTAGTTGTTCAATTTGACTTGTTTAGTTGTTAAATTTGACTTGTCTAGTTGTTCAATTTGACTTGTCTAGTTGTTCAACTTGACTTGTCTAGTTGTTCAGTTTATCTTGTCTAGTTGTTCAACTTGACTTGTCTAGTTGTTCAATTTGACTTGTCTAGTTGTTCAATTTGACTTGTCTAGTTGTTCAATTTGACTTATTTAGTTGTTAAATTTGACTTGTCTAGTTGTTCAATTTGACTTGTTTAGTTGTTGAATTTGACTTGTCTAGTTGTTCTATTTGACTTGTTTAGTTGTTGAATTTGACTTGTCTAGTTGTTCAATTTGACTTATTTAGTTGTTAAATTTGACTTGTCTAGTTGTTCAATTTGACTTATTTAGTTGTTAAATTTGACTTGTCTAGTTGTTCAATTTGACTTGTCTAGTTGTTCAATTTGACTTATTTAGTTGTTAAATTTGACTTGTCTAGTTGTTCAATTTGACTTATTTAGTTGTTAAATTTGACTTGTCTAGTTGTTCAATTTGACTTGTCTAGTTGTTCAGTTTATCTTGTCTAGTTGTCCAACTTGACTTGTCTAGTTGTTCAATTTGACTTGTCTAGTTGTTCAATTTGACTTGTCTAGTTGTTCAATTTGACTTGTCTAGTTGTTCAGTTTAACTTGTCTAGTTGTTCAATTTGAATTGTCTAGTTGTTCGATTTGACTTGTCTAGTTGTTCAATTTGAATTGTCTACTTGTTCAATTTGACTTGTTTAGTTGTTAAATTTGACTTGTCTAGTTGTTCAATTTGACTTGTCTAGTTGTTCAATTTGACTTGTCTAGTTGTTCAATTTGACTTGTTTAGTTGTTAAATTTGACTTGTCTAGTTGTTCAATTTGACTTGTTTAGTTGTTAAATTTGACTTGTCTAGTTGTTCAATTTGACTTGTTTAGTTGTTAAATTTGACTTGTCTAGTTGTTTAATTTTGACTTGTTTAGTTGTTCAATTTGAATTGTCCGGTTGTTCTATTTGACTTGTCTAGTTGTTTAATTTGACTTGTCTAGTTGTTCAGCTTAACTTGTGTAGTTGTTTAATTTGACTTGTCTAGTTGTTCAATTTGACTTGTCTAGTTGTTCAATTTGAATTGTCTAGTTGTTCAATTTGACTTGTTTAGTTGTTAAATTTATCTTGTCTAGTTGTTCAATTTGAATTGTCTAGTTGTTCAATTTGACTTGTTTAGTTGTTAAATTTGACTTGTCTAGTTGTTCAATTTGACTTGTTTAGTTGTTAAATTTGACTTGTCTAGTTGTTCAATTTGACTTGTTTAGTTGTTAAATTTGACTTGTTTAGTTGTTAAATTTGACTTGTCTAGTTGTTCAATTTGACTTGTCTAGTTGTTCAATTTGACTTGTCTAGTTGTTCAATTTGACTTGTCTAGTTGTTCAATCTGACTTGTTTAGTTGTTAAATTTGACTTGTCTAGTTGTTCAATTTGACTTGTTTAGTTGTTAAATTTGACTTGTCTAGTTGTTCAATTTGACTTGTCTAGTTGTTCAGTTTGACTTGTCAAGTTGTTCAATTTGACTTGTCTAGTTGTTCAATTTGACTTGTTTAGTTGTTCAATTTGACTTGTCTAGTTGTTCAGTTTAACTTGTCTAGTTGTTCAATTTGAATTGTCTGGTTGTTCTATTTGACTTGTCTAGTTGTTTAATTTGACTTGTCTAGTTGTTCAGCTTAACTTGTGTAGTTGTTTAATTTGACTTGTCTAGTTGTTCAATTTGACTTGTCTAGTTGTTCAGCTTAACTTGTGTAGTTGTTTAATTTAACTTGTCTAGTTGTTTAATTTGACTTGTCTAGTTGTTCAGTTTGACTTGTCAAGTTGTTCAATTTGACTTGTCTAGTTGTTCAATTTGACTTGTCTAGTTGTTTAATTTGACTTGTTTAGTTGTTAAATTTGACTTGTCTAGTTGTTAAATTTGACTTGTCTAGTTGTTTAATTTGACTTGTCTAGTTGTTCAGTTTGACTTGTCAAGTTGTTCAATTTGACTTGTCTAGTTGTTCAATTTGAATTGTCTAGTTGTTCAATTTGACTTGTTTAGTTGTTAAATTTATCTTGTCTAGTTGTTCAATTTGAATTGTCTAGTTGTTCAATTTGACTTGTTTAGTTGTTAAATTTGACTTGTCTAGTTGTTCGATTTGACTTGTTTAGTTGTTAAATTTGACTTGTTTAGTTGTTAAATTTGACTTGTCTAGTTGTTCAATTTGACTTGTCTAGTTGTTCAATTTGACTTGTCTAGTTGTTCAATTTGACTTGTCTAGTTGTTCAATTTGACTTGTTTAGTTGTTAAATTTGACTTGTCTAGTTGTTCAATTTGACTTGTTTAGTTGTTAAATTTGACTTGTCTAGTTGTTCAATTTGACTTGTTTAGTTGTTAAATTTGACTTGTCTAGTTGTTCAATTTGAATTGTCTAATTGTTCGATTTGACTTGTCTAGTTGTTCAATTTGACTTGTCTAGTTGTTTAATTTGACTTGTCTAGTTGTTCAGTTTGACTTGTCAAGTTGTTCAATTTGACTTGTCTAGTTGTTCAATTTGACTTGTTTAGTTGTTCAATTTGACTTGTCTAGTTGTTCAGTTTAACTTGTCTAGTTGTTCAATTTGAATTGTCTGGTTGTTCTATTTGACTTGTCTAGTTGTTTAATTTGACTTGTCTAGTTGTTCAGCTTAACTTGTGTAGTTGTTTAATTTGACTTGTCTAGTTGTTCAATTTGACTTGTCTAGTTGTTCAGCTTAACTTGTGTAGTTGTTTAATTTAACTTGTCTAGTTGTTCAGTTTGACTTGTCAAGTTGTTCAATTTGACTTGTCTAGTTGTTCAATTTGACTTGTTTAGTTGTTCAATTTGAATTGTCTGGTTGTTCTATTTGACTTGTCTAGTTGTTCAATTTGACTTGTCTAGTTGTTCAATTTGACTTGTCTAGTTGTTCAGTTTGACTTGTCAAGTTGTTCAGCTTAACTTGTGTAGTTGTTTAATTTAACTTGTCTAGTTGTTTAAATTGACTTGTCTAGTTGTTCAGTTTGACTTGTCAAGTTGTTCAATTTGACTTGTCTAGTTGTTCAATTTGACTTGTCTAGTTGTTCAGCTTAACTTGTGTAGTTGTTTAATTTAACTTGTCTAGTTGTTTAATTTGACTTGTCTAGTTGTTCAGTTTGACTTGTCAAGTTGTTCAATTTGACTTGTCTAGTTGTTCAATTTGACTTGTCTAGTTGTTTAATTTGACTTGTCTAGTTGTTCAGTTTGACTTGTCAAGTTGTTCAATTTGACTTACTAGTTGTTTAATTTAACTTGTCTAGTTGTTTAATTTGACTTGTCTAGTTGTTCAGTTTGACTTGTCAAGTTGTTCAATTTGACTTGTCTAGTTGTTCAATTTGACTTGTCTAGTTGTTCAATTTGACTTGTCTAGTTGTTTAATTTGACTTGTCTAGTTGTTCAGTTTGACTTGTCAAGTTGTTCAATTTGACTTGTCTAGTTGTTCAATTTGACTTGTCTAGTTGTTCAGCTTAACTTGTGTAGTTGTTTAATTTAACTTGTCTAGTTGTTTAATTTGACTTGTCTAGTTGTTCAGTTTGACTTGTCAAGTTGTTCAATTTGACTTGTCTAGTTGTTCAATTTGACTTGTCTAGTTGTTTAATTTGACTTGTCTAGTTGTTCAGTTTGACTTGTCAAGTTGTTCAATTTGACTTGTCTAGTTGTTTAATTTAACTTGTCTAGTTGTTTAATTTGACTTGTCTAGTTGTTCAGTTTGACTTGTCAAGTTGTTCAATTTGACTTGTCTAGTTGTTCAATTTGACTTGTCTAGTTGTTTAATTTGACTTGTCTAGTTGTTCAGTTTGACTTGTCAAGTTGTTCAATTTGACTTGTCTAGTTGTTCAATTTAACTTGTCTAGTTGTTTAATTTGACTTGTCTAGTTGTTCAGTTTGACTTGTCTACTCGTTCAATTTGACGTGTAAATGTTATTATTTACTAAGAATAATGGAAATGTTTATTTTAATGATGTTAAAATTATTGTTTATGAATTTAAAAACTGTGAATTATGGTTTTATATTAAATTATTAAACTTTTAGCTCTTGAAAAGTATTTTTTTATAGCAAATCGAAACGTAGTGTATTTGTATTAGCATGGATTGATCTGTGATTTGTCATAAACCTTAAACGCAGCTTTAAAATTTTTTGGTATTCATATTTTCTTAATTGACAATTTATAAATCCTTGTTACACGTAAATGCAAATAGGAAATACATCTAATATTTACTAGAGTAATGTACTTTATGTACATTTCGCTAACACAGTTGCATCATCAGAGGGTTACAAGAGAGCTGTTGATTTGTGTTAACGGACTGTACATACAGGCTGTGTAACTATTCTGTAGCAAGATTTTATTAGCTATAATAATTACGCTACTGTGCTTCTAATTGCTTTCCCGTTCACATTCTCCTTGATGTGTCTTGAGTATGAAACTACAGTTTTAAATTAAATAGTATAAAGTTACTGTAAACAACACATAACACTTGAAACTCGCGTTAACGCAGCAAACTTAAAACTTATTTAATGTTAGAATCTATCCGAAATTTAAATTTGTTTATTATTATTTCAATCGGGGTCTGTGGTAGTTACACATACTTAGTGATTTTAAAATCATGCTAGTTTCATTCATGTTAGTTACATTTCTTTTGTTTTCTAACACATGAACATTTCTTTTTAACTATTCTTCACCTGGTTTCCAGGATTTTTTAATTTTTTTCTAAATGTCTGGAAAAGTGTAATCCTAGCTTTTTACCATCAGTGTAGTAACATTTACCATGATTAATGTCTAAAATATTTAATACAATATATTTCAATAAATTAACATTTATAAAGAGAAGTAGATATAGCAATGTTATCGTTAGATTTGGCAGGAGTTTAATGCAACCAATAGACGCTAATTACTGAGATAGTCCCAAAATATTAGACATTTATTATTTATTCGTTGTATATTATTAGAATATTTATTTAATAAAACTTTGTTTGTTTCATTTAGTATTACAACGGTTAATAGCTGTTAACAAATTCTTATAAACCAATAAATCATCTCTACTATTTATGTGAACATCATTTCATAAAACGACAAAACTTATTATAGCCTGGTAGACATATGCAGGCCGTTTTAGCGAACGACCATCTGTGAACCTTTACGCGTGATATATTTTCCTTTGTGTTGACGATTACTTGCATTTAACACTCAACTGCGTGTGGGACAATTTGTATCAGGCGGAAAGGCATTGTGGCTATTTGACTCTGGCATTATTCATATTCTTTATTACATAAGAAAATATTAAAGCCTATATATTTCCTTAGAAAATGAAACTTAATAGAATCGATATAATTACTATTAGAAGGTTTTCATTAGACGGATTAGTCTAAAGGTACACATTTTAACGAATTGATTTTAGATCTATCTATTAGAACTTAACAAAAATATTATTAAAAAACCAATTTTTTCATTTCTAACTATACAAATCTCATAAAATGTTTTATAAAAAAGTATTAATATAAAAAAAATATGCGGGAAGTATAAAAAAAATATATTTTTGCAGGAAGTAATATCGATAGAGAAAGGTTACGTCCCTGAAGGTTATTAATTATAAAGTCAATAATTTTGCTCAATTTTTATGCTATCAATAACTAAATTTTATGAAAACCTTTTTATTTCAATACATTAAATATTTATCATCCATAAGGTTAAATGAAACTAGACGACATTTTTTTACAAAAATACTATGCAGTACCTAAATGGAAGGTATATGGCATTCGTACATGTTAAAAGGGGACTGACTTCACATACACTGTAACAATCAACAAGTAGCATTCTATATACTGTAAGTCATAGAAAAAACCTTTCATTAAAATACACGAGAACACTTATTTCAAGCCAAACGGCGATCCCGTTTCTCGCTTGACGTTGTAGGCCTATGTATGTTTACTTATTCTGTACCAACAGCAACATAAAAACTTATGCGGACATAGAATTTCCAAAATTAATTTGTACTTAGCTTCTGTTTAAACATCGTTGAATTATTTGAAATGATTCTAAACAATTGACAATTGTATGGGTATAAAACCTTCTGGTGTTGGATATAACGTTAGATAATGTTCTTAAACCTACTCTCTTTCGAGGTTATACTTAGGTGTATATCCATGTAAGAAGAGTGAAGTTGAAAAGATATAATTGTCTATTTAGCTAACAATAAGGAAGAAAATGGAATATTGTGTATGTGTGTATGTGCAGATGGAGGAGAAGAAAAATTCAAGGAGTGTAAATTTAACTTTTGAGAAAATTAACCTCAAAATTATTTTCGACATCAAACTAAATAAATTTATTACTGGATGTAAAATAATGAATCAAATTTTATTTGAAATTAATTTTAATCTTATAACAAATGCAATATAATTAATTATTTTATTATTTCCTCTCATTATGGATTTTTAATAAAATATTTAGTAGATATAATAAGAAAAATTCTTCCTTTAAAAATAATAATTAATAAATATCACGATGGTTTTGGTATTGATGGTTTTTAAATTATGAATAATACCTAAAATATCAGTAGTAGTAATAAAATTAACAAATAATAATTATAGAGATAAATTGACAAATATGCTTAATTTGTTGGCCCTAGTCATTACTTTTTAAATTTACTCTTATTTTTATTTCTTTGTCAGTTTTTGCAGTATAAAAATAAAAATCAATTTTTAAGTTATATACGTGATGTATCTATAAACACTAAGAAACTTACCTACAATTTAAATTCATGCTAAATTTTAATAATTTCCCACCAAACAGAAGTCGCTACTTTGGCAGGTTTTTATATCATATACGTTAACAATTATTAGTTTTTTAGTTATCTAGTGAGAACTATCCACAAAGGTAAAAGTTAAGATAGTTAATTCGAAATCTCACCAAAAATTAGCTTCTAATAAACAGACTAGTTTCGGTAGTGGCCAAGCACTGAAGAAGGTGACATCGTCACCGAAACTAGTCTATTTATTAAAAACTAGTTTTTTGTGAGATTTTGAGTTAACTGTTTTAACTTTTACCTTTTTGATTTATAAGTTTATAGGCTACTATAACTCAAGCTTAGGAATCGAATAGGGTCAATTCTCAACTTAGTAATGCAACACAAACACAAAAATTTATTTGGCAAATGCAAATAGAGTCCGACACTTGAAACGTTTAATATTCGCTCTACTTCTTACACTGGATAACATTTCCGGGTAATATTTTTTACCTTAGTTGAACCATTTTGAATGACTTTCATTAAAAATCGATATTAAATAAAACACCATAAAAGAAATATATAGTATAGAACGTAATATATAGAATACCCCTGCCTCTTTAATTTGCTACGTTATATTATTATTAAGTATCGATAAAGTTGTCTGTTAACCTATTCTGTAGAAGTGCTAAAGTGATTATTCATGTTCACATGAAGTTGGTAATATCGAAGTTTGCTCACTTTGAATCAAAGAAACCTTAAATAAAATTATAAACATTTTTTGGTAATTATTAAAATCAGCAACTACCGCTTCGATAAGCGTAATGTTTTTCTCCTGATAAATTTGATCTTGCTGAACACCAATCTTAATTTTTTTTTTACTGCAAACACATTTAAGAAAATAATAAATAACCTAACCTAACTCGACCTGACCAGGTTTTCTTCGGTTAACATGTGTTTGCAGTTAAAAATAACTTCAGATTCGTGTTCAGCATGGTCAAATCTATCAGGAGAAAAACATTTCGCCGATCGGAGCGGTAGCCGCTGATCTTAATAATTACCCATTTCTTTCTGTAAAACTCCAAACAACGTACGCCTTCCTACGATAGTGTTCAAATATCAAGTTTCTAGGAACATTATTGAAACTGTGTCACATACCATTGAGTAATAACACTACGAAAAACCATATATTTATATTATTACATTTAATTTACCATTCCAGTAAGTTTCTCATGAATCAAGCAAACTTGCCCTTAATTTATGAAGTCATAAGTAATAAAGTGTTCTTCATGTTTTAATAAGAATTTAACTGAAACCCAAGAAGAACAATAATGTTTACAGTGTTAATTCTTCTTTATTTAGGCACTTGTGGGTTTTTTTACGTTTCTGCAACTTGTTTGTTGTCTTTATCAAATCTAAAATTGTTTTTTTCTAAAAACTAGTCTTATCATCAATTTAAGTTTAAAGGACAACAAATTACTTGCCGAAACGTTACTTTAGTTAAAGTAAATTGACTTTTTTATCAACCGTAATTTCTTTTATAATTTAAATTCTTATTTTAATTAATTTATTTAAAAAATGTATATCTTGAAATATTTTTTAGTACGTTATCTCTGAATTCTGTCCTATGAAGAATTGTTTTTATTGCAATTACTTACTAACACATTTGGGTGCTCCTTAACTAACGAACGTCTTAAATTTGAAATTTTTAAAACATTATGCTTTGTGTGGATTCTGATGCTGTGTGTGTCGCAGTTAGAGGACGTGGGGAGTTGCCTGTGAGGTCCGCTGCAACCCGCTCGGATCCGCCCCGGCGTCGCTTCGCTTCGCGTAAGTTTACACTCAATAGTTTCTTGATGTTTTATGTTTTTTTCTTAGACGTTCATATTCTCGCACTCTTCTAAATTAATTGTGTTCAGTTTAGTTTTATTATTATTGAAAAAAATGTCGTAATGAATAGTTTTTTTTCTTTTGTTTCTAGTTTTAATATTTACGATGATGAAAATAGGTCAAAGTGATCAATAAAATGTAATTTTTAATTTTACGGAAATTAAATTGTGTATTAATTTTTTTAGTATTATTCTAACGTGTAGGTTATAACGAGGTTGTGTATATTTAAAAAATTAAGACATATATACACCCTTTAAGAAGCTCGTTTTCTAATTCTATTTGCTTATTTGGTGAAATTGTTAAATCTTGTATATTTTAGTTCAATTTTGTAAAAGCACTTGAAAGGAAAAGTTTTGAAAAATTAATTTATAAAAAGTTTCATTAAAACGGTGTTATACTTTGTGTATCGTAAGAAAATAGTTAAATATCAACAAGCACAAACACACAGTCAACAATTCCTTTTTTGATTCAAATTTGAATCAAAAAGTCACCCCTGTCATCAACATTGAGAATGGCTACATAACTGTATAACTATACTAAAATGATTGCATGTTTCCACCCTTATTTTCTTGCTGATAATCATGGATTTTCCCCTGAAACAAAAAAAGTGCAAATAAATTATTATCTATGAGTTGGTGTCGTTAGCAGATTAATAATTAATACCGCGTTTACAAACTAAACTCAAATTTTGGTATAGGCTATTAGAGAATGTTTATTTTGAATAAGTTACCCGTATTAAAAAATAAATAAAAATTATTATTAACAGAATCATGATTTTGTTTCCTTCCATTCAAGAAAAGCAATGTTACTAGTTACAAAAACTAAAATATTGATTTTTGTGTGAATGTTGGAGAGAAAATTGCTCTAAAAAGTACTGAATATTCAAAATATTTTTTTTTTTAATTGTTATTCTTAGCATGTAAAATAGCTCTAGGTTACTTTTGTGAGATTTAAAAAATCACAAATAAGCTATTATTTGTAAGCTATAATTTATTTGTTTGTTTTAAGGAAATCTTTAAATTATTTTTAACAATTTTGAAATGAGGCTGTCTAAATCTAAAGTGGACACGAATATACCAACCTTGGTGCTCTAGTTGAGGACAATCATAGACTACTTTTGTGCAGTAGAAGTGGTTTTAAGTAGAATAGAGAGCTACATCATCTCCTAAACGTTCAGAAAATTATTAATTTTAAAACAATAGACTACTTTAAATTTAATTTACCTTTTCACATTATCAGGGTATTTTTTGATAGTGTTGAAACTTTGATATATTATATTATTAAATGTAATTTTTATCTTTTTTTTGGCAGGCCTGACTATTTATACTTTGCACGAAGATAAATCTTCGACTTGCCGTGTACACAAACAACACACGTGCAGTTTGGCCGTAGGACCAAACGTCCCACATTAAAACTTAAACACACTTATTACCTCTGGTTTTACGTTCCCTTTGTAAAGCTAAACGTGGAGTTGGGAAACGAATCAGTGACTAAACACCATATAGAGCATAAATGTGATGGATGAAAACGAAAATTTCATAAAACAAAATTATCTAAAACCAATATTTATTAAAATGGTAAGAAGAGGGGATGTAGACCAATTTGTACAATCAGATGGTTTCATTAACTACTGAAAATAAAATAACTTAACGCTTTTCATTACCAAGTGACATGCTCGTATGTTTTGTCCCCAGTCTGTCATCGATCGCTTAGAATATAATCGCTTAATTCAACACAGTTGCGACATAGGTGGATTGTTGAACTATTGGAAAAGTCATCAAGTCATTGAATGCTGAAGTTGCCAAATTGTAAGGCACTGTAGTATAGTTACTTGAATCAACACAAAGCGATGTCCACTAAGAGCTGGATTGTAAATACATTAGATTTCAATCATTAACTATTACTAATTAAAAAGTTACAGGTCTACCCTTGAATTTTGTTTGGTTTCGTAAGATTATTGACATTAAGGTTTATCGAATCCGTAAGATTCTTAACATTGTGGTTTATCGAATCCGTAAGGTTCTTGACATTGTGGTTTATCGAATCCGTAAGGTTCTTAACATAGTAGTTAATCAAATTCGTAAGATTCTTGACATTGGGGTTTATTAAATCCGTAAGATTCTTGACATTGTGGTTTATCGAATCCGTAAGGTTAGACATTGGGGTTTATTGAATCCGTAAGATTCTTGACATTGTGGTTTATCGAATCCGTAAGGTTCTTAACATAGTAGTTAATCAAATTCGTAAGATTCTTGACATTGTGGTTTATTGAATCCGTAAGATTCTTGACATTGTGATTTATCGAGTCCGTAAGGTTCTTAACATAGTGGTTAATCAAATTCGTAAGATTCTTGACATTGGGGTTTATTGAATCCGTAAGATTCTTGACATTGTGGTTTATCGAGTCCGTAAGGTTCTTAACATAGTGGTTAATCAAATTCGTAAGATTCTTGACATTGGGGTTTATTGAATCCGTAAGATTCTTGACATTGTGGTTTATCGAATCCGTAAGGTTCTTAACATAGTGGTTAATCAAATTCGTAAGATTCTTGACATTGGGGTTTATCGAATCCGTAAGATTCTTGACATTGTGGTTTATCGAATCCGTAAGATTCTTGACATTGTGGTTTATCGAATCCGTAAGATTCTTGACATTGTGGTTTATCGAATCCATAAGGTTCTTGACATTGTGGTTTATTGAATCCGTAAGATTCTTGACATTGTGGTTTATTGAATCCGTAAGATTCTTGACATTGTGGTTTATCGAATCCGTAAGATTCTTGACGTTGTGGTTTGTCGAATCCATAAGGTTCTTGACATTGTGGTTTATTGAATCCGTAAGATTCTTGACATTGTGGTTTATCGAATCCGTAAGATTCTTGACGTTGTGGTTTATCGAATTATAGATTTCAAAGCAAGTGTTTAAAAATGCAGTTATCCTTGAAATGTGGTAAGTTTATTTAGCATGAAACGTAGAATCATTTTTCTGTCCATATTATCTTCGTATTTTAGATTTCCTGAAGATTGTTTCCTAGCTAGCTTTACGTAACAATGACATTACGTAAAGACCAAAGTGTAAAGAGCAAAATATTTTATATATTTTACGAGGCTTTCTTCCTCTTCCTTTGATACGATGTGGATTTGAGTTATTGATGACGTCATAGATTGACGACTTCACTGCTACATGATATGACAACTGAAGCGTTATACATTGTATTGCGTATTGCTTAATCAGTAGTCTTACAAACAGTTTTCTTTTAACTTGTGAGCATTTTTCCCTCGATATGAGCACCGCCCCTGTCCCGGAGATGCATGTTAAACCGTAAAGCCTACAGTCTTAGCATCACATTAAATTATACTAGGGTAACACAGACTCTGCGTATTACAGAGAATTTAAAGAGGAAACAATTCTGTATCTCCGCCATTGGCTTTGTCTGATTATTTTTATTTTTTCTTCTCTGACACAATCTTAGTGTACTAATAAATTTGAATACATATAGGCCTACTAGCGGTATCGTTACTATCTAAACAGCGCTCGAGGTCACAGTATTCTAAAATACCTGCATAATATAGATATTAGTAACTCTCTAATAGTTGCATTACTAAATGCCCTAAAATTACATTACTGCCGTCAATACTGATCGAAGTAACATTTCTAACATTGACTAATTACTTTAAAATTGTGAGAGGTAAATGATAAATTACAATTATATTTTATTTATGATTTTACCAAAAATAAATTGAAGCTAATCCTTATGGGTACAATGTTATGAATAAATATCAATGTAATCATAATAGACTATATTGATATATAAAACAAATAAAATTAGGAGATTAAAAATAGAGATTATTTTTTTTATTTTTTACGTAATGTTTCAATAATTATTATATTTCTTATTAAATCAGGAGAAAATACTCAGTTCATTATTGGCTTTATTTATGAATATACTTCTGTTTCTAATGTAACCTTGTCAGTTATTCTAGAAACTGGAAAGCTTTTGCTTGCTACTTATAAAGCTATTGTAACAGCATATTCAAGTTTTAATTAATAGCTAGGAATTTTATTATATATCTCAGATTTAATCAAATCAAAATATTGAATATTAAACTCTTTAATAGTTCAAGGATTAAATCAAAGGTGTATTTCTATATTTAGAGGACAGGATTAGCAGGTTCGCGTGTCAATGTAGCGACTTTTCAATACATTCAGCTGGTACAAAAATAAATCTAGAGTATCCATTTTTTCAGGTTCACAAGAACTCTCTTCATATTATAGACTGAAATATTTTAATATCTATACAAATACTAGTTTTTTAAATTATAATTTCAATATTTTTTTTACAAATCTGCAACATTTTCTTAATATCAAGTTGTATCGTTCGGCGAGAATTCAGTTAGGTTAGATCTTGTTGCTGTAACGTAGCACAAGGATGGTTTACAGGTGCCTTGTGAATCATTAAGTATTAAAATGGTGATTTGCCTATTTAGCAAAACCTTTATTTTAAAAACAAGTTTGTAGTTATAAACGTTTGAAAAATCGTCAGCTTATAGCATGGTGGTGATCAGTTATTGTTAAAGGGAAAAGAGGCTCCTACCACATAAACGTGATGTACGCAGAGCTCCAACTTATCATTCTATGACATACTTCTAACACCTTTCTCAAAATTCGCTGCTGTAATTCATAAGTTTCTCTCGTTAGCCACGTTTGTTCATATTAACTGATGGTAAGACACACATTTGCTAAATGCATACGGGGCCAAGGTTTCTCTATTTACAGCCATACGCAGGATAAAATTATATGCTTAACAACTTACAATTATATATAAATGAAATCTGTATAATTTGAAGTTTACTATGAAGTTCTTAACTTTCTTCTAGCTATTGGATTATTTCCTAAACTCTGAGCTAAGTAATACCATTTGATGATGGGTTTGGTTTAAGGAATATTCGTATTATTTTAACTATCGATCTAATTTAAAAGTCTCTAATGGTTTCAGTTCTCTAGCTGTTATTTTATTAACTTATTGTTTTTTTTTTTTTGCTACAAAATTATAATTTTTAAAATTAGGAAAAGTTAGAGACAAAATATAAGAATCAACTGACAGAATAGATAAAAGCAATTCAAAACAGGACATTTGTTTAAACTTTTACTGCTAGTTTAAAAATGTTGAAAGTTTAAACATATTATAAATTTTAATATCAAAGAACAATTATTGCCCCCGAGTTTAGGCTTGAACAGGAGTAAAGCCGTGTTTGAAGCCCTCGAAAGATCCTATAATCAATGTTTTATCGATGTAAAGACAGTTCTACGGAAACGCTCTCGGCATAGATGTCGGTAAAATATTGTCATGTAACTTATTATTATATTTTTTATATTAACAGTTATGAAGACATTAAATAAAAATATTATTATATTCATAAATCCAGACAGTATAATACATAAGCTCACGCATAAGCAAACATACAAACGCGCGCATTCACACATGCAAATATATTAAAATATGTACTATAAAATATATATTATATATAACAATAAGGCCATTATATAATAAAGCTATATGAAAGAAAAGGAAGTTTTAACTTTTGTCAACGTTACATTAAAAATGCCACTTTATTACCGAATTTACAAAATAAAATTGGTAAAATATACACCTTTTCTCTCCAATTTACCATTCACTAAACACTGTTAAACTCATATTGCATTATCTTTTTTTGCGTCACACCCACAAACTCTCTTTTGTTTCATAAATCTTGTAATAGCACGATCAGTTTAGCAATTGCAGACAGAGATTGCATTGGTCACGGCAAAGATGGGTATCTTGTCCTATCACGCTACTTACTAACCTAGTCTCCAATGGGGTGAAATTAATATATTTATTATATCGACCGTTTAATAGCTTCAAGTTTGGCGTTATGTCCCTCGCACATGAGACGGAGAGTTCAATATATCAGTAATTATATAATATATCTGCCCTTATATATGTTGTATAATATGGTCTAACAGTATTTATTAACAACTTATATATTTTTAAATTATAATCTATACGTGTTTTTTTTTTGTATAACACTTATTTATAAATAAATGGTTGATAAAATTGGTGGAATTATATAAAGTCAAAGATTAACTCATAGTAAGTAGCCCTACACAATTATAAACTAAACTTTCGCAATATGTTTCTGGTCCTTAATGCTATCAAGCTCATTTTATAATCCCATTGTTATAATCAACATGCAAACTTCAGTTTTGTTTTTTGTCACTGAAGATGACAACATGGTTGTGGAAACATTTCTGACCGTACAAAACACTTGAAAAATATTGTACAAGTTGATTTCTTACGTCAGTATTACTGAATATTATCCGGCATTTAATCGTTTAAAGGCTTAATTTTCTAAAAATTTGAAAAATTATTTATTACAATGAATGCAAATAGTTTTTGTGCTTTTATCTTCGAAATCTAAAAGCCGTTCTCTATCTCGATCAAACAAAATTTATTGTAGAAGTATGTTTCCCGTCTAGAATTTGTTTAAATCGTTCCTAACACCGTACATTACTCATGAAAACACTGAGATCGCTCACTTTAATGGCGTACTACAAATCTAAACCTAAAAGCACACCAAAAGCTAAAGAGCCATGCTCAAAACATTTATGAAATTAATATAAGTCGGAAATAAAGTTATCTATTATTTTCCGTGGTGTTGAATTCTACAAGAAAACTATTTATTCCGTCTTGTATGACAACCTTTACTGTCATTACATTAAAATCTGAAAAGTTTTCTGTTCGAACTGTAACGTGTTGTATTAATGGTAGAATGTTTGAGTTGAATCATTTGAAGAGTTTTGCCTGACAGCGACTAACTGTTTTATTTTTGTAGCTCAAGATTTGCAACTGTTTATTTATAATAGTTTTGGTTTAAACTAACGTCAGATCGCAGCGTTCTACATCAGACTCTGATGATTTGGTTCGATATTTTTGTAGCTCAAGATTTGCAACTGTTTATTTATAATAGTTTTGGTTTAAACTAACTTTAGATCGCAGCGTTCTACATCAGACTCTGATGATTTGGTTCGATATTTTTGTAGCTCAAGATTTGCAACTGTTTATTTATAATAGTTTTGGTTTAAACTAACTTTAGATCGCAGCGTTCTACATCAGACTCTGATGATTTGGTTCGATATTTTTTTTTAACTTTTGAAAAAACTACAATGAAATGAATTATCTTAAAGTTTACTATCATAAAGATAATATATTGTGAATGGTTTTAAGCAGTTATTGTTAATTTACTATGTGATAAATATTATTTTTTTATAAGAGCAAATAAATAAGCAGTGTGTTTGTTCGGTGTTTAGTAAGAGTTGCGATTTTTAAAGCGTGAGAGATGATAATGTTGTAACTTAATTAAAAAATTCGTTAGTAAATATAAATTTACATCTATCTCAAATTAGAAGCTAATTTGATTTCTTTTTCTGATTTTTTTTAGTTATGTAGAATTCTGTTTATCTTTTTGCCGTTTTTGTTAAAAATACCTGAATATACTTAATGCAGAAACCCAAACAACCACATAATCTAGTAAAATGCAAACAACTTACCCAACTGCAAAAATATCCCTTTATACGGAAAGAATTGAGCCCCGTTTAGCGAAGCCAGCCTACGTCTCGGAGATGATCGCAGTGCAATGACTGAATCAGATCGGTAAAAGCTAGTCCCTCAAATATTCTTCGTAAAGAATTAAAATAATAGTAAATATTTAATAAACAAGAAATGTTTGCCCATATTATATATATATATATATATATATATATATATATATATATATATATATATATATATATATTACACTTTTGATATTACTTGCGACCAGACATTTGTTAACTAAAAGTTGTTAATTGTTAACTTACACTTGGAGGAAACGTTTTCGTCTTACGACTTCTTCAGCCTCCTGGACAAACAAATGTCTGGTCGCAAGTAATAGCAAAAGTGTAATTTGTAATTTACAACCAGCTCGTCATGAACAGCAACAAGATTCGATATTATATATATATATATATATATATATATATATATATATATATATATATATATATATATATATATATATATATTACACTTTTGATATTACTAGCGACCAGACATTTGTTAACTAAAAGTTGTTAATTGTTAACTTACACTTGGAGGAAACGTTTTCGTCTTACGACTTCTTCAGCCTCCTGGACAAACAAATGGCTGGTCGCAAGTAATAGCAAAAGTGTAATTTGTAATTTACAACCAGCTCGTCATGAACAGCAACAAGATTCGATATTATATATATATATATATATATATATATATATATATATATATATATATATATATATTACACTTTTGATATTACTTGCGACCAGACATTTGTTAACTAAAAGTTGTTAATTGTTAACTTACACTTGGAGGAAACGTTTTCGTCTTACGACTTCTTCAGCCTCCTGGACAATCAAATGTCTGGTCGCAAGTAATAGCAAAAGTGTAATTTGTAATTTACAACCAGCTCGTTATGAACAGCAACAAGATTCGATATTCTGGTTGTAAATTACAAATTACACTTTTGATATTACTATTGTGTGTGTGTCTGCAGGTATGACTCCTCATACTAACTTTTCATTCTTATGACAGAAAGGTTTTGTCAAGCCCCATCATTTTTCGAGTTTTACTCTGGTTATCCCAACGTAAATAACCCGACGCGAAATTTCGTCAACTGGTAAATACTTCGCTGCACGAATGTAGTGGTAGCAGCAAACAAAATGTTTGCCGGCGGCACTGCACCGTCCTAAGCATTCAAACACAACGATGGGAACCGTGAAATTGAAGTAGTTGGAGCATTTCAAATCAAAGTACAGTCGCGAGTGTTTATCAAATTATCCCATCAACATTTATTTATCTTTTTCCTACGCCATTTCCAACCCTCTTTATTTCTTTTCGCTTTAATGTAAATTACACACAAGGTGTTTTGCTGTATATTTTGTCTGGTAAATTAATTGAAAAAAACGTATAAATAGTTTTCTTAATTTTTCAGATAAATGTTTACGTTCTTTATACTTTCACACAGATAACAAATCCACATAGTAAACTATTTGAAATCCATTTCCACCTCAATGAACTCTTTAAAATGGGCTAATGGATTTGCTTCTTTTTGGGGCTAATTTAATTGCTAGAGAATATTGTGGAACTTTGATATATTGCTATAAAGTGTGATGGTTTTAAATTATTGTCGATTATTTGATGGAAACGAAATACATCTTTAGAATGAAAATCTTTTCTATTTTGGTTACGTGTTACTTAAAATTATTAATTGTAATGTTAATTATGAATTATTTAAGTAATCTATTGCCAAGTTAGAATGTATACTTCCAAATCAAAATATTAATTTTGTAATACACTTAGTATATTCCCTTATATCACTATAACCAAATATTTTATTTGGAGTAGACGATGTTAGAAAAACATTTTAATTTATTCGACTTTGGCATAGATGAATCTTTAATATGTATTGACTAAAGTTAAAGAAAGGTTAAACAAATTTTTATTAAATAGCAATTATATAACAGTTTATAATTATTTAGTTTGATCTCGTCAAGCTTGTTCTAAGACTATGGAATACTGGAAATGGTTTTGTTTCCAAGATTGTTTACCAATTCAAGCCACGTTGTCTATTGTTGTCGGGGTTTATCTGCAACAAGCTGTAACGGTAACTCTTCTCGTGAAATGCAATCAAACTAACGGCTCGGTTTACAACCTTTAAAACCAGAAGTTTCTGTTTTCTCTATATTTCTAGTCAATGGACGTAAAACCCTTTAGGTTGAACAACGTCAACATATATTTATATGAGTTAGGTGCACTTGTGAAGATAGAACAAAACGAACACAGAAATTTGAAAAATCTATCTACATTTTCTACTATACGATCGGTTTTAATCATTTAACCATTTAATATTTTATAAGATAGAGCATTTATAAAATTTATTAATGGTCTTATTGGTTTATTTAGATAAATTTCAATGAAATATCTATGAAATTTATTTGTTTGAATTAACAATGAAATATCAAAGGTTATGGTAAATATTCTTGAAGATAAAATAGAACTAAAAAATTATCATACTATCATAAATTCTATTAATCTTTTTAAAAAACTAAATGCAATTAAAATTAATGAAAATACAAAATTAATATCATTAGATATAAAAAAAATATGTATACAAACATACCTATAAAAGAAACTCTTGAAATTATAAAATATAAATTAGAACACGAGAAAGATAAAAAATTAACATTAGAAATTTTAAATACATTAAAAATTATATTACATCAAAATTATTTTTCATACAATGACAAAATTTATAAACAACAAGATGGTCTTGCTATGGGTTCGCCATTATCAAATATATTATCTGAAATATGTTTACAACAATTGAATAATAAAATAATTGAAATTATAAAAATATATGATAAAAATGGTTATTGGGTTCGCTTTGTAGATGATGGAATGTATATATCAAACAATAATAATATAAATTTAACAAATATTTTGGATAAAATAAATAAAATTAATAATAAAATCAAATTTACTTATGAAATTGAAACAAATAACAAAATAAATTTTCTAGATTTAACAATAATAAGAAAAAATGAAAAATTTGAATATATGATATACCGTAAACCACCTTTGACAAACCAAATTATACCAAATGATTCTAATAATCCATATAATCAAAAAAATGGCTACTTTATATAACTTATTATATAGAATGCATAAAATACCCATTAATGAAGAGAATAAAATAAGAGAAAAAAACATAATTTATGAAATTGCATTAGAAAACGGTTATAAAAAGAAAACTGTTGACAAACTTAATTACAATATTTTTAATAATCAAAATAATAATTTAATTTGCAATAATAATACAATATGGATTTCATTTTTATTTATAGGCCATGAAATAAAAAATATCACCAAATTATTTCAAAATACAAATATCAAAATTGCATACAAAACTAATAACAAAAGATAAACATAATAAATACCAATAATAAAACAATTAATATGCATGAAAAAGGTGGTGTTTATAAATTAGAATGCGAAAATTGTAATAAAGCTTATATAGGTCAAACCAAGAAAAAATTAAAAGAAAGATATAAAGAACATTTAAATACCTATATTAATCCAGAAATATATAAATCAAATTTCGCAAATCATTGTATTAATAATAAGCACCAATTTCCAAATAAAGAAAATATGAAACTTATAAAAGAAATTAATAAGGGATTAAGAATGAATATATATGAAGCATTCGAAATATATAAACACAATAATAATAACAAATTAATATAAGAACAAATACAAATACATTCTAAATTTGATACTATATTCAATGTCTATAATGTTACAGCAACAAAATAAATTTGGCAATTTGTATAAATTTAGCAACAATTCTATTTCTAATTAAACATATATTTTAGGCCTATAGCTTACATTATTGTAATTTTCATTCCTGATGATGTTGGTACTGTTTACCAACGAAAAGCTTTGGATTTATAAATATTCTTGTTTTAAAATATATATATATATATATATGGGTGTTTGTGTGTGTGTGTGTGCGCGTGTCTCTGTGTGTATGTGTGTGTGTGTGTGTGTGTGTGTGTGTGTGTGTGTGTGTGTGTGTGTGTGTGTGTGTGTGTGTGTGTGTGTGTGTGTGTGTGTGTGTGTGTGTGTGTGTATGTGTGTGTGTGTGTGTGTGTGTGTGTGTGTGTGTGTGTGTGTGTGTGTGTGTGTGTGTGTGTGTGTGTGTGTGTGTGTGTGTGTGTGTGTGTGTGTGTGTGTGTGTGTGTGTGTGTGTGTGTGTGTGTGTGTGTGTGTGTGTGTGTGTGTGTGTGTGTGTGAGTGAGTGTGTGTGTGTGTATCTGTGTGCGTATCTGTGTGTGAGTGTGTGTGTGTGTGTGTGTGTGTTTGTGTGTGTGTGTGTGTGTGTATGTATCTATGTGCGTATCTGTGTGTGTGTGTGCATGTGTATGTGTGTGTGTGTGTGTGTGTGTGTGTGTGTGTGTGTGTGTGTGTGTGTGTGTGCGTGTGTGTGTGTTTATTTATTAATTTATATTCAAAGCTTTTCGTTGATAAACAGTACCAACATCATCAGGAATGAATCATACAATAATGCAAGATATAAAACATTTACATATCTTTTTTATCTTGCATTATTGTATTATTCATTCCTGATGATGTTGGTACTGATTATCAATGAAAAATTTTGAATATAAATTAATAAATAATTCTTGTATTTGAACAACCTATGTTGTTTTTGATATACATAAGTTACGTGTTTTATTAAGCACGGAAGGTTTTTTTTATACTGATTTTATTTTTACAAACCTTTTTATTTAATTTAGAATAACTTAAGGTTGAAATTATTAAAACATTAGGCTTAACAAATAACAACTGATATACATTCAGTTGGAGTGGAGGCAACTGTTCTCTTCTAAAGTTCGCTACACACTAACTTGACTATGGTCTGCACATTACAGATACCTGCATCAGCAAAATTATAGCTAGATCATCTTAAAACAGTAGCTAAATCTGCAATATTTAGTTACATAACTTATATATATACAAGTATTACAAAAAATAGTATAAGTCAATTCCTACTTAGGTCAATAAAGATCAAAATTTTATTTTAGCTACTTTTTATTAAATAATTACAATATATATGCATATGACAAAATCAAAATATTAAATGATGAATTTGAAAGCAAAATTAATAATTAAAATTAGTTATTATATTTAATTAATGTCTTATTATTTAAAAAACTGTAATAACATCAAGTGTCATCCATAAGTTTAAAAAATGTATTTGATCTTGAGTGGAAGAATAAAAAGTATTTTATCAACGATTAAAAATTCGAAATATATATATAGGGAGAGTGAATAAACCGTGTGTAATCCGAAGGTGTGTTAAAACAATATCTGACGCATAGCAAGGCTAGCATGCCTTTACAAGTACCAGCTTCACATTACGGCAGTTCTAAACTTTTACAGATCAAATTAACTAAGTTTCTCAATCTAAATAATGGTATTTCAGTGACAGGGACCTGGTTTAATGTATTAGTCATTGAATATTTATGAAGGGGGAAACAATGATGGGTCATCATACTCAACTCTCCACTTTTTGTAGAAAGATTGTCTCAAATAAGAGCTTGGTAATATATATGATAAGATTTATCGCTTGGTTTTCTTGTCTAAACAGCCACAGTTCTCCTGTCTTTATGAGGTAAATTTTATTAATTCTTCTGGAATAAAATGTTTATTTTATTTCCTTTGCAAAAATATGTCTTTTTACAAATTATTAAAATTTTTGAATTATTATTTATTTCTATTATTATATCACATAATGTTTAGGTAATAACTTACTCTTATCATAGTTTTTCTTTAAAATATTTTCCGTCTTCTAAACCAGGTGTGAAAATGAGATGGATTGCGAATTATAATACATATTGTAGATATACTTCTGATTTTTCTTTTTATTCGCGTTTTGGGGTGAGTTTTAATTTTCTACACAGGTCCCGTCATGTAATATTAGGAATGCTATTGATAGCATAAATATTTTTCCGAGTTAGGAAATCTCTGTGCCAAACTGATACAGAGAAGCTTTACTTTAGCGAAGGTAACGTGATTCCATCCCAGAGTAAAAGTCACAAAGAGGCTGAATTATTTGATCAGGAAATACTCTTCATTGTTCAAACAATTAACAAAATAGTGCTAGAAGGACGAAGCACTATTTAAAGTTTGGTTTAAAGATGTTATTTAAAGTTTGGTTTTATTTTTTATTTCATTACATTTTTGGAAAGAAATAAAGGCTGTGGGAAAACAATAAGAAAACCGAAGTTTTATAAGCAAAAATAATCAAATAAATAGTGGAATTGTATTAAACAAATAACAATGAAATTGCTTTTTAACAGATGTACGTTAGAACTGATTTAATCAGCATGTAACTTTCAATGAATAACATCTAAAAAATAAAGTTTAAATATTTCTTATTTGTCTTAAGATGTAATTAAAAAAAACAATTTAGGTCTCCACTTTTACTCTCAAATTTAAAATTAAAAAAAAACAAACAATTTAAATCTTGAACTGCTGACAGAAGACTATCTTCATAAAATATGGTTTATAAAATAAAATCACGTAAGTCATTAGATGTCGGTAAAAGCATAATACAGCCTCACTAAAGTATTTAAGGCTTCAATTCTTTTTATTTACTAATTTTAAAAATACTTAACTAAGTGAATACGTAATTGCTTACTTGCTGACGCGTTTCAAAACATTCGTTCCATTTACGGAGCTAACCCTCTACTAGCGGCATCGGTTAGGTGTAAAGGCTCTAACGGGAATAGATTTATGACTGTGGAATGGGGTGGGTTGTTTCGGTTATGTGTCATACAGTAGAAAAGGCTGTTGGCTCCAAAGTGTGTGTGATCATTTAATACGTTTTCTTTGTCTGTTGCGTAGTGTCTGTATATTTCATATTTTTCTTTTTATTTATTTATTACATAGTTTACTATCATATAAAAGAAGAATAAAATACATTACGTACTAAATAAACCTAATTAAAAACTATAGTCTAAGTAATTATTAACTTGTGTATTATATAACTATATTAACCACTAACATAATAAGAAATAATATCAGCTTTTGTAAACAAACATATTATCTTACTGATTGTGTACAATACAGAAAGTCATATAACCTACGATAAACAAGAACATTTTTTATAAAATCTTACTTTATCACATATTTTAATCGAATATCCATATTTCTGAATATATAAGAAGTCGTATTTGAAAATTATTTTCACAAAATCACCAAAATCCACTAAGAAAAAGCTAAACTGCTGTTACCGTTAACTGAGGCCAATTCCTTAAAAAGTTTTTGTGAAAATTCTACTCGTAATCAAATGTTTGTCTGCAGAAAATAGTTTTTAAGAACAGCAAACAAAATCTTTCGACAAACAACAAATACAGAAAACATATCTTCCTGTATACAATATCAAGAGCACAGTGGTACACAATTATACAATGACAATATTGGAAAGAACCCCAATATCACAAAAATAATAAAAAATAACAAATAAAACAAGTTACTTAAGACTAAACCCTCAAATAAGTAAGTAATTAAGGACTTAATTTTAAGTAACTTGTTTTATTTGTTATTTTTTATTATTTTTGTGATATTGGGGATCTTTCCAATATTTTCATTGTAACATCTTCCTGTATTTAATAACTTTTGAATGTTACTGTTTATGGGTTAACTAACATATTATTTTTTGTTTTGCTGATACTGTTGATATTCTTATTGTTATGTTCCCCAAAAAATGCTTCAAAAGTATTTTAATTGTTGAAATATGCATTACATTATTTTAGAACTTTTCTCGTGATGAGTGTAATAGTGATCGGTTTATGGCAAAATGTAGAAACATTTCAGTAAAAATTTAAATTATTTTACGTACAAGACGTTTCATTGTAAAGTTTCTGAGAAAAAGTAGTTTTATTGTTAGTTATAAGTCTAACCACTGTGAAAAAACATCAGTGCTTACGTATCTTGTTCAGTATCACGTAACTGATAGATTTATTCTCTCACAATGAAAACGTCTTTAATAAGGAACAGTGGGGGCATTTAGGAAGGTCGTCTTGTTACTAGATGCTGTGCCTTGTTACTGGGAATAGAAGCAGCTGGTGAAGGAAACTGCCTACATGTCGCCCAGTAGCGTAAACTTAAGCTATACATTCCTCTTACTTATGTAGCTACAGGTGTATCAAATACATCCACTAACGTCTCATGCCAGGGCTTGTCATTACATTGTAAACTCTGCAACATTTCAAAGTCCGCTGTACGAATTATTTACAGTTATTTTATTCTTGTTCCCTGTATATTAATTCCTAATTTTTATGTTTATGTTGTATTGGGTCTTTTAAGGTTTTTCGCTCTTGCTTCGATTTTTCAAAATATCTGTTTTTCTAATTTAACAAAAACAGTTTATTTTTATTATTGTTCCAACTAATTATTATTTGTTATGCTATTTACTCAGAATAGTTTTAATTATTTGTTTATAACTAAGCATTAATATTTATCTATATTTACAAAACAAGAACGTCTTGATCATACATTCCTTGATTTGCACCACTATTGGCCTTCTATTTCCAATCATTGAGAATGTTGTTTTTTTTTAGAAGGTATGCTTACAGCATTGGGATGAAGGGTAACTGAATGTTGTTTTCTTTTATAAAGTATGCTTACATCATAGGAAGGAAGGGTAACTGAATGTTGTTTTCTTTTAGAAAGTATGCTTACAACATTGGAAGGAAGGGTAACTGAATGTTGTTTTCTTTTAGAAAGTATGCATACATCATAGGAAGGAAGGGTAACTGAATGTTGTTTTCTTTTAGAAAGTATGCTTACATCATAGGAAGGAAGGGTAACTGAATGTTGTTTTCTTTTAGAAAGTATGTTTACATCATAGGAAGGAAGGGTAACTGAATGTTGTTTTCTTTTAGAAAGTATGCTTACAACATTGGGAGGAAGGGTAACTGAATGTTGTTTTCTTTTAGAAAGTATGCTTACAACATTGGGAGGAAGGGTAACTGAATGTTGTTTTCTTTTAGAAAGTATGCTTACATCATAGGAAGGAAGAGTAACTGAATGTTGTTTTCTTTTAGAAAGTATGCTTACAACATTGGGAGGAAGGGTAACAGAATGTTGTTTTCTTTTAGAAAGTATGCTTACATCATAGGAAGGAAGGGTAACTGAATGCTGTTTTCTTTTATAAAGTATGCTTACAGCATTGGGAGGAAGGGTAACTGAATGTTGTTTTCTTTTAGAAAGTATGCTTACAACATTGGGATTAAGGGTAACTGAATGTTGTTTTCTTTTATAAAGTATGCTTACAACATTGGGAGGAAGGGTAACAGAATGTTGTTTTCTTTTAGAAAGTATGCTTACATCATAGGAAGGAAGGGTAACTGAATGTTGTTTTCTTTTAGAAAGTATCCTTACAACATTGGGAGGAAGGGTAACTGAATGTTGTTTTCTTTTAGAAGGTATGCTTACATCATAGGAAGGAAGGGTAACTGAATGTTGTTTTCTTTTAGAAAGTATGCTTACAACATTGGGAGGAAGGGTAACTGAATGTTGTTTTCTTTTAGAAAGTATGCTTACAGCATTGGGAGGAAGGGTAACTGAATGTTGTTTTCTTTTATAAAGTATGCTTACAGCATTGGGAGGAAGGGTAACTGAATGTTGTTTTCTTTTATAAAGTATGCTTACAGCATTGGGAGGAAGGGTAACTGAATGTTGTTTTCTTTTATAAAGTATGTTTACAGCATTGGGAGGAAGGGTAACTGAATGTTGTTTTCTTTTATAAAGTATGTTTACAGCATTGGGAGGAAGGGTAACTGAATGTTGTTTTCTTTTATAAAGTATGTTTACAGCATTGGGAGGAAGGGTAACTGAATGTTGTTTTCTTTTATAAAGTATGTTTACAGCATTGGGAGGAAGGGTAACTGAATGTTGTTTTCTTTTATAAAGTATGTTTACAGCATTGGGAGGAAGGGTAACTGAATGTTGTTTTCTTTTATAAAGTATGTTTACAGCATTGGGAGGAAGGGTAACTGAATGTTGTTTTCTTTTATAAAGTATGTTTACAGCATTGGGAGGAAGGGTAACTGAATGTTGTTTTCTTTTATAAAGTATGTTTACAGCATTGGGAGGAAGGGTAACTGAATGTTGTTTTCTTTTATAAAGTATGCTTACAGCATTGGGAGGAAGGGTAACTGAATGTTGTTTTCTTTTATAAAGTATGCTTACAGCATTGGGAGGAAGGGTAACTGAATGTTGTTTTCTTTTATAAAGTATGTTTACAGCATTGGGAGGAAGGGTAACTGAATGTTGTTTTCTTTTATAAAGTATGTTTACAGCATTGGGAGGAAGGGTAACTGAATGTTGTTTTCTTTTATAAAGTATGTTTACAGCATTGGGAGGAAGGGTAACTGAATGTTGTTTTCTTTTATAAAGTATGTTTACAGCATTGGGAGGAAGGGTAACTGAATGTTGTTTTCTTTTATAAAGTATGTTTACAGCATTGGGAGGAAGGGTAACTGAATGTTGTTTTCTTTTATAAAGTATGCTTACAGCATTGGGAGGAAGGGTAACTGAATGTTGTTTTCTTTTATAAAGTATGCTTACAGCATTGGGAGGAAGGGTAACTGAATGTTGTTTTCTTTTATAAAGTATGTTTACAGCATTGGGAGGAAGGGTAACTGAATGTTGTTTTCTTTTATAAAGTATGTTTACAGCATTGGGAGGAAGGGTAACTGAATGTTGTTTTCTTTTATAAAGTATGTTTACAGCATTGGGAGGAAGGGTAACTGAATGTTGTTTTCTTTTATAAAGTATGTTTACAGCATTGGGAGGAAGGGTAACTGAATGTTGTTTTCTTTTATAAAGTATGCTTACAGCATTGGGAGGAAGGGTAACTGAA
>JBAIZL010000010.1:31991333-32033833 GCA_036971475.1 Prosapia bicincta | reverse complement strand
TATACTTATACTTGTATGTATACTTTTTGCATGTTTGTATACTTATACCGGTTTGTATACTTCTGCATGTTTGTATACTTATACCGTTTTGTATACTTCTGCATGTTTGTATACTTATACCTGATTGTATACTTCTGCATGTTCCTATACTTATACAGGTTTGTATAGTTCTGCATGTGTGTATACCTATAGTGGTTTGTATACTTCCGCATGTTTGTATACTTATACTGGTTTGTATACTTCTGCATGTTTGTATACTTATACTGGTTTGTATACTTTTGCATGTTTGTATACTTATACTGGTTTGTATACTTCTGCATGTGTGTATACTTATACTGGTTTGTATACTTCTGCATGTTTGTATACTTATACTGGTTTGTATACTTCTGTTTGTTGGTATACTTCTACTGGTTTGTATACTTCAACATGTTTGTATACTTATACCGGTTTGTATACTTCTGCATGTTTGTATACTTATACTGGTTTGTATACTTCTGCATGTTTGTATACTTATACTGGTTTGTATACTTCTGCATGTTTGTATACTTATACTGGTTTGTATAATTCTACATGTTTGTATACTTATACTGGTTTCTATAATTCTGCATGTTTGTATACTTATACCGGTTTGTATACTTCTGCATTTTTGTATACTTATACTTGTATGTATACTTTTTGCATGTTTGTATACTTATACCGGTTTGTATACTTCTGCATGTTTGTATACTTATACCGTTTTGTATACTTCTGCATGTTTGTATACTTATACCTGATTGTATACTTCTGCATGTTCCTATACTTATACAGGTTTGTATAGTTCTGCATGTGTGTATACCTATAGTGGTTTGTATACTTCCGCATGTTTGTATACTTATACTGGTTTGTATACTTCTGCATGTTTGTATACTTATACTGGTTTGTATACTTTTGCATGTTTGTATACTTATACTGGTTTGTATACTTCTGCATGTGTGTATACTTATACTGGTTTGTATACTTCTGCATGTTTGTATACTTCTACGGGTTTGTATATTTCTGCATGTTTGTATACTTATACTGGTTTGTATACTTTTGCATGTTTGTATACTTATACTGGTTTGTATACTTTTGCATGTTTGTATACTTATACCGGTTTGTATACTTCTGCATGTTTGTATACTTATACTGGTTTGTATACTTCTGCATGTTTGTATACCTATATTGGTTTGTATACTTCTGCATGTCTGTAAACTTATACCGGTTTGTATACTTCTGCATGTTTGTATACTTATACTGGTTTCAATAATTCTGCATGTTTGTATAATTATACTGGTTTCTATAATTCTGCATGTTTGTATACTTATACCGGTTTGTATAATTCTGCATGTTTGTATACTTATACTTGTTTGTATACTTCTGCATGTTTGTATACCTATACTGGTTTGTATACTTCTGCATGTTTGTATACTTATACTGGTTTGTATACTTTTGCATGTTTGTATACCCTTACCGGTTTGTATACTTCTGCATGTTTGTATACTTATACTGGTTTGTATACTTCTGCATGTTTGTATATTATACTGGTTTGTATACTTCTGCAGATTTGTATACTTATACCGGTTTGTATACTTCTGCATGTTTGTATACTTATAGCTGTTTGTATACTTATGCATGTTCCTATACTTATACCGGTTTGTATACTTCTGCATGTTTGTATACTTATACTGCAGTGTATACTTCTGCATGTTTGAATACTTATACCTGTTTGTATACTTCTGCATGTTTGTATACTTATACCGGTTTGTATACGTCTGCATGTTTGTATACTTATACTGGTTTGTATACTTCTGCATGTTTGTATACTTATACCGGTTTGTATACGTCTGCATGTTTGTATACTTATACTGCAGTGTATACTTCTGCATGTTTGAATACTTATACCTGTTTGTATACTTCTGCATGTTTGTATACTTATACCGGTTTGTATACGTCTGCATGTTTGTATACTTATACTGGTTTGTATACTTCTGCATGTTTGTATACTTATACCGGTTTGTATACGTCTGCATGTTTGTATACTTATACCGGTTTGTATACTTCTGCATGTTTGTATACTTATACTGGTTTGTATTTTTCTGCATGTTTGTATACGTATACCGGTCTGTATAGTTCTGCATGTTTGTATACATATACTGGTTTGTATACTTCTGCATGTTTGTATACTTATACTGGTTTGTATACTTCTGCATGTTTGTATACTTATACTGGTTTGTATACATTTGCATTTTTGTATACTTATACTGGTTTGTATACTTCTGCATGTTTGTATACTTATACCGGTCTGTATAGTTCTGCATGTTTGTATACATATACTGGTTTGTATACTTCTGCATGTTTGTATACTTATACTGGTTTGTATACTTCTGCATGTTTGTATACTTATACTGGTTTGTATACTTTTGCATGTTTGTATACTTATACTGCTTTGTATACTTCTGCATGTTTGTATACTTATACTGGTTTGTATACTTCTGCATGTTTGTATACTTATTCTATTTTGTATACTTTTGCATGTTTGTATACTTATACCGGTTTGTATACTTCTGCATGTTTGTATACTTATACTGGTTTGTATACTTCTGCATGTTTGTATACTTATACTGGTTTGTATACTCTGCATGTTTGTATACTTATACTGGTTTGTATACTTCTGCATGTTTGTATACTTATACTGGTTTGTATACTTCTGCATGTTTGTATACTTATACTGGTTTGTATACTTCTGCATGTTTGTATACTTATACTGGTTTGTATACTTCTGCATGTTTGTATACTTATACTGGTTTGTATACTCTGCATGTTTGTATACTTATACTGGTTTGTATACTTCTGCATGTTTGTATACTTATACTGGTTTGTATACTTCTGCATGTTTGTATACTTATACTGGTTTGTATACTTCTGCATGTTTGTATACTTATACCGGTTTGTATACTTCTGCATGTTTGTATACTTATACTAGTTTGTATACTCTGCATGTTTGTATACTATGCTTCTGCATTTAATAGGAAACCTTTTTAGGCGCACCTGGCAATTTTTGGGGGAAATCATTCGATTACCATTAGCAATACATAAAAATATGTTGGGTATGTTTACTAGCTTAGCCAGCCCTACGATATGTATCCAGATTTCTTTCCTCTGTACGTTTCTCTCTCTGATTTTTATTTTCGAAAGCATGCAGTATATGATTCTCGATTTAAGTAAGTAACAACCATGGTGTACAATAGGAGGAACTATTGTCTTTACTGTTTTAAAAGATTTTTCAAAATTTCAAGAAAAACATTAATAATTGAATGACTAGAATCTTCTTTAGTTTTTTTCTTTCTGGAGTTTTGCAAGTCTTTCAAGATAGAGATAGGAAAACTTTGTGACCTATTTTCTTGCATGAACTTAAGTTTAAAGTTAATTTACATAAAACTTACTGAAATTTGAAGTTTTTGACTCTTTATTATTGATATGCATTTATGCCTCAATAAAACGTTTTTATAAATTTTAACTAAATGACAATTTAGCTTACTAGTCTCCCACTCTCTCATGCCCCCTCCCGACTTTCCTGCACAAAATGGAGGGCACCCCCCCCCCAGTCTAGGTACCTATGATCTAGGGTATAATTTCACTGATAAACTGTATGTATGGCAAAACACATATAAGTGAATTAGGTAGATACTAGATTTTTATTATCTTTCCAATGGATATAAAGCCTAGGGAGTCATTATTCAGTAATATTCAGAGATAAAAATGGCCTATTTGAATATTTGCTGCCCCTGAAGCCTGAAGTACACATTATCTCTATAGTAGCATTAACAAACGTCTCTTCCGTTAATCTCTTAGAAATAGGTAAAGAACTTTTCTTAAAGCAAAGGATTACATGAAAATTAAATTTTGAAAAATTAAGAAAAAACTTTTCACGTCTTATAATTTATTCATTCTTATTCGTTAAAGTAATTAATTATAAGTTCCAAAATTGTTCATTTTTAGTTTTTCCATAAATAAAATTTTACGTTTTGCAAACCAATTTATCCAAATTTATTATATAGTAAAGGTTGAAATATCTTATAACTTATGTGCTATTTAATAATAATTGTATTCGTAAAGAGATAACAGATTAAATAAAAATTAATTTTTTCAGTTTTGCTAAATGTCTTTTCGAAATTAATTATTTCGTAATCCAGTAACATTGGAGAATGCGGTTATATAGCAGGGCCAAGACCCAAAGCCTTTATAAAAAGATTTTCTTTTATGTATTTTAATTATTAAATCTGCGCGGGGAGATCATTTATTTGAAGTAAGTTAAATTGGAAAATAGAACTGAGTTACGAAGTGTTGTAAAACGTGTGTTTTTATATTTCTCTCACGGTTGAATACTTTAAGTATATAATTTAGGCTCCAATAAATAATGGAAATTAAAAAGAGAAATAAGAAAGTTTAAATGTTTATATGTGCAAAATGCGTGTATTTTGTAATTAAAATACTAACAAAAAACCATTCGTAATGTGATATGAAGCAAATTTCTCGTATCATCTTAAGTTTGTGAGGAACAATATTTTTTTCGTTCTATAAACAAGTAATAGTTTTTCTACCTAAGCCAAATTTTCTTTAATAGTCATTCTTTTACCATAGACCTACATAGAAGTTATGTCAACAAACCCTCTTTTGGTTTTTTGGTGTCATTAAATATACATAGCAAATACAGTACTTCGGTCAGGGTTTTAAAAATTCAGTTCTCTCTAGGAATATTTCTCTTTTATTTTCATATCTAATATTTTACCATCAAACTTTTTCATCAAGTCTCTTTCGGGTTATCTCTTCGGCTTGTCATAGTGCTTCATCACATTGTCCTCGGGTATTTGAGTTTGTATTTTGTACTTATCGATGCATTTTCTGATATTAACTGTTTCTGTTTGACCAACTTCGTATTTGATCCATCCCACTGGCCTTGTATTTTCCTTATTGTTTCCTGAAAACGCCAAGAAACTATTTTTTGTATTTTTTTATAAACAAATATTAATTGATAATTTGAAAGAAAATATTTTTAATTTATTTAGAAACACTTCTTAGTAGGCTAATATATATTTAGCCCACTAATCAATCTCTTACAACATGGTATGTTCCTTGTTTGAGAAGTCCAAATAAAACTTATACTTTCTTTCGTTGCTCTTAAATATGGAAGAAATAGCTTAAATAATGGAATTTAATTGCTGCTAATTATCTTTTAACAATGTGCACGAATCAATAATTAGCTGATGATCCAACCACTTGTATATCTCTACTTATTACTTTTTACATATTTGACACAATCATAATTTCAAAATTAGCCCAGTAATCCACCTTATTTATTTTAGATATTATTTAATTATTATATTATTTGCTGTCTATTTCGAATAAAAATAACTATTTCTTTTCAAAATACGACCCCAAATATATTTACACGTTATTTAAATTATTAAATTTCTTAAACAAAAATTCCGAAAAATACGAAATTTAAAATTTAAACAAAATATTAAAATGTAATATAATTTCACACATTTATTAGTATTAGCATTAAAATCAATTAAAGTTTATGTAATTGATTTTTTTAACTTTTTAAGTACAATTATTTCCTATCTTTTCTTCTTAGTTTTGCTAAAATTAACCCAAAGATTTTGAACCCGAAGATTTCAACAAAGCCATTAAACTCAAGACACATTTATAGAAATAAATTTAAACCTCTGAAAAAGCAATGCCCACAGAAAAAATAAGCAATATAAAAGGAGAATTTTTTAAGTCAATTCCTACTGAGCTCAACAAACAAAACTTTTATTTTAATTACTTTTTATTTTATAATTATAATTTATATATATATATATATATATATATATATATATATATCCCAATATTAATTGGCAAAATATAACCCGAATTTCCATGGATTTTCCATTTTCCTCTTTATACTATATATGGTGTTGGACTATCTTTTTTGTTTGTTACTATTTATTTGGTTTTTTCCTTTCTATTTAAAGAAGCTGACAGTAGTCTATATCTTCTCAACCTATCTAATGCTTCACTATTCCAAAGAACCTTTTTCTTATAATTTCTTATTGTAAATATTTAAGCAATTTTTAGCTCTGGGAAAGTTAGCTCAGTGCTAAAAGTGCTGGTTTTCAAACATATAGATCCACAGTTCAAATCCGACTGGGACATGAAATTTTTTAAGTTAAATAATGAATAAATGTTTGACATCAATTGGAATCCACCATAGGCATACAAAAATTATTTTAACTTGATTGGATGAATAAAAACGTATTTTATTAACGATTAAAAATTTTTACAAGTTATATATAAAGAGAGTGTGAGGTAATAGAAGGAATTTTAAAATAGTTTTAAATAGAAACTGAGACAAACAGTTCTCCAACAAATTTGTTTAACCAAAATAATTTTAAACCAAATATTTTTATAAGATGTTTAACTTTGATATTTCTCTAGCTTTGATTAAATTAAAATAAACAAAATCTTAACCCAATATTTGAAATCTAAATCCTCTATCCCCATTTTTTTAAATTTTTAGGTTATACACTTTAGTAACGTTATAATAGTTTAATAGCCTTTATACAAAATTGCTGTTTTCAACATTATAAAATTGTTAACTTTGCTAATCAAAACAGTATTGTAGTTTTGATTTTAAAACAAAAACGTAAAGCCACATATAAGCCTACCACCATCTGGTGAGAACAATGAATTATAATAATTCGTTTTGTCTTCCTGCAAACAAAAAATACTAAAAAATTTACTTTTTTTAATTATAATTAAACCTACAACAATTATCCTGTACAGTAAAACTTTCCTTCAATAAATTTTTCATAATCAAAAGAATATTTTCAATGTTTATTTTTTTAAACTCTCTTCTTTGTTAATACGTAATTCTAAAAAGGTACTCTTAGATTACCAACAATAAACTATTTTTGCAGCACAATATTTGTCATTATGTCTCTATATTTTTATCCTTACAAACATTATTCTACTTTACATCACTAAAGTACAGATATATAAATTAGAATTTTTTTAATATATGAGATATATTTCTTATGAACTTTTATATTTTTGAATGAACTTTTGCATTTTTTTATAACTGTCCCAAAATAAAAAAGAATAAAATACAAACATTTACTATTCTCCTAAAATAAAGATTTGAAGTGTAAAGTTTCAAACAAAATGTAAAACTCTCATCTTTTTTAAGTAAAATCAAACTTTATATAACTGTAAAAGCAGAAAAACTTCTGTGTTTGTTTTTGCTACACACATTTTGCCTTTGAGCATTTTCAAGTTATGAGAAGAAACAACAAACTAGATGTTAGAAACAAAATTGGTAAAATATTATTGTTGCGAGTGTAAAAAAATGCGCAGGTGTGTGTTTTCCGTAAGCAAAATATTTACCCACAATCAATACAGAAAGGAACAACTTTCAAATTACAAAATTTATAAAATATATTGTAGTTTGTAGTATTTTATAAATGTTATAAATCCTCAGAGCATTTATACAGTTTTCTTAATTAAGCTATTTCATGTAATTTTCAATGTGCACAATATCTATTAATAATGGAATTTTAATATTTTTTATTCCCCCTACTAACTCACACTCTTCTTATAATTAGAATGGCAAGTTGTTTATAAAATACGTTTTTATTCATCCATTCAAGTTTGAACACAATTTTTTTAACCTACAGTGGATAACAATTGTTGTTAACAGAGCATTTTCAAATATTTATTCATTAATTAAATTTTTAAAAACTTGATGTCCCGGGTCGGATTCAAACTGAATATCTACATGTTTGAAATCCAGCACTTTGGCACTGAGTCAACTTTTCTATAGCTAGAAACCAATTACTTAAAAATGTGTATGAAGTTATAAATGAAAGGTTCCTTACAATAATGAACCATTAAAAGAGGTGGATAGAATGAAAAGTTATAGGTCACCATCAGCTACATAAATAAGAAACAAAACAAAAAAAGGGAATAAATAGTAACAAACAAAAATGACAGTCCAACACCATACAAAGTGTCTTCTCTCTGTTTAGAGAGGAAAATGAAAAACTGCAAGGAAATTCGCTATCTATTTTGCCATTTAATATTGTGGTTCTGTCACATGTATATAATCATTTATATTAATTGTAATTATAAAATAAACGTAACTAAAATAATATTTTTCTTTGTGGAGATCATATTGACTTAAATTTTTTTTATATTACTCGTTCTTTAAAATATTACATTCTAATTTAACATTTTATTAGTAGAAATTTTATTAGTTGAAATAATTTTAATTAATTCAAAATTATTTACTAACATTTTTATTGTAAGGTTTAAAAAAACATTCTAAATTTAAATATATTGTACTCCTTCTTCATTCTATTCATTCTTAGATTTGTCACATAAAACCATCATCAGTGAAGAATTGTTTGATGATGATTGATTGAATCCAATGTATTAATATTGTAAAGGATTGACTCATGAACACTTATCAATCATGAGGCTACTGTGTTTCACTATAATGACATATGTAAAACATCAACAATTCCTACACAAAAATTGTAAGAATTTAATTCTCAAAAATATATTGTGAATATTTTTTGAAGAAAGACATTCTCTAAGTAAACTATATTATTTTTGATGTTTTTTCATTTGATATCCAATTTAGAATAACCTCAATATATAAAACTATTGCTCAAATTCATGGTGGTAATCACATACATATTACCTAATAACAGCATGGAAACACTAGGAAGAAAAACTGCACAGTAATGTAAACCCTACTTTAAAAAACCATCCAAACAGTAGCCAAAGTGGTATCAGCTTTTGTTTCTCTAAAACCCAGTTTCAATCCACAAGAGGGGCAGGGAAATTTGTTTATGGTAGATGCCAGCTAAATGTGCTTTCAAAAACAAAAAACCAAATTGATAATAGTATAAAATTTATTTAGAAATTTCATTTTGCTACTTACTTCAATTCTCCATAGAGAATCTTTCCAGTGTCATGATACCATGACTTTTGCTAAAGAGAGTATTTTCCACTTGATCTAATTTCGAAGAAAGTCAGATGATTTACACCACAGTTGTTTCACGCATACTTATAGTTTTGAAGCAAGTTGGATGATTTACACCACAGATGTCTCACGCATACTTATAGTTTTGAAGCAAGTCGGATGATTTACACCACAGTTGTCTCACAAATACTTATACTTTGAAGCAAGTTGGATGATTGAAACCACAGTTGTCTCACAAATACTTATAGTTTGAAGCAAGTTGGATGATTAACACCACAGTTGTCTCACAAATACTTATAGTTTGAAGCAAGTTGGATGATTGAAACCACAGTTGTGTCACGCATACTTATAGTTTTGAAGCAAGTTGGATGATTAACACCACAGTTGTCTCACAAATACTTATAGTTTGAAGCAAGTTGGATGATTGAAACCACAGTTGTGTCACGCATACTTATAGTTTTGAAGCAAGTTGGATGATTAACACCACAGTTGTCTCACAAATACTTATAGTTTGAAGCAAGTTGGATGATTGAAACCACAGTTGTGTCACGCATACTTATAGTATGAAGCAAGTTGTATGATTGAAACCACAGTTGTGTCACGCATACTTATAGTTTTGAAGCAAGTTGGATGATTTACACCACAGTTGTCTCACAAATACTTATAGTTTGAAGCAAGTTGGATGATTGAAACCACAGTTGTGTCACGCATACTTATAGTTTGAAGCAAGTTGGATGATTGAAACCACAGTTGTGTCACGCATACTTATAGTTTTGAAGCAAGTTGGATGATTGACACCACAGTTGTCTCACGCATACTTATAGCTTGAAGCAAGTTGGATGATTGAAACCACAACTGTCTCACACATACTTATAGTTTTGAAGCAAGTTGGATGGTTGACACCACAGTTGTCTCACACATACTTATAGTTTTGCAGCAAGTTGGATGATTGAAACCACAGTTGTCTCACGCATACTTATAGCTTGAAGCAAGTTGGATGATTGAAACCACAACTGTCTCACACATACTTATAGTTTTGCAGCAAGTTGGATGATTGACACCACAGTTGTCTCACGCATACTTATAGCTTGAAGCAAGTTGGATGATTGAAACCACAACTGTCTCACACATACTTATAGTTTTGCAGCAAGTTGGATGATTGACACCACAGTTGTCTCACGCATACTTATAGCTTGAAGCAAGTTGGATGGTTGACACCACAGTTGTCTCACACATACTTATAGTTTTGCAGCAAGTTGGATGATTGACACCACAGTTGTCTCACGCATACTTATAGCTTGAAGCAAGTTGGATGATTGAAACCACAACTGTCTCACACATACTTATAGTTTTGAAGCAAGTTGGATGATTGAAACCACAGTTGTGTCACGCATACTTATAGTTTTGAAGCAAGTTGGATGATTTACACCACAGTTGTCTCACAAATACTTATAGTTTGAAGCAAGTTGGATGATTGAAACCACAGTTGTGTCACGCATACTTATAGTTTGAAGCAAGTTGGATGATTGAAACCACAGTTGTGTCACGCATACTTATAGTTTTGAAGCAAGTTGGATGATTGACACCACAGTTGTCTCACGCATACTTATAGCTTGAAGCAAGTTGGATGATTGAAACCACAACTGTCTCACACATACTTATAGTTTTGAAGCAAGTTGGATGGTTGACACCACAGTTGTCTCACGCATACTTATAGCTTGAAGCAAGTTGGATGATTGAAACCACAACTGTCTCACACATACTTATAGTTTTGAAGCAAGTTGGATGGTTGACACCACAGTTGTCTCACACATACTTATAGTTTTGCAGCAAGTTGGATGATTGACACCACAGTTGTCTCACGCATTCTTATAGCTTGAAGCAAGCTGAATGGTTGACACCACAATTGACTCACACATACTTATAGTTTAAAGCTAGTTGGATGATTGACACCACAGTTGACTCAAGCATACTTATAGTTTTGAAGCATGTTGGATTGTTGACACCACAGTTGGCTCACACATACTTATAGTTTTAAAGCAAGTTGGATGATTGACACCACAGATGACTCACACATACTTATAGTTTGAAGCAAGCTGGATGGTTGACACCACAGATGAATCAAGCATACTTATAGTTTGAAGCAAGCTTTTAAGCTTATAGTTTAAAGCAATTAGGCTTTAAAGTATGAATCATCCAATAGCAAATAAAATTTAAAACAATGAAAAGTATGTTTTGAAGAGAACATCATAGAAATGAATCACTCAAACAATAGTTTATGACTACCCGAACTTTAAATTTTGTAAATTTGTTAAAACTTACTGAGACAGAACGTTTTCGATCGCTATGTGGTGATCTTCATCAGTGTCTTCTGCTTGGAGATGTCGGGTCAAGCAGTGACGGTTTTAAAGGCAGGTTTTCGATAGTATCAAAGAGTATGTATGATTTGTTACTATCGAAAATCTGCCTTTAAAACCATCACTGCTTGACCCGACATCTCCAAGCAGAAGACACTGATGAAGATCGCCACATAGCGATCGAAAACGTTTTGTCTCAGTTTTAACAAATTTACAAAATTTAAAGTTCTGATACTCATAAACTATTGTTTAAGTGATTAATTAAGATTCACCGAATGTAATGGACTACAAAATTCAAGAAATCATAGAAATGCTAGATATTAACAATCAATTTGACTAAATTAGTATCTGCAATATAACTATTACAGCTAATATTTATAGCTTAGATCCATAATAGCTTAGAACCATTAAATATTGCTAGACTCCACTGTGAAGCAATAACTCCACCAAAGATCACCCATCAGTGATCATATAAATTGAATTCATAAAGATAAATTTGGTGAAATCTGCTTGTATTGTATGATTTCAAAATATATTGTTCCTTACTGGCATCTAACTAATTTAAGTGAAAATTTGAAATTTCAATAGAAGTTTTGCATTGACTATTCGCCGTAGATATCATCATCAATATTCAAAGGAATCACAACTATATAGTAAGTTAGCACAGATATTAAGTGTATAATAAATTTAAAGTGCTGGCTCTTCTACTCAAAATCCTAGCAATGAATTTTTATGACTTTTAATGGGCAATTATATTATTTAGACAATGAATATCCTCAAAAAAATGTTTTAATAATTCTGTGGTGTTATTGTTCATAGAGTAGTTGTTAGTTGTATGTTCAAGTATAGTGTTTTATTGTGAGTGTATTTTGTCGTATATTACTTATAGATTCAGACAAAATTTAAATAACTGAAATGTACCCTAAAATTAGGTAATTGATTTATATGTGGCTATATTATGATGGTGTAGAATGGTAAGAAAAAACTAACAGGTGTGTTGCTGCATAGGCTGAAGATCCACCTTACATTAAACTCAGACAGTATAACCAATTCAAAATGAAATTCGTGTTTTTCCAAATGATAGCAACGCTTTCGAAATACCAGATATGCAATTCAGTGATTATACATTTTCAATATTTTTGACCATACTCTTACTAAACGCTTTATCATAATCTATGTATATTGTATTTTACAAGCAGAGCTAAATAATTTGGTTCATTTTTTATATGGTCCTCATCACCAACTGTAGTCAAAAATTACTTTAACTTATCATAGTAATAATTTTTATAGATTGGGAAAAGTTACATCATGCAAAATTACAAATTAACTAGGCACACATTACATTAATGTTTGGTTAAATCCATTACAAATAATACTAAAGTCAATATCATTGTCAAATAGGTAAGAATGATTGTCTCAATGTCATTTTGATAAATAATCAGTATATATCTCTGCTATTCCTGTCTATGACAATCATATCAGCCATCACCACAAACATTTTCACATATTATGTCACTGGTCAATGTTTTTTTTATACACAGGCCACAAGCACACTCACTCTTAAAAGAAAGCAACTTATGCATAGTGGATTTATAAAAGTTATAAATGTTAGCAATTAGTTTGTCCTTCAATTTACTGCAGAGACACATTCAAATGATTAAGAGCCTCTAAAGTTGTAGGGACTGAGGACTCGTAAACTTCAGTTTGATCTTCATTTAAATCAAACATTTTGGAACATTCTGCTAAAATGTCTTGATCAGAAAGTTCTCCACGCACTTTATACAAATTTACTTTTTTATACATTTATAAAGTCATAATACTACAAAACTTTAAATATAAAATTATTTATAAACACAAGAAATATACGCAACTCTCAATTATAAAACTTTCTTTTCAGAGCTTTTCAATGACTTACATCAACATCACCAGTGATACTACCCCAAACATGTAACTTTACTGATTTTAAAAATACTTAACTAAATGAATACGTAATTGCTTACTTGCTGACACGTTTCAAAACATTCGTTCCTTTTACGAAGCTATCCCTCTACTGGACGGCATCGGATAGTTGTAAAGGCTCTAACGAGAATGGATTTATGACTGTGGAATGGGGTGGGTTGTTTGAATTGTGTCATATAATAGAAAAGGCTGTTGGCTTCAAAGTGTGTCTGATCATTTAATACGTTTTCTTTATCTGTTGCGTAGTGTTTGTAGATTTCATATTTGTCTAAGGTTGTTAGTTTTTTACTTTGTTTTATTGTTTGTAGAACATTTAAATTAGTGTCTATGTCGGTGTGTGTGTTGGGTGTTTTTTAGGTTTTTTGCATAGCTGGAATTAGGGTTTGTGTTTTTTTTGGGAAATGTGTTCTTCGAAGCGTGTATAGAATGACCTGCCGGTTTGGCCGATGTAATAGTTGGGACAATCATTACAAGTTAATTTGTAAATACCCGAGAGTTTGTATTTGTCAGTTTCTTTTTGAAGAGGTTGTATGTGCTGTCTTAAAGTGTTTGTTGTTTTGTAGGATATTTGGTAATGTATGTGTTTTTGTTGTGGTAGGTGAGGGATATGTATATGTTTTATGTGTGGTTTGTCTGTGTGGCCGTGTGATGGTGTTTATGTTTAATTTTCCTGAGTATGTTGTCTATGAGTGTGTATTGGTAGCCGTTTTGTTGAGCGGTGTATTTTATGGTATCAAGTTCTTCATCGTAGTCCTTCTCTGGCATTGGTATATTGTTTAGGCAATGTAACATATGACTAAATGCAGCGTGTTTGTGTTGTGTGGGGTAATTAGATGTATTATGTATGACAATATTGGTAGTTGTAGGTTTTCTGTATATTTTGAAATTATGTATGGTATTGTGATTGTAAGGTCTAGAAAGTTTATTTTTTTCTTCTAATTCGAGGTTAAATGTAAGGTTTTGGTGTATGGTATTAATGTAATTGGGTAGTTGTTTGATTTGCCGTTGTTGCCTTTGTATAATATTAAAATGTCATCTACATATCTATGGTAATAAATTATTTTATGTGTGTGATTATTGTTCTGTATAATGTGTTGTTCAATATTGTGTAGGAATATTTCTGCTAGGATGTCTGAGATAGGGGAACCCATTGGGAGGCCATCTTTCTGTGTGTAGTATTTGTGTTGGTATGTGAAGAAGTTTTGTGATGTGATGAGTTTGGGGAGTGTGATTATTTCATGTGTGAGTTTATGTGGAGTGTTGTTTGTTGTGAGCATATTTTGTAGTAAGTGGAGTGTTTGTTCTATTGACACATTAGTGTAAAGGTTTTTTATGTCAAATGAGGCAATGGTGGAGTTGTGAGGTATGTGAATGTCTTGAATTTTGTGTGTGAGGTCTATGTTATTGTGTATGGATGTGGATTGTGAAGGTTTATGTTGTCTCTGATAAGTTTGTCTATGTATTTGGCTAGATTATGTGATGGTGCATGTGTGTGATTGATTAGTGGACGGATGGGTGTGTTTTCTTTGTGGATTTTAGAAGCATTTAATGTAGGGGCTTGGGGTTTTATTTGTTTGTAATATTTCTTTTGTTCACTTTTCATGATTTCGGTGCGTTTATTTAGAAGATTTTTAATTTGTCTGAGATTTAGCGTGGGGTCTGATCGGAGTTCGGTTATTTTGTTTTCAGTTATGAAACTGTTTACTTTCTTGTCAATGTCTTGTTGGTGCATTATTACGATGGAATTACCTTTGCCTGCTTTTAAGAAATTTAGGTTGTTTGTTGCGTTTTTGTATAATAGATTTAAGGGTTGAATGTTCATTATTTATGATAGGTTTATTGTTTAAGTTGTTTATGTTGGGCATTTTATGTTTAATGTCTTGTCTAATATATTCGTGGTGTGTGGGATCTGTGTATTGTATTGCTGTTTCAGTGTCCAAAAGGATGTTCGGCATTTGTTTGTGGTTGTACTTTTTGGGGTATAGGTTATATTTTAGACCTTTGTTTAATAGTGTTAATTCATTTGTACTGAAATTGATATTTGTGGTGTTGATGGTGCGAGGGTGGAATTGGTGATAGGTGTAGATAGTGATATTTTGTGTTGCGAGGTTGTGTAGCTTTAGATTTTGCTTGTTTCTAATGAATTGTAATTGTTTATGTGTATAGTCATTAGTGTAGTGAATTATTTCTTCGAGTTCCGTGTGGTGTAGCATTGTTGTGAGGGTTTGGTGTAATTTGTATAGGGTATGATAAGTTTGTCTTTCTTAGCATATAATTGTTTAATGCTGTTTTCGATAAATATTTTCTGTGCTTGTGTTGTTGTTTTTAGTGCAGCAGGTGTTTTGTTATTTATTGTAATTTTAGCGTGTTTAGGTGTTAGGTTATGTTTGAGGCATTGGGTGTTAAAGGAAATGTGGAGGGAAGTTTTGTATACCTTGAGCTTTGTCCGTCGGTAGAGGTTGATTACTGATGACCGTTGGTCGCTATTGAAGTTGCTTGATGTAATCATCTTGAATTCACTGATTAAACTAATTTTAAAAATACTTAACTAAGAGAATACGTAATTGCTTACTTGCTGATGCGTTTCGAACAAAATGTTTTGAAACGCGTCAGCAAGTAAGCAATTACGTATTCATTTAGTTAAGTATTTTTAAAATTAGTTTAATCAGTGAATTCAAAATGATTACATCAAGCAAATTATATAACTTTAATTACAGAAATGGAACATAACCTATCATATTTTTTAATATGGTAGACAAATATGATAGGTTATGTTCCATTTCTTTAATTAAGGTTATATGGTTGTGGTAGCATCACAGATGATGATGATGATGACATAAGCCATTGAAATGCGTATGAAATTAAAGTATTATAATTGTATAATTGAGTTGTGTATATTTCGTGTTTATAACCTTAACTCACAAGACATCTCGTATATTGCTTAAAAAATTATTTTATAAGTAAGTTATGTCTTTCATGTGTGCTATAGTAGTAAATGAAGATTAAAACTGTTTCATACTTCAAAACAAGTAAAATATGATATTCAGAATATGAACAATAAATTTATTTATATTAGAGGTTAAAAGAACTGGTTAGTAATTACTATTTGAGTATTTTACCCTTCTCAACTAATTATTGGAGTATTTTTTATTCCCTGTACACCATCTAAGCATTACAAATTTATAGGTAACTTTTTATCATGTACAAGGTGTTACATGATACGACTAATGCTTCCTTTAAGATTATAAATTATATTATAAAGGTGCAAGCAGTATGAGTTAGGAAACTAAATAAAAACCTCTACAGACAAACCAAATGATTTAAGGATATTTTTAATACATATAAATTATAGTTTTTTACAGTGACCTTAAGTTTAATTATCAAAAAACAAAGTTCTGAATAAAATGTCAAATATTTTATATGAGCTCATTGGAAGATTTTAGTTCATTCTGGTCTACCACGCCGAGCAGGGCCACCCTGTGGACCACCAGAGCCACCACCTCCACCTCCACCACCACCACCACCTCCTGGACCTCCTTGCCACTGTCCTCTGCCTCCACCCCGGGTTGGAGGTCCTCCTCTACCTCGTCCTCGTGCAGCTGAAAAAAAAACAAATATTAAAAACACACATTTATTCTCACTAATGTACTATATTCTTGGTACAATTTTTTGGAAAATGTTAAATTCATTGATGACGTAAAAATGAATGATAGATGACCAAATTTAAACACTTTTTTAATAAAAAAAATATTTTTCATTCCTACAAAACTCATACATTAAGAGGGTGATTTTAAAAATATATAATTTATTACATCAGATTTTCTACTTAGTTTTTTTGAAATCGCTTAGTATATTTGAAATATACATATTCAAGTTAGTTTGTTCATAGAACAATTTGTTTGCAATTTGTAACTTGCACTTGAATCAAACACTTTTATCTCATATGCTCAAGAAACATCTTAACTAGTTCCAAGACAATGCTCTTCAATGAATATAGTTCCAACAATATTGGGGGTGCTGAATGGTTGGATTTTAAAAGAGACGATATTTTTCTTTATGTAAGTACTGAAGATGGTAGTCATTTTTAAACTACGGCATTTATTTTATAGGTAAATGTAATTGTATGTAGTGAAAAAACTGTGTTTACTTTGCACTTAATTTTAAACTTTTTTAATCAAAAAAAAACCCATGATAAACCATGAATAAGTTCAGACAGGAACTTTACGTGCAGCTGAACACAGAGCACTACCTCATATTGTAACATGATGAAAGTATTATTACACCTCTGCTAAAATATGTTATAAAACTTAAGTTCTCAGTTAAGTCGGCGTACAAGTACTAACTACATACAAATGTTGCCTGATTTCTGTGATCGGACAAAAACCAGTATATTCAATATCATATGGCTGTTGGCATTCTCAGTCATAGAAAGTTTGATTAGAAGAAATAGATGGTATTAAATTATAAAAATATTTTCTAAAAATAAACACTACTTTAAATAATGTATTTTTTTAACAATATCAAGAGCACAGTAAAAAAATATATTACAATGAAAATATTGGAAACAACCCCAATACCACATAAATAATAACAAATAATACAAGTTACTTAAGATTAAACCCTTATGTACATTTCTTAAGAGTTTAATTCAATTTTAAGTAGCTTGTATTATCTGTTATTTTTTATTATTTTTGTGGTATTGGGGTTGTTTCCAATATTATCACTGTTAAATAATGTAGTTAAAATGTACAACTGTGATAATTCACAAACACAGTGTTCGATGAATTTAATATTGAAGAATTTCCGCACAGTATTTATATCACATTATTATAAAGGCATATAGCTACAAAGTATCCAGTTAGGCCAGATTATGTAATAAATAAGAGGAAATATACTTTATCAACAAAATTTAACTTATAACAGGGCAAGTGGCAAATATTTGTGTACAGGCTATGTTTTACATCACAGCACGGAATAAGAAGGCACTGATTAAGATTCACCGAACGTAATGGACTACAGAATTCAAGAATTTATCTTGTGTTGCTAAAAGGTATTTAATATTTTCAATACCAAATCTATCCTAACTGTATACTTTAGTTATATTTTAATACAACTTTATAATAAAAATAGTAGGGTGTGAAGTTAAAGTACACTATTATCATTCACAACACATCTAAAACTTGTCCTGGATTTATGGTTTTAAGTAAAACCTTTCCTAAAAATTTTCAAGTTTTGGAGTTTGAGTGGAGGGTTTCCTAATTTTTTTATGTTACTGATGACTTTCTGCATTACCGTTAATTTTTTTTCTAATAGGGAAGACTTGATGTCGTGTTTATGCATTCCAACATCCGAAAAAAAATTGATTATGTAGGGAAAGGAAATAAATACCCTCAAATTGGTCTAATTATTGCATTGAACTCATATCTACTATCATTTACCATTGGTAAATAAAACGTTTATTATTTGTTAATTATTCCGTTTAGCTACGTAAGCGATTAAGACCAACAAATTTTACTGACTGATGCAGAAACTTGGTGAATAATGTTTGTTAAAAGTAACATTTTTTTTAAATTAAATTTTTTGTAGCATCACCAGTAAGTTTAGATACTTTTCGGAGCATTTTGCTAGTTTCACGGTAAAACATTGATTTTGTAAGGTTTTAGATAGCCGTGGAGGAAATGGGGGGGGGGTAGAATAATTTTTTCCAAAATTGTAATTATTTAGGACATGAGCAGAAGTTTTTTCATCATTTGTTATGAGTTTCTGCATCGGCTGGTAAATTTTTGGCTGAAATCACTTACGTAGCTAAACGCAACAGAACCAAACCTATTATAGCTGGATACTTTCTAGCAGTATCATACTGTTGTATATTAAAATACTGTGTCTTATGAAGAATCTTTAAGTATAATAGCATTAAGTGTATTTATATTGGGTTTCCCAATACTAACCATTCAGTGAAATAATTGTTTCCTTTAGTAAACATATATTTTATTTATAAACGTATCTATAATTGGACACTTTATAGAGGCATGTTGTAAAATAGCTATTTTACTATAGTGTAGTGGAAGTAAACATTTACTATATTTAATTATTACATGTTCCACTTTTAATCACTATAAATATTTTCCTTTGTTTAAAATAACTTGTTTCTCGTTTTAAATGTAGTTTTGAGTATCAAACGTAAACAAAACAAAATGTTAAAGGTACATAGTTTGGTCAAGCTTTACCTTCTATATTATTATCACCATGTGGTCAAATGAAATAAACTATATGAATATCAGATTATTATAATATGTTACTAATTAATGGAACATTTTTAAACATTAAAAATCGCTTTTTTGTCCAGTAGCATTTATAAAAACAAAAACAAAATGGTAAAAACATAGTATTATTGACGTTTTTTTTTTCAATTACTCGTTTTAATGTGTAGAACACGATTATCAACTTTTTTCCGCGGATAATATCGAAAGTTACTTTTTTTACTTTTTAAATGTTAGTCTGTAATGACATGTATAGCGTAAACAAGTCTTATTGAAGTTGAAAATTTTTTTTTAATGACTCGTTTTAATGTGTAGAACACGGTTATTACCTTTTTTAACGGAAAAAAGGGTTAATATTTTGGCACATTTTAAATGTTAGTCTGTAATGTATGTATAGCGTAAACCGACCAACCAGTAGCTACAGCGCACTGCAATATGTCAAAGTCAATTTATTTTAATACTAAACTTAAAATGTAAATATTCAACTCTTGGTTATAATTTTATACAATATTACTATATACCTACATAAAAATATACCTATGAAGTATCGGTATATATTTACCGTGCCCATTTGTATGATTTTAGAAAAATAAATTATACCAGTCAACGCAAAAAGTCATCAGGGATGCGAAAAAAATTATTACAACTCTCGCTCACGCCCCAAAAATTATTATTTTTGAAAAATTGTAACTCCCCATATGTGGTGCTAATAATGCTAGTAAAAACACACTTTGCCCACCCTCATTGCAATGCTTATAAAACGAATCAAAAACATGTTCTGAAGTATATTGGTAATTATTGTTTACTATTGCCACAGAAAGTTAATTTTATATGCCCAGTATCCAGTCAGGATAGATTTGGTTATAATTTTATACATTTAACCAAATTTACACATGTAAGGCTAGAATAGAGATCACGTGACGTCACCTGGCAAAAAGTATTACTCTGCAGAAGTAGACACCTAATTAGGTAATGTAATGTAAAACGTTACAACCAAATCTATCCTGACTGAACACAAAACAGGTTAATATAGGTATATAGTAATTTATAATATTACATCTAAATCTATCGAGACTTTATGGCTAAATTCAAATATACGTATACATAGTATGGCATGCTGTTGATACGTGAACGTAATACTTCTGACTACTCCGCACTGAATTTTTTACCAACTTTAATTTGATAAAATGGTATTTATTTCCCTGAGCGAGAGTTTTTTCGTATCCCTGATGACTTTCTGCATCGGCCAGTATAATTTTGTTTGCTAAAATCGTACACGTGGGCACGGTAAATAAACACCGAAGTATCCAGTCGGGATAAATTTGGTTGTAATTTTCTGCATCGGCAATAGTCTATATATTTACAAAAATTACAACCAAATCCATCCTGACTGGATACTTTGTAGGAATATAGTAATGTATAAAATTACAACCAAATCTAGATGTAGTGCAGTCCGCTGTAGCTAATGCGCGCCCTGTTCACACTATAGGCCTACATGCCATTACAGACTAACATTTAAAATGTGAAACAAGTAACTTTCTGTATTTTCTGCAAAAAAAGTTGATATTTGTGTTCTACACATTTGAACGAGTAATTGAAAAAAAAATTGTTTAGTATATATTTCTCGTGCCCATATGTACGATTTTAGCAAAAACAATTATACCGTCCGACACAAAAAGTCATCAGGGATACAAAAAAAATAAAAAACTCTCGCTCAATGACATAAATACCATTTTATCAAATTTAAGTTGGGTAAAAAATTCAGTGCGGAATAGTCAGAAATACTACTTTTGCATATCAACTATGTTTATTTACTGTGCCCACGTGTACGATTTTAGCAAAAAAAATTATACTGGCCGATGCAGAAAGTCATCAGGGATATGAAAAAACTCTCGCTCAGGGAAATAAATACCATTTTATCAAATTAAAGTTGATAAAAAATTCAGTGCGGAGTAGTCAGAAGTATTACGTTCACGTATCAACAGCACGCCATACTATGTATACGTATATTTAAATATACCTATAAAGTCTCCAGTTAGGATAGATTTTGTTGTAATTTTATTCATTACTATATACCTATATTAAAATATACCTGTGAAGTATCCAGTCAGAATAGATTTGGTTATAATTTTATATATTACCTAATTAGACGTCTACTTTCCCAGAATAATACTTTTTGCCAGGTAACGTCATGTGATCTCTATTCTGCCCTTAAATATGTACATTTGGTAACATAATAACAAAATCTATCCTCACTGGATACTTCATAGGTATATAAAATTAACCTTCTGTGGCAATAACAAACAATAATTACCAATATAGCTTCTGGACATGTTTTTGATTCATTTTATATGCATTGTATTTAGGATTTTTATCAGCACTATTGGTACCATGTATGGGGAGAATTACAATTTTCCAAAACTGAGACAGAGCTGTAATATTTTGTTTTCGTACCACTGTATTTCTGCATTGGCCGGTATAATTCTTTTCACTAAAATCGTACATGAGGGCACAAGGAAATAAATACCTTTTTTAAAACCAACATCATTAAGACTATATTTTTACCAAAAGACAAAGTGAATCCAATCTCTGACAAGTATTACCATGACATATTAGTAAAATAATTAAACATCCTTCTACTTAAGAAACTTGTGCTAAGTTTAAGAGCTTGCATAGCAAAATCAAATATTGGGTAAAAATGCAGAAGCTCGTCGCCATACGATATTTTGGTAAATGGTTTAACACCACCAAATAGGACGATATCCAGAAGAATTTTTTTTTAATGGACCTCGGAAAGTTACTTTTTTCAATTTAAAGTAGCGTAAAAAATTCAACGCGGATGTAGAAGTTGTGAATAGGCGCGGAGTGATAAAAATGCTTCGTGATGTTACAACTGTATTTCAATGTATAAAATTAAAACCAAATCTAACCTGACTTGTCACTTTTTCGGTATATTTTAATATAGGTATACAGTATTGTATAAATTTAAAACCAAATCTATCCTAACTAGAGAAGTTGTTTCTCAAATATCTACACACATAAGGTTGCATGACGTACCGCGGACAATGCGGACAACCTTATGCGCAGCACTGTGACGTAAGTATCACTCCGCGCCTATTCACAACTTCTACATCTGCGCTGGATTTATTACCCTACTTTAAATTGAAAAAAAGTAACTTTCCTACTTCAATTTAAAAAAAATTCTTGTGGATATCGTCCAATTTGGGGGTTTTGAACAATTTCCCAAAATATCGTATGGTGCCGAGCTACTGCATTTCAACCTAAACTACTAATAACGTTTACTACAATTACGACTTATTAAAAATGCAATAAATAAAAAAGTTCAATAGAAATAAACGTCTAATTGGTCTACCTAACCTTTACACAATGAAAAAGTACATAGTGTAAGCAAAATGGAATCTAAATTTTCTTCAACTCTAAATCGAAAAAGGGGTTGTGTTAGACATAATGTCAGTTGTAAAACATACTGAAGAAATAGTCATTTTTAACCAAAAATATTACATTGAACCTTAAATCAAATCCTCACCTTGTGCTCTAAGAATAGCAGACTTCCCTCTTCCAGCTCCAGCATTAGCTGCTTTATTACCGTGCCTTTTAAACATTGGTGCATTTTTCAACATGTCTGGTAATATAAGAAACCTAATTTTCGACCCTCGAATATAAACATTTTCCAGTGAAAGAGTTTTTCCATCTCTATAGGTAACGCTAACACTTGTCATTTGGCAATTCATGTTGTCCTCAGCTTCAATTAATTTACCTCTATAAACTTCGCCAGTATTTGTTTCACAAGTCACCGTATGTCCTTCAGCTTCGTGTAGTACCTTTATGGGTACTCCGATAGACATTTTAAACTGTAAATAATACACAGAATATTTTATTTCAATATCCACGAGGGATCTAAATAATAAGCTTCTCTTTCTACAGCCGGCAAACGTTTAGAAACGTACATTACAGGTATCGATCCCACTGTAGCCACTACACTCCCACAGTAAATTAAAATCTCCCTGCGCAGATGCAGTAATATTCCTTTTCCCTTTATTAAAATATTAAAACAAAAATAGTACCGAAACAAATTAGTATTTTTTACAACAAATTAGTCCGATTTATATATATATATACGCGCATGAGATAAAAAAATCGGACTGTAATACTAATTTGTTTCGGTACTATTTTTGTTTTAATATTTTAATAAAGGGAAAAGGAATATTACTGCATCTGCGCAGGGAGATTTTAATTTAATTTTCTAATTAGAAATTACTTTTGCCTTTCATGTTCTTTTTTCAGAATGTACTAAATTATAATATACTAAAATATCCTTTCTACATATCTTTATTTGATAAATTAATCATATAATATTACATGTAGTACTGATTCAAAATTGTTTACTACAAACGTAACCTTTTCTAATTATTAAAACAATCTTTTTACTGTACTGTATTGTAAGACATAATTAAATATATTGTAACATTTATAAACTACTACAATATTATAGTATTACTTTTAAATATAATAAATTTTAATCTTAAATGTAAACTCTTTCATTTTCCCCAACACTTATAAATGTACACTTGTGGGATTTTTTAATCTCGATCGACAAATCAAAGTACATATAGACATATAGATATTGTTTACGTATATCAAAGTTTTATAGTTATTTTCGTGGTCACAGATCCCCTAATGGTACTTTTTCATTTATGTACTTTCGGGCTTGCAAATACAGTACAAGTAAATACAATCTTTATGTACTTTTAAATCATAATGTACTTTTAATATGTATATTAAAGCATTAGAAAAATTATGTAATTGAGATAATAGAAAATGTTTTTGAAAAGAATGTATTTTTTACCGGCATTCCTTTGAAGTTATATTTGTAGCCCTTGTTAAAAATATTAAAACCTTTATCAAAGAAACGCTGAAGTAAAAAACGATATTTATTTGGTGTCAGTGATTTTCTGTTATAATTTTCAACATTTTTAACTCTGTTTAGTACCATTACTATCCTATTACTATGCCTATTTCAAAAATACCATCATTTTAGCAATATTTATTGAAACAAAATTAATTGCGTTTTCAAAGTGGAGGTTTAGCCGGTAGTAGTTTATATGCCCGCATCCGGACTGAGGAATAATTGGAAGGGCAAGGCAGCAAGCAGTTTGCTCCAGGGTTCCCACCAGTAGACACAGTACACAGGCTTAAACAAATTAAAACTATTAGCCTATAATAGAATTCACATTTACAGCAGTTAGATTATTTATGTAACTTATTGAAATTACCTATTGAGAAATAACCTATTGAAATTTACAGAGCAGTATGTAAAGTAATTCAATGTTTATTTATTATGGGCTTTGTAATTTTTGTGTGTGTTTTCTTTGAGGTTTGAATAAAGTCTTAATCACTCACTACACAAAATATTCATTTCGGCACGATGGACTAAGCTCCAATAAATCGTGTTATACCATGTATTGAAAAGCTTCCTCAAAAGTTGTAGGAATCCATTCATGTGACAGTCTTCTTTCTCTTCTTCATTTTCTTTAACAGAAGATTCTGTCTAACTAGTCAGCACGTCTTTAACAAGCTCTACATTAGTTTCGGCGCTATTGACATTCGAATAAGCTTCATAGCCAGCTTCAATATTTAAAATGTCCCTGCCTTTCAACTGTATAATTTCAGGCGTGTATCTAAGGGGGGCGATGGGGTGAGCGCCCCCCCCCCCAACCCTCAAGAGCTTAGGGTTAAAAATCGACAATATATTATTAAATTAGGACTTTCTATTAAATTAGACTTTTACTCAAGTTAATTCGTCTTTTATTGTAAATAAAAAATAAAAATTTAATTTTTAATATGAAAATGTGACGCGTTTCCTCGGCATACGCTCGTAAACGTCTAAACGTTTTACCAACAGATAGCGCTAGTGAAGCTTAGTCTCGAACATATGATTGTCATACGTAATTTTGCAAGCGTAATATTCGCAGTTGACTCCGGTTCTGTTGGAAGAATAACTACTTATATTAATTAATAAACCATTTTTATAATAATAGCTTATTATGAAATTAATAAAATTCTCTAGCCATAAGTGCTATCGAAACTGGAATAATTATTTATTAAAAAGTCTAATTTGCTACGAATCTATATCACGTTACCGATTTCTAACGCAAGCGTAGAAAAAACTTTTTCTGTTCTATGTTTTTACATACACGCACGCGCGCGCGTCCACACACACACACACATATTATATATATATATATATATATATATATATATATATATATATATATATAATGCATCGATCGCCCCCCCCCCCAAGGCAAGTCGCTGGATACGCGCCTGAATTTTACCATGTACGAAGATTGATTTCTTCAAGAAGTACGGATTCCATGACTTTTTGGCATTTGACTCTTTCTCAGTTTCAAACTAAAAACTAGCTTCTATGTGTAACTTAGCCCACCCATTGTTTAACATATGGACTGCATCTAGTGAGCTAACTGTTTGTATTTTTATCGTCATGTGAATCCTCAAACATTTTTAAAAGAAGTACCCGATAATAACCTGGAAATAGTAAAATTTTTTATTAAGCCTTATTCCATTGATTGAACGACTGAAGGCCATATTTAAGGAAAAGGGTTTAAAGAAGGGCGAATTTAGAAGGAGGAACAGCTATCAGGGAAAAGTTTTTTTGTCGACCAAGTTTTTGTTCATGTTTAGAACTCTTTTTAAAAAATATAGCCGTCATCCAAATTTTGTCATTGGCTTTATAAGCAATTTCTCTTAACTATTCTTTCTCCTAAATACATTCTTTTATTTTTAAATGCAAATATCTTGCTTAGCAAGTACTTGAAATACACTTCAGCGTCGTTCATATTAAGATATTTTATAACGGCTGATTTTTAATCATTTTGTCAATGGTAAGCCTTCTCTAAATTTATTAAATTCTTTGTTTATCACAAAGTGCAATGTTTCGAATTTCACCATGAAAGAAATGTATTATAACAAGCTATTTATTTATACATTTAAGAAATAATTATAAATTTGTATTAATTTTTATAGTGTTTTATAAATATTATTTTATGAATTCAGAACTCGTGTACATTATATTATCTTTCTTATATTTAATTAGGTAGGTATTACTACTTACATTTCTTACTATGATATTTGCATTGGTCAAAATAGTTACAATTTTTGTAAAGATGAAATCCAAATTATAAGTTTTATTTGTCTGTCTGAAAGACGTTAGTGCGTTAACATGCGGCTAACACGTTTCTAATCAAAGTTTGCTGGAACAGAGTAGAGACTCTGAGAAGTAATACACGCCTGCGCTATTACAATGTGATCAGTAGGAATTGAAAAAAAGTTCCTCATTCGTAAATACTCTGTTCTTTAGGCATAATCAGGAAAAAAAATAAAACTTCAACATTAAATCAAAAAATAGAGGTTATGGGAATCATTTTAGAATAGTGATGAAAATTTGTTAAAATTCAAACCTCCAGTAGGCCTACAATACTTGAAGGTGGTATCCACTCTGTAGCCAAGATATAGAGATCTGCGCCCTATACATGTGGTCCCTGATACTCTGTGTATTATATCCTAGACGAGAGCAGTTTATATGGAGTAGACGAGAGTTGCTATCCTAATCCTATTCATTCCTAATCCTATTATTCACAGGTTTTCTTATCATTCATAAGCAATAATAGATGGGTTATTATTTTGAAACCTTAAAATTATTTTTTTGATAATAAAAGTAGACCTACTTGGATGGTAAAGATTTTTTTCCTTATAATTATTACATTAATAAATAATTATAATCCTTGGCTAAGAATATTTACACAGCATTTATGTACATTTCGCTAACACAGTAACATGCATAAGGTTACAAATGTGATGATACGAGAAACACTAATATATTTCCTTGCAGTAAACTCCTACTTCTATTGAATCCCGACTATCCTCCACCCTCCTTCACTTTATGTAGAATAATTCACTCATAGTCTTGCCCCTCAAACAAAAGACGTTTTGGTTGTCCCCTTTTTCTTTTATTTAGAAGGGTAAGGGTCTTTGTCACTTTCCTTCAGCCATTCGCATCAGTACCGTCACGTTCTACCTCAGCCACTTTCTTATCAGTTGTGACCATTCGGTTCCTAATACTGATACATAACACTGAGAAATTATTCCAGTACGGCGCGATAGTTCATATTCACTGCAACAAATCATTTATCGATGCCGGCGTTACACGCCCATCCTGCGCAAGCATATAACCCAGTCAGGGTGTTAAGGCAGCTTACCAAGGTCCTGCTTTCTTTTCTTTATCAATAGTTTTATTTATCTTCCTTCTAGTTTGTCTTTATTTACCTCATTAACGTCGTTATTTAGTTGAACAACACTTCGAACTTGCTTCACTATTACCCTCAAGTATTAAGTTGTATTTGTTCATGCTAACTTGTTGTTCTATTCTCGCGTTTTTTACATAGATGTTCAGCATAAATACCAAGTCGACGGATCCTGCATTATAGCTACTATAGAATTGAGGAAATACAACTTATAATATCGCTGACAGGTGTTCCTCTCTTATTGCAGGACCATACCCAATTCTTGAGGTCCGAGTACGTTTAAATTAGGAAATAGAACCAATAGCCTAGACCGCAACTTGTCTTAGGTAATTTGTTATTCCTGTTGGTTTAATAAAACATCCCTACTTTGACCTATGACATTTAGTAACATTTCTTTAGTTATTTTTACTATATGTTTATAGATGTTCAATGAGTTTAAGGCTTGTCATACGTTTGCGCGAGGAATTGTATGTAGGCTTTCTTCAGATCGGTGAAGGCTAATGGAAATTCTTCGCCTATCCTTTTTTTTGATGCAGAAACAAAAAGGTTGTTCAGACGACCGTCCAGAGATAAATCCACTTTATTATTCACTAATTCTGTAAGCTACTATATATTAACGCTATTTTGTTGTAAATTCTAAATTCGTAACTCTGTAAAAAGATCTGCAACTTCCCACATACTGATGTGCTACTGCACTCCCAAAGGATAAACGCCTCATGTTTAAGCGATGACCTCCCACTTCGTAGTCTGTACGTGACTTAAAGACAGAATCGTCTCTTATTGTAGTCACCATGTAACATTATTTTATTCAAAAAAATAATATTAATATTAGTTACCAGCATTCTAAAACGAATCGGGACAGTTACTTAATGATTATAATATAAAAAAATGTGAATTTGTTCATTCAAAATATATGTAAAAAAAAAATGGTAAACATATCAGATTTCTATAAGCTTGAATTCATGTATGAAGCTTCAAGGTGTAACTTATCGTCCTATTTCCCCCTCAACAATTGGAGCGGAATGCAGTAGATTCAATGAAGATTACTGCACATTTGATGTCCAGAAGTTTCTTTTAAATACAGAAGTAATGTTCGGTTAAGTTTTTTTACATAATTTTATTTATAAATGAGTTCTGAAAATAATCTTTTTATTTCTGTATTAATTAATTTGCCATATCTAAACACAATATCCAAGCTTATCAAAACTGGAAAATGACGGATTGAACCGGCAAAAATGATCAACTCCACATAAAATTTCCAGATATGTGATACAATAATTTTGTTACAATCTTCTTCTTCAAAATGAATTCAAACAAATACAGTTTTACGTAATTAACAGTTTGGCCGGTCGTAAAGTGAAATCTCCAAGTGTTTTGTTACTTTGAAAGTGTTTTAAATGAGTGATTAAGAACAGTGAAGTTTGTTTCAATTTTATGTTACAAGTACGATTTATTAAACTAATAGTATGTGCAATACTTTAAATGATTGAAGCAATCTTGCGAGAGGAATCTCATATCATACCACAATTTAATTAATTACATAATTATTCTAATTTGTTAACTTCCTCGTCAAATAGTTAAAATATTTTATGAGTGTAATTAGAAAATCATTTTCATTTGTTTAATTTTTCTTTATTTCGGAATTCACTTTTAATTAATTTTTGTCATCATTTGTTGATTCCATCTTCGCGTGAGCTACTAGTAATCACTTAAAACTTTTTTTAAAAAAATGTTTTAACTTGCCTATAGTAGCACTTACTTTTTTATGTTGAGGACGGCCGTTTCGGGAGATGTGTCCCTTTGTCAACTCAGACCGTAACTGATCTCAAGGTTTACGTAGGTTAGGGTGGGGGTGGGATGTTTTGGTGGTGTGGGTGTATTTTGTGTGTATTAGGAGTTATGATGTCAAAAAGTGCGTGTGAATTGTAATGTAATTGTGTATTGAGTATGTGTGTAGGGTGTAGTTTGAAGTGCCTGTATATTTCGTATTGTTCGGTTGTGTAGCGTTGGTTATTTCTGTGTTGTTTATGAAGAATTTGTAAGTTAGATGTTATGTCTGTGTAGTCGTGTTTTGTGGAGTTGAGATGATCAGCGAAGTTTGATTGGTAGTTATTGTTTTTTAGTGCTTTTATATGTTCTTGGTAACGTGTGTGAAATGACCTTCCTGTCTGGCCTATGTAAAAACTGGGGCATGAACTGCAAGTTAGTTTGTAAACTCCAGTGGTGTTGTAAATGTCGTTGATTTTGCTGTTGGGTTTAAATTGTTTGTTGAGAGTGTTGTGTGTGGAGTAAGCTATTTTGTAGTTGTATTTTCGTAATGTGTTGGTTAGATTGTAGGTTTTGGATGATCTGTATGGTATTGATAAGTGTTTTATGGGATTGTCATGTTGTGTGTTTGTATTTGGGTTATTATGTTTATTTTTTAGGCGGTTGTATAATTTGTCAATCATTGTTGGGTTGTATCCGTTTGTTTGTGCTATATATATAATGGTGTTTAACTCTTGGTAGTGTTCATCTTTGTCTAGTGGTGTTTTAAGGAGGCGATATATCATGGTGTTGTAAGCAGTTAGTTTATGTTGTTGTGGGTGGTTTGAGGAACTGTGTATGGTCGTATTGGTGCTGGTGGGTTTTCGGTATATGTTGAATTTATGTGTTTGTTTGTCTGTCCATTTAATTGTAATACACAATTACATTACAATTCACACGCACTTTTTGACATCATAACTCCTAATACACACAAAATACACCCACACCACCAAAACATCCCACCCCCACCCTAACCTACGTAAACCTTGAGATCAGTTACGGTCTGAGTTGACAAAGGGACACATCTCCCGAAACGGCCGTCCTCAACATAAAAAAGTAAGTGCTACTATAGGCAAGTTAAAACATTTTTTTTAAAAAAGTTGTAAGTTAATTTTTGTATTTGTATTGTTCTTAAAATGTGTCTTTCTTTGAAACATACCTCTTATTAATTCAATGAGAATACTCATAAATTTTGCAAATTTATTATAATTTATGTAGCATTTAACTGCAATATTCAACATCTATTTTAAATAGTGTTGCAAGCATAATCAGTATTCCTTCTTATTTTAAATGTCAACGGAGAAATTCCCGTCCTTATTTACGCAGAAAGTAAGTTCTTACAATAGAAAGTGCTTACATTTTGTTACATGTGAATATGTACAATATACACTCTATAACGGTCCCAAAAAGGGGGAGCAGCGGTACAGGTTCTGGCTCGTGTTAGATCTGCTTCCTTCAAATTTTTCCTGCGTCGGCTGTCTTACAGTAAGTGTGGATCCAGAGGAAAACCACTGCCAAAATTAGGAGTCTGCGTGCGCAGGGTAGGTAGAACGTCGCAACTCGTATTGGAGTAAATAATTACATCTCTTTATAATAAAACTTAATTGTAAGAATATTAACAGATGTAGGGATAAAAGTAGCATTGGATACCATCGGCAAAAGATTTATGTAATTTTTCAGACGACTCAAATAATGTTCGATATCATTGTCAGCTGAATAAAATTTCGTAATCTCGTAGCATCTCAAACTCAATCAAATAGACTGATAAGAAGTACAGATACCTCTGCTAAAATATATCATACTCCTCAATGTCCACTTTTTGTGTTGTTCGAAAATAATGGTCGAATTAACCAACGTTCAACTCATTGCTAAGTAATCCTCTAACCAAGACCACCAATTTAGTACCAACAGCTCGAGACAGATGTCGAGGTTGTCGTCGCGTGATAAAGTTTACAGATGTTTTGCAACTTGTTACCAACAGTCCACAGACAATGTTCTCGATTGTCTATTAACAGCTTATCGATTTTGTGTTACATTGCGGGCAAGACCTTTCAATTAAAGACACAACCCGGTCATTCTTACAACAGCAAAGACGTCTCTCCATTGCTTGTCTAGAGTTTTGACTACAAACGTTTCACTTCTAAAAACAACTTTTAAATATTTTTTTAAAACCAAATTAAAGTTGTTCAAATTTCTGCTGTTATTCTACAAATTTTCTTGTAAACAGTTTTAAAAAACTGGAGGTTTCATCCATACATTTATTGCCGGCTGACCAAGTTTTAATTAAGCCACAATCAAGACTCTAGCTGACATTTCTGCTTTTGTCCAAACATACGGTAGAATTAATTCCGTTCAGTTTGGTATCAGCTATAATATACAGAAATTGTTGCCACAAGCCGACAAATAACATCTTGAATAAGACAAACTTATAGGTAAAATACACTATTTTTCTAATTAATTACGTTCCTAGATATAATATTTCGTACTAGCTGTATTTGTACTCCAAGTTGGTGAAACTAAGTTTTGTAATGGTTCAGAACATGGAATATTGTTCAATTTGTTCCCTATCACAGTACTTTTAACCAAGCTTTCAAGCCACGCTCCAAAGCGTTATAAAAATCCCATTTTCTGTCATAAAACCTTATTTTTCAAAACCTAAATGCCATCAAATAGTTTATTTAAAAATGATTTGTGATATTTCCAAATATCATGGCACCTTTTACTATGGTTTAGGTGTTACATTTTCAAAATTAAATCAAAGGGAAAAGATATTTTGAAAATTAAAAGAATTTGACATTCTAAACGTGCCAAATGTTTTATAAAGATTTATAATGAGGAATAATCATAATGAAGGCTAAATCATTTATAATGATTACATTAAATTTTAACTAAAATAATTATTTAGAATATTTATATATTATAATAAGTATTAATTTCTAATAAAATGTAGAGAAGTATGGAAATAAAATACATATTGTGGCGTTTACTAAGTATAGCACAACAAATATCGAACCCTTGTAGAAGTTATCAATAAAGTGTTTACTGCCATGTTAGTCACTATGAGTTGGCTTGGCATGACGTAGTATTATTTAATTGTATTGCAACAGAGTGGGCAATGAATCAACCTTACAATATTGCAAACAATTCATCTTCGCCACAGAATTACTGTCAAGTTTGTCACAATAACCTTCTTACAGGCAATAAGTTGTTACTTCAGCTGTTTGCACAAAGGGGTTTCTTTGTCTTCTTACTTCATGAATAATGAAGCTGTTTCAATGTACAAATAATCATGAAGCTGTTTCAATGGCAACAGATCAAGTCGAAGTTTACCGGTTTATAATAAACTAAAAAACAATTTAAAACATTTAATATTTTTAGTAAACAATCTTTAATAATTAAAAAATGTCAGGTTTATTTCTATTAATTTTAATTAATAGATTACATTTTGTAATTATAAAATATTGTTTGTGTGAAAAATAATAACAATTTAAATAATATTTCATTTAACTATTAGTACATTTTTGTACATTTTTTGTATAATATAAAGTAGTATTTTTACTGTTTAGTGAGGAATCCTAGACTGAATAATTCAGTTTTGAAAAAAACTATTAAATTATCTACCATTACAAGATGCTGCAACTACGGCCGTATACTGTAATCTATTTTTGATTGAAATGGTGAAATATATTCACATTTGGGCAAGAAATAAATTTGTCCTGCGAGCTAATGTGTTTTTCTCAGGTGTTTTTTTATAAGTTTTGTAAGTTTTTTACGTAAAATTAACTCTAAAGAGAAAGATAGCCTGAACCTTTTTTCCACATCACTTCAGCTTCCGTTTATACAAAATTTATACACTTTTATCCGAAGTGTATAATTTGTTTTTAGTTATAGTAGGTCTAGTTGTAAACAGGTATTTCTTTTTCTTTAAGATCTTCAACCTAATTTGGGAGAGTAATCATGTAATATCATCCCTTAGGATTCTTAAGAGATTGGTTCTGGGTTAAACTATTAGGTAGGGGATGTTCCATGTGATGACGACAGAATTTTCTTGAAATGGAAACCTTGTAAAACTTCTCACTTTTCCTACTCCACACTGTATCTGCATACTAAGTTCTACCTTTCTTAACAACCTTCGTCTACTTAGTGATGGGGTTATTTCTTTGTTTAAATTTAGGCCTGAACGGGTTACGACAAAAGAAATCTTTATAAATTTTTGCTCTTGAATTTTGTAGTCCATTACGCTCGGTGAAACTTAATTATTCACTTTAACATTAGTTTATGACTTAAGAACTTTAAATTTAGTAAATTTGTTAAAACTCACTGAGACAAAACGTTTTAGATCGCCTCATAGCGATCATCAGTGTCTTGTGCTTGGAGTTGTTAGGTTAAGCGGTTTTAAAGGCATGTTTTCGATAGCATCAAAGAGTATGTGTGATTTATATTGTGTTTGTTCGTTTAATATGTTTGTACTTTGTGTTTTTGTGTGTCTCTAAATTTCATATTGTTCTAGTGTGTTGAGATGTGGTCCTTTTTTTGTTGATGTGTAAGATTTCTAGGTTATGGTAAATTTACAAATCTACAATATATGGTAAATTTACAGGTTTATAAATTTACAAATAATTCCGCTCTCCAAATATTCTCTGAATCATTTGGAGCGGTAGAAAATCTTAAGAGATTGCGATTAATAAGTCGTTTATTCAACAAAAGCAGTAGAAATGCTCTCAAAACGTGTATCTGAAACCATAATGTAAAAACCTTCTCTAGACCTAGAAACAAATGTATAGGCAGTACAAAATTTAACTTTGAATTTTACGATTCAATTAAATCCAATTGACCAAGGCACAAATTGGGGAGAATTTTTAAATTAACCTTACGGCCTTATTAGTGATATGTTCGATTTATATATATATATATATATATATATATATATATATATATATATATATATATATATATATATATATATATATATATATATATATACGTTTAATAATATTACCATTAGAAGAAAATAAAACATTTTAAATGATCTTTTAAAAGTCGTTCTATTTCCTTAACTTTATTTTTATATTTTAAAACAAAATGAATGAAATATTTTAAATAAAAGATTATAAAAACATATATGAAAAGAAAATTAAGATGACGTCCATGATGATGATTATGATACTATAATAATAATAACTTTTTTTCCAGAGGGAAACACTGTAAACGCCAATGATTTGATAAAAAAGCATTGTCACGATACTTTGTTTTGTAGCTAAAATTCAAAATAATGTAATTAGTCTATTCACCTAATGCCACTAAATAACTATTTGTTTGAGAAATTTCTTTAAATCTTTACCGACGGGCCACAAATCGTAGTTATAAAGTGGACACAGAGGATACGGTTATATGCATCGTTAGATACTTACAGAGTAAATTCATTTCACCTGATTGCATTTACAATTGTATGATACAGGATGAGTTGTAAGTCACGTTGACCAGTTTTACACCGAATTTTGTTTTTAAGTTCGTTATTTTTTATTTTTAAATGACAACGTTTGTAAATATTACGCAACTTTACAAACTCACTTCAATTTAAACAATCCATTAATTTCAGTCTATATAGATATTGATTTTCTAATAATACTAGAAATAAAAATTAATTTCGTTTTATTTTTAATATTAGTTTTTTTTTACATAAAATAGAGTGATTTTTATTACTCCATGAAAGCAAATCTTTCATTTACAGTCTCTAAACTGTTGTAGACTATATTTTATTTACAATATATTTTGTTTATATCTGCCTGGTTTTAGATTTATATGTCAAGCTCTTGTCCTTATACATTTTGCTTGTATCTGGCTGGTTTTAGATTTATATGTCAAGTTATAGCTCTTATATATTTTACTTATATCTGCCTGGTTTGTAGTTTTATATGTCAAGTTATAATCCTTTATATATTTTGCTTATATCTGGCTGGTTTTAGATTTATATGTCAAGTTATAGCTCTTATATATTTTACTTATATCTGCCTGGTTTGTAGTTTTATATGTCAAGTTATAATCCTTTATATATTTTGCTTATATCTGGCTGGTTTTAGATTTATATGTCAAGTTATAGCTCTTATATATTTTACTTATATCTGCCTGGTTTTAGATTTATATGTCCTGTTATAGTCCTTATATATTTTGCTTATATCTGCCTGGTTTTAGATTTATATGTCAAGTTATTGTCCTCCTCGAGGAGGTGGTATATAATTAAAGGAATAAGGGTGTATAGGTGGAAAATTGTATGGCAGAGATGGAGAGAAAGGTGCTCCAGCTGGTGGGTAACGATTGCTGAGTATGGAGGAGCAGAAAACTTTGGAGCCTGGTGTGGAGGAAGGTCAGCAGTTGGACATTAAAAATTATGTCAACTGATATCAGAAGTGGATGAGAAATAGTATTCATCTTCAAGTCCTGGAGAAGGCGTAATGAAGCCTTATAAAGCTTATATTGCCATGTTTTAAAATCATGCTCTTACAAAATCCATCATATATTTACCATTCTAAATGTACTTAGTTTCCTGTTTCCATCGGTTCTTAACAACAATTTTAAAGACATTCAGAACTCGACCACTCAATCGCCTAGATTTAACCTATTAATGCTTGAAGAGTGAAATAATTTGTGTTGCATTCATTATCAACTTCAGTCTTTGAAAAAGGATAAAAGATGAACTTGCAATTTGTAAATGCTTGAACATTTTTTAATCTATATTCTGGCTTAGTCTGTCGATTTATCTAAGCGTGGAATACATTCACGGTAAATCTAGCACAAACTGGGTTTGGACTCCTCGGTTTATTGTACTATCGAAGTCTGGGTAATTTCTTGTAATCGACTTTTACAGAATGACAAGTGACATGCAATGATAAATGACATTCTTATTCTTAGCGATTCTAACAAACCACGTTTAAATTCCAACAAATTCAAATAAATTTTAAAAATTATTTTAAAAACTTACAAAGTACAATTTAAATTTGTCTATGAACAAATTACAGTTTTATTAAAATTTGAACATAAAATACAAGTTTGTAAATATGTATGTATATGATAATTACACTCCTAAAAGTTAAATGACTTTTAACGATTTATAACAATTGAAAACGTAAACAAAAACAGCTATCGTGATAAAAAAAAAGGTCCAAAAATAAAATATTTAAAGTAAAATACTTTTTTCTTCCAATAAAATCTTAACTAAAATTACAATTCTCTTCAAATCGTCAATTTATCTGTTTCATCTGTGTTGCCATTAGAAGTAGCTATCACAGATAAATATCCAAGACAAGGTGTTAGTTTTAATACCGCTACACCTGGATTTTATACCTTTTCGATACAATACAATATTTAAATTACACTCTTACGTTAACAAAGTCAAAGTAATTATAAAAGAAACAAAATAATTTTACAACTTGCACGAACTATAAATAAAGCAAATTTTTAAAACTCCGATTCAGCACAACTCAACTTCTAACCCAACATTCGGTGGTTAAACCATTATTTACAGTTGCCTATTGTAAAAGATAGTAAAATTTGTTCTTAATTAGATATAACTAAAATTAAATATAACAAAATAAAATTATAGTTGTACAAAAATTCTTTGAGAGTAGCTTATCAGGTTATGTTAAAAATAAACAAAATCATACACAAAACTCACAAATTAATCATTTATTTACTCATACGAGTTTCAACGACAAAGTGATCATCATCAGCGAGTGTTACTACTACAAACTCTAACTTACAACTGAATTTCTAGTTGTAGGTTAGAGTTTGTAGTAGTAACACTCACTGATAATGATGACTTTATCATTGAAACGCGTATGAGTAAAAAATGATCAATTTGTTAGTTGTGTGTATGTTTTTATTTGTTTTTAAACTTAACTGCTTTTACGATCAAGTCACAATGTTATCAGAGTACACGAAACATGTATTTGCAATTCGGTCTACTAAAAGTCGAGTTTGATAGTTTAATCCCAATTACCTAAACCAATCTATCTTTTTTCTTACAACCTAATAGAGTGTTTTGTGATCCTACTACATATTTGATGTAATGACCCAACAGTTAGTTCGTTGGAAGGTGAGTGTACAAATCCTACCTGTTCCTCTAGCCATAATAGTCACAGTGCCTAATCAGTATAATGCTATAAAGACAACCTACGTAGGAATTTATCAAATATATTAAAGGAATATGTACTAAAAAAGACCTCATATTTTAGACAGGTTAGAAGTAAAATGTAAAGAGATAAAACTCGTAACGGAACGTACAGTCAATGGCAAAGCTTCTCCTGAATTATTACTTTATCCAAAGATGGCTCGATGTCAAATTTAAAAGTCTAAGATGGAAAGGAAATGTAACCAGAGTGGAAAACAGCAGGAAAGCTTTTAGAAGCTATTTAAAAATAAAAAAGGATTTTATAGATATATTTTACAACCTTTGTCTTCATCTCCTTTGGTTTTTGAATTGTAAAAAATAAAAGAATTTCAAAACTAATGTGAACATTAAGTATATTTTGAAAATTGTTTTCCTGTAATATTTATTGGCTATAAACCATTTTAATAACAGGAACAGCTTGAACCATTAACAAAACTCACAACTTTTCTCTTCTCGCTGATATGTTTGATCAACATATCACTGTATAAGAACGTCCAATGTTTAATGACAAACTACAAATGCGTTCAACATACAGTTACACAACATTAATATACTTCCACAGAAATGAAACAGTTTTACAATAGCATTGTTGTCAAATCTTCAATAACTTTTTACGTATCATTGTTTTGAGTCCGTTATAAAAAAAAGGTTTCATAAAGCGGCTAAAATATAAAACGAGCTGTTAAAAGCTAAAGGAAAGATATGCACTTATTTAAAGCATGTACATTTTATTTACAGTGATTACAAATCCGTTAGCACATTCGTTGCTGCTACTACAACGTAAAATTCAATATCAGTGCAAAGATAGGCTATATATATTTTCTCCTACATGGATGTCTTGTGGTCATTTGGCATGAGAGCCACGTTTCAAGCCAGTGTGGTCAGCATGGAGGGTGTTTTGTTTACGAGAAATATGTCAACACTTGATAAGTTAGTGCTATAAACATTAGTAACGTTTACACTTTGACAGAATAATTTCACGGAATAATTAATCCTAAAAACTCATTTTTTCAATAAGCAACTCCATTCATCAATAACGAGGTACAAGTGTGTTCCTAATTTTACAATTAGTTCTATAAATTTTATCAAGTGTTATTTATTTTGTTACGAAATTTAGTAAATTTATTTTATACAATTCATTTATTCGTTTTATATTACGACCTACAAAGCAATATCCTACCCATGTTCGAAACTCTCTCCCATCCTTCATAGGAAAATATAGTTACTTGGCGCCTTTAAACTACAATTATGTATATATACTGTACTAGACACACACACGCGTACACACACACACACACACACACCAATGTTTCAGAAATCCCTATGTAGTGCATTTTATTTTCTTACCATTTCAGAACTGAAAAATTTGTAATTTTAGAGTTTCTATATTTTAAATAATTTGAACCATTGTAAAAATTTCTTAAACAAGAAATTATATTTTATGAAGGCGTCGACGATCCGCATAAATAAGCTTGCGTTGCTATAAATATTGTTAGAATTGTTATCATATTAATTAGGTGGAAGTTTATTCATGTTGTGCAACCTTTAGAATGTGGTGTAGGCCTCAAGACTGCTCTAATGATGGTTTCAAGAGGTAAATATTCTGTGCCATCTTGTACTAGTCACCTAAAAACATCTAAAGTAGGGTTACATTCTGCTTAGTTAACGAGATGTAAAACTATACAAGTTCACAAGTAGCTGAAGCTCGTGCTTAACTAAAGTAGCTCATAAAGCATACTTGATCGTTCTAGCTGTGATTTATTTACTAAAATAATATCCTTAAATGAAGAATAACTTTAAAACCCCCAAGAAAGGTACTATCCGATTCAAAATCTTCTTAGTTCCACGTGAGCTTTAAAACTAAAGCATACATTGGATAAATTCTAGGTGAGGCTAAAAAGATATTTGTATTAAATTGTATTAAGTAGGTACAAATTTGGAGGTTAATTTTAGAAGTAATAGAAATAAAGTCTTAGACAATTTATGTCAAAGCTCAATATTATGTCGAAGAGAATATTCAAACCAAAAATATTCACATTGAAAGATCATATAAATGGCTTCTCTTTAGAAAAACGTACAGTTATGCCTAGGCTAGGCAGTTGGTGAAGGCAACGTATGAGTGTGTTGAATGACTTTTGGAATGTTAAAGGTCAACCAAAAGGAATCGATCGTAAATAAGATCCATTAAAGTAAGTAAATCATGGTTTATACCGGTGTATCTCAAACTGGGGTTTTGTGGTTCCTCAAGGAGTCCGTAAAAAATAAGCATATGGTGCGAGCTAGGTAATGAAATTTTTTTTTAATAACGTAAAAAACGACATTTCAGCTAAACTATTTGAGCTGGCTTGTGAGTTAAGGTTAAACACAGCTCACAATTACAAGACTTTAATATAAAATGTGTTTGCATGACAATATGTCATCACGCACACGCGCGCGCGCGTACACTAACACACACACACACACACACACGAAACAAACATATATATATTTTCGCGAGTGTGTGTCTATATGTGTGTTTGAGTGTGTTGTGTGTGTGTGTGTGTGTGTGTGTGTGTGTGTGTGTGTGTGTGTGTGTGTGTGTGTGTGTGTGTGTGTGTGTGTGTGTGTGTGTGTGTGTGTGCGTGCGTGTGTGTGTGTGTGTGTGTGTGTGTGTGTGTGTGTGTGTGTGTGTGTGTGTGTGTGACTGTAGGTGTTATTTTTTTCTCAATATAAATCCTCAATACTTTCTTTTCCACAGTGTTAGTAAGCTTTTGTTATTTCTTACCTCTATCGTCTGAGACCCTTATAGCTTGGTTTTATACTGTTTATTTATCTCTGTTAAAGCTTAACATTGTACATAATTGTTTTACTTTTAAAGTGACACACAAATTTAAAACAATCGTTACTCAAAATACTTACAATGAAGATAGAACTGTTCCTACTTTTGAACAAAGTGTAATGTACAACATTTGCATTTTAAAAGATTTCATGGAGCACAATCTATCCCCTACCGCTGCCGCAATGCATCCTTCCGCTACAGAGAAGACAAAGCTTTAGCGACACTGTTTTCTACTTCTGTCTTTTAAATGACTCATTTCTGTTTTCTTCATTCAGAAATCTTTTTTCACTTTTATTTCTGACGACAGCGTAAATTAACATAAGCGAAACTTTTATATTTACGGGTAATTTATTTTTAAAAGCATAAACGATGGTTTGTTTCTTGAAAGAAAGTAGCATTTCATGAGGTTGTATTTACTCTCCGCGTAGTAAGGTCATGTAATTAAAGTTGGTTTGTGTATCAATTATCTAAATGAGTATATTTGAGCTATGGTTATGCTGAGAAGATGCAAAATAATGCCGTGACCTATAAAAACTTCGAGATAGATTTGTGTCTATTTCGATATCAGCGTTTTGACAAGAATGTGTTTAAAATAAATCTATGTTTTTAAGATTGTGAAAACTTATAGAAGCAGTGCGTTACTGGTTTCAACAGGATTTATTAAATATGTTCTACTGAACTGACTTATCATGTACCTTGACTATAGTCATTAACAAATCAGTCAATTAGAAATAAATAAATATATATACAAATATATATATACACACACACACATACATGTATATACACATACATATGCATATATATATATATATATATATATATATATATATATATATAACTATTTAGAAAATAGGGCCTAAATAATTTAACACAATACCTTATCCATTACAGAAATGGACAATACCTCCGAATTATAAAAACTTCATTGTATGAAACCATATAACTACTAATTTACAGTACCGAAAATTGAATGTACCATAATAAATACAGCTGGCATTATAATTTATGATAACCACGTATCTAGTGAATTATATTTCTAAATATAGAGAATATTTGAATAGAAAATATTCAAAACTTAACTTCCAAATAGCCTATACGTGAAGGCAAAAACAGCTGTTGGCGTGGATCTACGTCAAGTTTAACAGTCGTAAATCGATAGGTAGACAAAGAGCACCTTATAATTCTAAGTTTGTTACAAATCTCTTTTAAATATACAGTATTACAAAAGATGGACAATTTTATGCAATTCTAATTTCAGCTTAAAGAAGCCCCGTTTTATTTAGCACCCAATAAACCTTCTTAAAAAGAATATTACAAATCTTTGACGGTCCGTTAGTTATAAAATCCAAACGGATATGTCGTTTTTTTATATTGGCTCATTTTAATTGTTTTAAACTAAATTATGAGAATATTAAATTTTAAACAATACGATCATTATAAAAAAAGTTTAGGGTTTGAATTTCCAATGCATATTATAATTTCACTTGTTAAAAGTTACTTTCAACAGAGTGAATAATTACGTAGACAAATTACTTTTGTAGTTATTATCAGTTAGAGAGCTGTAAAATGGTAATCCGATTTTTTTTCGGCATGTTAAATGTGTTCGTTCTTGTTAGCCAAATGTAGATAACTGTTAAATATACTTGTAATTAAAACTAATAGGAACAGAATGGGAAGCATTATTCTTTACTAAAGCTGAAAACAAACATAATAAATTAGGTTAAAAGGTTAAATTT